>JAEQBH010003871.1:600000-1106303 GCA_016808115.1 Tetrastigma voinierianum
ATGACGAAACGGATTGCAATCGTTGAATGTCTCGAACTAGCTAGCACGAAAATTTCTCGCAATTTGTCGAGATACTGAGTTTCGCGACGCTGAGGCATCGCGCCGTGCCAAATCAATTTTCGATGCGATTTAAAGGCACAAATAGTACACTCATGTACCATAAGTGTTATGAGAGAAATGATAAAAAATGGACGGCCGTAGATAGTGTCAATGTCAAACTCGAGAAAGAAGAGAATTAATTGGATTTTAAGTCACTAAAAGCCAAATTAGCCACAGTGCTTCTTCTTTAAATCAACCAAAGCAAAAACGTGGAGAAGGGGGGATTGAGATGCAAAGATCTGTGAGAGGATTCTAGAGAGAGAGAGGGCTTTCAGAAATACACAAGATCCGACTGCTATGTGGCCGGACAAGAAGGAAAAATGTTCTACGCGGCAGCTACGTGTGACTCCTGATCTGGAGTTTCCCAAACTCCTTGAGGTAGGATTTTTTCCCTACTTGTGTTTTATTCCCATTTTAAGGGTTTTTCCATGTTTCGGTTGGTTTAAGGCCGTGAGAGGCCGTTTGATCGGTCCCAAAAACTTGGGACCGAAATTGTGGAATTGTTTTGGAATATTAGGACAGCCGTGAACCTCCATAAACTGTAGGGGCTGTTTGGGAGTGGGTTGGTTTAACTTGTGTATTAAATGGTTGTTGGTATGCATTAATGAATGGTCATGATTTTGGGTTCACTAAGTGAACCGTTGAGTTGTGATTTTTCGAGAATAGAAACCGAGGGTTTCACTATTCTCGAAATAGTGTTCCAATAAATATATTTTTGTGAAAATATGTGTTTGGTTAAGTAATTCAAATCGAATTGCTTGTGTTTGATCATTAGCCCAAGTGAGCTAATTTTGGTGTTTGAAATGATAATTTCATAACATGTTGTATGATTTAATTTTTATGTAAATATATTTATGTTATATATTTGCATGTGGTTGATCAGATAGAAATCGGTATAATATGCATTCCATATGCACCGACACCCTAGGATTATAGAGTGAAAGCATGAGACAAAGTCTAGAGAAAAAGGTTCGAGGGTTGTCTAATATAAAATGACTGAGGGTAGTCCAAACTATATAATATATCAACCGCTTGAGCCACGTTGCGCTTGATATATATTCATCTGAGGGTAGTCCACAATTATATAATATATCAACCGCCTGAGCGCCCCGCTTGATATATTCATCGGAGGGTAGTCCACAATTATATAATATATCAACTGGCCGGAGCGCCCGCTTGATATCATTCTGAGGTGTCCATAACTATATAATATATCAACCGCCGGAGCGGCCCGCTTGATATATTCACCTGAGTGGTTGCCCACTAATAAAACTAATATTCTCTACGAGCTTAAAGAGTGTGAGAGTCGGTGAGGACTCGGATCTGAGTTATCAAGTGTAGACATCTGGCAGGATCATGCATTTGCTTGAATGGGTGTTTACTTTGGAACACAAACGCAATTAGGTGGTAGCAGCCCACTTAGGCGATTCTCCTACCGAAGCTTTAGCTCACCCCGTCGTGATCCCCTTTCACAAAGTACGTGGAGCGCATTGCAGGAGAAGGCTCATCCTAGAGACCGTGGATTTGAAGAAAGCCGGATTGTGGCTTTGGGTTTGGACGACATATCTACATGTATTAGAATTTTCCCCTAATTTTAATATATGTTGTATAAGAAACATTTGAACTCTGTAACTATTGGGTATATATAGTTGAATTCATAATTAGTATGTATTATGAGTATCGCTATGGCCCAAGTGGCCAGATTACTCATGTGATTTGATCTCTTGGATATATTGAATATATTGGACCGCTTAACAAAGCTCATGTATTTTAATTGCAGAGCTCCCTCTGCATAAAGGAGACTCTCGCCCTCGATTTTCTAAAGTGGCGCTGGCAACCCGACCTCCACTCAGATTCGCAGTTGATCCGTAGTCAACGAACCCCTGGGCTTTGGGGCCACAGCCTACTTTCTTTTTCAGAGTAGTCTTTGGTCTCTAGATAGTAGAACTTCATCTTTTTCCTCTATTTTATTTCTTTGATTCGCTTTTTTTGTTGCTCAAAACTTGTTGCCCGTAAAAGATTTGGTTTGTGATTTCAAACATGGCAAAAAGGTTTTCGTTAAAAAAGAAAGAAAAAAAGAAAAAAATCGTATGGTTTTCGGGCTGACCGACAGGAAAATGTGCATGGAGGAAAAGCTAGTTGTTGCAATGAATACGGTGTTTTTTTGTTTGCGCATCGCTTTTGGTGAAGTTTTCTTTGTTTTTGTTGTTTGTCTACCTGGAAAATCGACCATATTATTATCAGGTTATGGAAGGGGAAAAGCTTGAGAATGTGAACAGTTGTGATGAGATGCTGAGGAAATTATACCATCAGGATGTGGATGTGGATGTTTTTTAGTGCATATAAACTAATGGGAATGGCTAGGAGGACTCTCAAAAGCTGAGTCTCCTTAGGGTCAGTGGAGGATTTAATGATTTACTCGGTTATTAACTTCAGGATCCTATGAGATAAATATAGGTTTTTTTTACTTAGATACGCTTGCATGTAGAACTTTAAATTAATTCTAATTTAATTTACATATCTAGTCAAATTGATGGCTAATGGGAAACTCAATATAAAAATTCTATTCAAATTAGAAAAAGAATTCAACTAATACTAATCTGGTCTACTAAATCAAACTACTTGATTATTTAAATTTAGATCGTGTTACTTAAAATTGATCTTGGATGATTAAGTAGTATTTTTTAAAGAAAATAAATTATATAATTATATCAAAATTTAAATAATAAATTAGATTGAAGGTTTATCAAACCCGTTTTTAAAATAGTTTTTAAAATTCTTGCTTTGAGAACCGTTTTTTTTAGAGGAAAGAAAAAAATTGTTTAAGAACCTAAAATGTTTTTTATAAACAGAGCAAAAAGAGACACATATCTTGTCTAGAGTGTTGGGATTATCTAGTGCTGGAGACAGCATATGATGGATGCTCTTCATTCTTTTGATGATTAGACAAGAAGGGATATTCATGCCCTTCTAGTTCAGAGGCTGCGCATTCCTCAAGGTATGCATTGTCTTTGCTTTTTGTTCATTAAGAATTTGCAGCAATATGGATGTGCAACTACTAATTATGGTTTAAGATCATTCCAAACTTATTAATATTATGTTATTTCAAAATCACATTGTGCAACGCCATCGTATGTGGTTATGCATTTTATTTGCTGAAATATATATTTTTTCTTCGTAAAGCATGTACCCGGATGATTCAAATGATGCATTGTCAAGAGAACGCTTTATAGGGTGCGTGAAAGCGATATGGGGATTGGTTGTGCAAGATGCGAATCAAGGGAAAAAGAAGAACATATACCAGAAGATGTATGGGAAAGCTGGCAGCAACATTGGAGTACTCTTGAATATAAAAAGAAACGTGAACAAGCTGCTAAAATCATTGCATGTAAAAGGGAGGACTGCACCGGTCTTTCCATTACATACAGGTGGCTCGTAGATCCACAATTCAACATTGTATTGCTTTTGGTAAGAATTTTAAGAATATTTTTTAAATAACATTTCTCATCATCTTATTCGAACTAATTAATTTGATAATTAATTTTTGTAGGAAAGGAATTGAAACGCCCCACGCCATTTGAAGTGTTCAAGAATATGGACACCAAAAAAGATGGTGCTTTCAAGTGACAAAAGATCTAAGGACATCAATGTAAGATTTCAATTTTTCTTTTATTAAAATAACTCAATAATTATTCTTAAATAATTATTAATTTTATAAATGAATTAAATATAGGATGTCAGGAAACCATGGTTGCCTCGCTTCACCCGAGGAGGATTCCAACGGAACCCGTGAGGCACAGAGCGCTTATATCTACAAGCGGTTGGAGGTGAGAAAAAGAGGCGAGTGTATGGCCTTGGCTCTCAAGCGTTCGCATTTACCCCGAGACTTTCAGCAGTTCCTCTACCACTTCGCGCTATGATTTTACATCTGATGAACGTTTCACACAACGTGTGAATGAAGTGGTTGGGCAGAGGGTGAGAGTAGAAGTTCAAGAACTTCAACTCAAAATGAATGAAGATGTGAGATTGTATAAAGAGCAATTAGAAATCACAATTCAAATAAAAAGATGGACAGCTTTGAACGTATATTTAACGCACGCCTCAATCCACGCCCAAAGATCCGTGATCCTACTAATCCTTTACACCCCATAACCATCTCTAGGTCGTGATCATGACATTTAGATTATGAGCTAGTTTTTTTTTTAGACGATGATATGAACTAGTTATTGTGTTAAGAGTTTTTTTAATTGTTGCAATATAATTAATGTAAGTTATTTGTATTGCTTTTATTTTCGACAATGTATTAAATTAATATTATTTTTCCCAATGAATGTGCTTTTAATATTATGGTTTCAATTATTTAAAAATTAAATAAATTAAGTGCACTTGTAAATTAATCTAAATAAAATTTAAATAAATGGTTTTTAGCGACAGTTTCACTTAGCTTAATTAAAATTCGTCAGCTAAAATAACTCGCAAAATAACTCAAAAGTGTACAAGAAATGAAAACTAAGCGACGGATTGAAATGGCCATATATTGGAGACGGATTTTAATTTTCCGTCGCTAAATTTAGTTTACCATTTGAAAATGACCACGCTTATTTTAGCTTAATTTATTTTTAAATTTTCCGTCTCTAATAATAGCGACGGATTTCTGCATTACGTCACTATTTTAGCGACGGAAATTAAAATTGCTGCTGCTTGAAGTAATGAAAATTTACTATTCGTCGCTAAGTTACTAAGTTTAGCGACGGAAAATTCTCAATTCGTCGCTATGTTTATAAACGGATTTTCGACACGCTTTTAGCGACGAAAAATTAAAACTATCACAAGTTTAGCAAACGGAAAATCACTATTCATCGCTGTTAAAATAGAGATCTATACCTTTATCGTCGCTATGTTTAGCGACGATTTCTCGTGATTACCTCGGCTATTTTTGCACTTTAATTAAAATCACGCTAAGTTTAGCGACGGAAAATTCTCAATTTGTCGCTATGTTTAGCGACGGATTTCTGCATTTCGTCGCTATTTTAGCGACGGAAAATTTGAATATCGTCGCTAAACTTAGCGACGGATTGAAAATTTTAGTCGCTAAATTTAGCAGAGCGCTTACTCATCAATTTTTCCGCCGCAAATCAAGGCCGCTAAAGGATTTTGCGATTGATTTTTTGATTTACCAATCCAGAAAACTGGGCTACCAAAGGGCCGTAATCTTGTAGTGTCTTGCTCACGAAGTTCGATGGTTGATCGCCTTTAAAACCTAGAGATAAGTCTCTCTCTCTCTCTAAAACGAAATCTCAAACCCCACTGTAAGTCTCCTCCCCTTTTCATGTTTTTTTGTTTCTCACTTAAAGGTAGGAGACAACACTGTAGCTGTTTTGTCTTTTCCTCATTTAAGAATTTAAATAATGACCATTATGTCCCTAAGCTTGGATTTTCGACATTTGACACTATCTCGGTTGTCCATTTCCATCATCTCTCTACTCATGTAACTTGTGTCACATGATTACATGTTATAGGTGACTTTCGTCACGTCACATGTCGTTTTACGGCACCCGATACGCAATGCCTCGAAAAACGTGGTCAACTCATCGTCTCGAATTCGACGAAATTAACGCCGTTAGCTAGATTTACCAGATGATTCAAACAAGAAATTCGTTTCGTCCGAACGAGAATAATTTGGATTTTTTGACCAAAATTACTTATTTGGCCATTTTCCGTAAATTGGAAATTTCTCGGGTCTTACATTCTCCCCTCTCTAAAAGGAATGCCCTGCACCCGACAATCACAATCACTCACATGCATATGCAACGTGCACTCCACTATGCATGTAAACTAGTCATATAAAAATTTAAACAACTAACCAACGTACCTTCATCCCTAAACAAGAAGGGATAGGTGGCCCGCATCGTGTCCTCGCGCTCCTACGTTGACTCCTCCACCCTATAGTGCCACCATAAGACTTCACTAGCCTCACTGGCTCAGATCACAAAACCTGATCAATGGCTTATCCAAAGTGCACACTGTCCTCCTCAAAGGTCCCATTAGTGTCGACCAACTGCCCCGATCCACATGAGCTGGATCTGGCGTATACTTCCGGAGCATGGAGACGTGAAATACCTCATGGACACCTGACATGCTAGGCGAAAGGCCCAATATACCTCGGCGATAGTTTCTCTTGCTTACCGAACCTGACCACTCCCCTCTTAGGCATCACCTTCAAGAAGACGTGATCTTCAACCTCGAACTCTAAGGGTCGACGTCGTGCATATGCATAACTCTTCTACCGGCTCTGAGCCATGAGAAGACGCCGTCAGATCAAGCTTCACCTTCTGAGGTGTTCTCATCCGCATCGTAGACCCGTGATGGAGCTCTCTTCCACCTCGGTCCAACATAACGGTGATCTACATGGCCTCCCATACAATGCTTCATATGGTGCCATTTGTATACTCGCCTAATAACTATTGTTGTAGGTGAATTCCACTAAGGGAAATTACTCCTCCCAGCTACCCTTATGATCCAAGACGCATCCTCGCAGCGTGTCCTCTAACACTTATATATAATTCACACAATATGCAACCCTACACAACCCTTGCTTGGTGTGTAAACGCTGACCTTCCCAAGGTCACAATCACTGACAATCCAATGGACCGTCAACTTAGTCCATGTCATGAATGACATCCATATACAGAGGCCTTGCCGGCTCAACAACACCCAATGCAATTTCAAAAGGGGTATCCAAACCTTGAGTCACCCCCAACTCCTATCACTCAACTCTAAGTCTGCGTGATAACCTGACCGCGTGTTTCATCTCGAGTCACTCCCGACTCCTCTCACTCAACTCTAGGTCTGCTTGATAACCTGACCGTGTGTTTTCATCTCTCGGGCAACATAACTTTTTGGCTTACATTGCGAGCCTCTTACATTCACACAGAAATGTCAGATATCTCCACGAGTCTCTTACACCCACACAGAAGTTTTGGATATCTCCACGGGTCTCTCTACACCTACGTAAATTCGGATGGCTCCTCGGTCTCTACCCACAATAAATTTCTTGATTTTCCACCTGCCCTTAATAACCCAATACGTAAATTCGGGACGTCTCCCGAGCCCTTACACTCCACACACGTAAACTGTGACATCTCCCTGGTCTCTTACACCCACACGTAAATCTCGAGATATTCCTGGCCCTATACCCACACAGACCTTCGGATACTACCGCGGGTCTCCTTCACCGTAACTCCAGGCTTCTCACCTTAGGGGATTAACGGTCCCCTTCTTGCTTTGCCCAACACACATTAATTACTCTTCATTACTTGATTTGAAATATGAGTCTCCATTGGATGTAGTCCCAAAGACAAACTCAACCCACACTCACCAAGAGTGGTGAATGACCACTACTGTGCACCCACGCCCGACTCGACGCGATGTTACCGTGCACATGAACGCAATGATGCCATACCGTGGCAACCCCATCTCCCGGTCCACCATGGTTAACTGAGATCTCTAACTCGTAATTCTAACCTATCAGGTCAACTCTCACCCTACATCCTAGGGAAGAACGTTTATACCTGGCTTCTTTAAAGGCCTTAACCTCTACGCCTAAATCCATCACACAAGATGCAACAATAAACAAATATGATGCATCCAATTTAAACGCTACTCTAGTCAACAAGTGCAAGAGTAGAAACGCACTTACATATCCAACCAAGCCCAGATGTTCACCAGAAAATTACGAGACCTCTGGCCTCCTAGACACCCTCCTCATATGCCTGCTTATCGACATAAATAACATATCGTCCCGCCCCGGCCCGACTAGGAAGTCCCGACCGAGTCCCCAGACCACCGACCCACACTCGACCCTTCGCCCACCAGGCCGAAGGTGCTTATATACACCCCAAAACTGAAACCGGGTTCCTCCGACCCGCATTCAGGGTGTGGAGGAATGAATCGTATACTCTCCTCGCTCTACAAATTTAATCGGATCGCGCCGTCCCAAAGTCTCTGGGATCCCCGTCTCCGGGGGGTAATCCATTTTGCATGCCTATGTCATCGCCTAGGTCTCTAGAGGTCCTTGCCCATTTCACTCATACTGGGCCTCACTCTAGCCGGGAATGCGCCTAACCCGATCCTAGGTCGCCCCGAGGTAATCTCCATGGCCTCTAACACCTTCTCGATCCGCATAAACCAATGGTCCACACCATCTGGATCTCCTCCCGTGAATGCTCTGAGACGATGTGCCCTAAACCTCCGGAGGTTACCAGACTCCCGACTACTTGTTGTATTAGTTCTGCGGCAATAGCAACCGCACCTACCGCCAAAGAAAAGCCCGCCGGTCAAACACCGGTGGTCAAGTCAAATGCCTATGGTGCCCGACCAGCACTCGTGGACGCCTCACGCCCTCGCCCTCGACTAGCCATCTACACAATTCAAATGGCGGTTAAATACAATTGCAAAGATTCTAAGGCATAAACACCGCCAAGACACTATTCATACTCGAATATAATTCCATTCTATGTCCCCGCATTTAAATGCAATGCGAGACAATTAATTCACATGTTAAATCATTTTTATCCACAAAAATTTTATTTTCGAAAATTTCATTTTTTTTTTCAAAATTTTGTCCTATTTGATTTGATTTGATTTGATTTGATTTTATTTAATTAAAAAAAAAAATTTCGAAAAATTTTGTGATGAATAGTGTTCATGAATGTGGTTCAAAACAATGACTCCTGTAAACAAAGATCGAAGTCAAAATCGGTCATGCACAAGCAGGCACACACACGCACCTTAACCGACCAAATTTAGTACGCCTGTACCGCGCGACAGCACACCTGTAGCTACAGTGGTCGATCGTGGCACCCCCCAAATAGCCGTGTCGCGTACCGCCTGGCCAGATAGGCTCGGGTCGCCGGTCGCAGCGCCGCACGCATTACCCCCTCAAGGCTACCGTGTCACGCGCGCCAGCCTCGCGCCCCCCTACCGTGTCGCAGGCCCATCGACCATATCGTGGCCTAGTGCCGCGCGCTAGCACTGTGTCGTGGCCGTGTCGCGATACAGCCCACAGCCAAGTCCTTACTTCCCTGGTCACAATACACTGAAGTGTATTGTGACACAGTCCCTGCCTCCTCAGCCAAATGTTCTTCCGTCACTTTATACGCTATTGTATCGTGACATCATTCTTTTCCGCCCGGTCCGCGATACCTAGGTGTATTGCTTGATACAACTTCGACCATACCGGCCTTCCACCCCGCTGTATCACTTTACAAATTGACCTTTCCCGAGGCGAGCCGACCTTGGTGTCGCAATCTGATAAGTGTATTCTGAGCATAAACTCGGCCTCGAACACTATCGCTTCTGCTTGTCCTAACTGTGATTCTGATATACTGGTTAACATTACAATTTTCCTATTGCAACCGACTTTTCAACCCTTTACATGCTCTTTAACGATACACTTTTAACCCGCAAGCTATGTCTGACACAATTTGGGCGTGGCAAGTGGAGTTATACACTAAATTTTTTTTAAAGTTTTTTCACTATTTTTTCAATTGTTTCAGCTCTTTGGAAAATACGAAAAAATTATATACCTATTTTCATTTTCGGAAATATAAATAAATTTATAAATTTATTTTAGTGGTATTTACCTATTGATTTTACTTGTAAAACCTTAGAAACTAAATTTTTTTTTTCACCTCATTTTTTTTTCATTTTCCTTTAAACTAAATAAATTTATTCAAATTTATTTTCTTTCTTCTCTTTGTTACAGTTTTTTTTTTTACACACTATAAAAACTCCCAAAAATTTTCCTATGTGCTATCTACTAAGCACACAAACCATACACAATACATGATCACACATCATTCATGTTATGCATATTTTTCACACAACAAATTATCAAATCACACAAAACACACCAACACATGAATGTAGTGTCCCCAGTTTTGTCAGTGATTTCCTAGGTAATCATAACTAAACTCAACATGGGGCACACCTAGTGGAGTGTTTGCCACTCTCTGAGAACTTCTTGGCCATTGAAGTCCTCAGACCCAGTGGCAGCATACATGAGCTCCCAGACTGTGTTTGTGTTGGCAGACCTTGGAGTGAAATGAGCGCGGGCTCAGTGATCATGGATGACGGCATCTCTGCATGAGTGGGGCAGGAGTGTTTTGCCGGGAGCTGCCTCTGAAACTCATGGCGTCCGGCTCTGCATTGCCTGAGGGCCGACTCTCGCGGGGGCGTCCACTAATACCACTCATCATGCCTAACCTGCCTGATCCTGTGGATGAAAAGTACTCTCTTTGTTTGTTAAAAGTTGTGTCAGCATGCATCATGAACCTGAGAACTTACTCAGGAACTCTTGTGCAGGTCTGTGATGGCTCTGCAGTGTCCTGCCTGACCTGGCTCTCTGATCTTTGAGCTGGAGATGCAGGCTGACTGTATTGGGTGTTGGGACCTCTTAGTATTGGTTATCTACTGGTGCATATGAAATAACTGAAATAAACTTTGTTTGTGAATGCGTGCAGATCATGAAATGACGTTGTGGAATACTCACGAATCGCACTTGCCTAAGCCGTGTATGAAAACATCTTTCAAAACAATTCTTGTTGTTTTTCGAAACTATACTACCAGAGTGCTCCCTAGGTAAAAATAGGGACTACCCTCTGAGGGCGAATGTATTGGAGGGCAGCAGAAAGCAGTCATGGTCCTCATATTTGAAATGATCTATTTGGATGCGTCTCCCAGCCCACTCTCTACGAAAATTCATCCTGTGGAAATTCCTTTAAAAAAAACGTTCGTTTTTTTTCTTTCAATTTTCATGTCATGCACTCACACTAATTTCCTAGGCTACGGTGCATATGGATACACGTCTATACCCATTCACTGTCTCCCTGACACATGCAAATATACCATCAAGCATATATTTACATAATTTACAATTACACCACATGTAATTCAACAATATCAACCATCATGAAATTAGCTCATGAGCTAAAAAACACAAATCTATATAATTCATTATTTTAATTATATTCAATATAATTGTGACATCATATTAATACAAGAAGTTCTGCATTAACCTATCCATTTCCACACAAATCAAGCCATTCATTTCATCAATTTCAATGCCAAAACACATGGACATTTATGGTCCATTTCATACAAAGCTGAATTTGTTTTACGGTCCCCAGCAGCGAGTGGGCTGTCACGGGCGGCCAGCTCCTCTATCGGTTCCTCTTGGTGGAGCAGAATTCCATGTTTATTCCGTACATACATACCGACATACAATTTAATGCTTAATTTCCAACACAAGCGGCCCGTCCGGTTTACGGGTATCACGGATAGTCGAAAAGTCTGAAAATTCCAGCAATTTGGTTGAGTTTTGGGGCCGTCAACGCCAACCTCACGGCCTGACCAATCGAAACATTATAAAACACTTAAATAAAGTGTAAAACCCAAGTAGGATAAATCCCCTACCTCACGGAGTTTGTCAAAAACTCCTAAAACCGGTGCCCACGCATAGGCCTCGATGCGTAGAGCAGCTTTCCTTCTTGTCCCGACGAGTCCCGATGGTTGGATCGCCCAGAAACCTAAAGAGAAGCCTCTCTCTCTCTCTCTAAAACGAAATCTCAAACCCCATTGTAAGCCTCCTCCCCTTTTCACGTTTTTTTGTTTCTCACTTAAAGGTAGGAGACAACACCGGTAGTTTATGCTTTGGTTCTTTTCTCATTTAAGAATTTTAAATAATGACCATTATGTCTCTAAGCTTGGATTTTCGACATTTGGCACTATCTCGACCGTCCATTTCCATCATCTCTCTACTCATGTAACTTGTGTCACATGAGTACATGTTATAGGTGACTTTCGTCACGTCACATGTTGTTTTACGGCACCCGATACGCAATGCCTCAAAAAACGTGTCAACTCCGACTGTCTCGGAATTCAATGAAATTCGACGCTTTAGCTAGATTTCACGAGATGATTCCAACAGTGAAATCCGTTACGTCATTCGAGACCTAGAGAATAAATTTCGGATTTTTGACCAAAAATTACTTGCCATTTTCCAAAAATTGGAAATTTCTGTCTTACAAGATGATGTCTAGATAGCCAATCCATATCAAGATAACATCAAAGTCATGATGCTCCATACGACAACACCGCTAAACTCCCCGACTCCCCAATGATCAAATTCTACTATCCATATAAAATACTTCCGCAGTCGCGAACTCTCGTATAAGAGATACCACTACGCCGCAAATCATGTGTCGGGACCTACATTAACATTTGAAATAAACCCCATAGAAATAAAAGAATGTGTAGCCTGTGGTCTATAAGAATATGAGCATCACGCTTAAAGATCGAAATCATACCCTACAACATCGGAGCAAAGATCGCATCCTCACAAACTGGCCAAATACCCCGCCTGGTCATGTCGCCCGAGGTCCTCTCGGTGGTCGACCTTCACCAAGAAAACACTAGGTCTACCGGAAGGGAGTAGAACCCCTACCGGTGCCCCCTTCTAATCCCGACTCTACCAATTTGAAAATGGCTCTATATTGATGGACATTAGAATAATCAATGCCGGGAGGGCTAACTGTGGACATTCCTTTGCAAAATGTCCTGACTGCCCACATATATAAACAAACATCGGTACCCCATCTGCACTTCCCTCTATGAAACCTTCCACTTACGCCACAATGTTTGCCTGGGGTCAGCAGTTCCGGCCGGTGGTTTTATCAACTCTAATGGATCACATTCCACCCGCCTTACGCCTACCCATGGTGGGTTTTCTCCCTTTGATTCTTACTGATCCACCTCGAAATCCAAGTAGACTATCTCTTAGCCCTCAACCCCGTAGTTCCGAGGAGCTAATCCCAAACTCCTCTATCCCGATGGAAGCTTCTCAACCACCTGTCCATACTGAGTATGAGAGATTGACGCCAAAATGTTTTTAATTTTTCTTCGTGCCCACGACAAACCTCTTACTTTTCTGTACCTCATGGTCACAAAATAGAGGAACATGTCGCACTAGTTCCAAGAACTTTTTCATAACTGGTCACCGATGGTCCCTTTGCTCAAGCTGAAAAATTCTTCAATTTTCCGATCTTTATAAACCGTAGGGCAGAATTTCTAGAAACTCCTTAAACCGAGTCCGTGACACCCCCTCGAAATCGCCTCGCACGCTTTTCCACCGCGCTTTGTCTCTCAATAGGAAAGCGTAATATGTCACCATCTCGCTTCATCTGAGCATCCCATAACATTGAACACCCTCATTACCCTCTAGCCACGACTCATGCCTTTTCGTAATCTCTATTCGGGCCATAATTTCTGCCCCTAATTTCCTTGACCTCAATGGACACTCGTGAGGCCTTCACGGGCCGACGAAATGCCAGGCTAAAATCTAAGCCATCCATCAAGTGGTATATTCACTCCGCCGCTCGAGGACATGATGGTCCCGCCCGTGAAGGCTCTGCCACAGAGGTGGAACAGAACATTAACAGACCATCTATATGTTCTCGCCAGCGCACAATCCTCGCAGAACTCTCCTCTTACCGGACGGGGCTCGACGACGCATTTTCTGTAACATTTAAACATATCATATGTTATAAAGTTCATATGACATTTAAATTATTAAAATAACTCATGCACCTTTAAATCAAACATTAAATCATTTTAGGACGTGGAGACTTTTCAAACACCAAACATTTTCAAAACCTGGCTCGACACCATGTTGAAAGGACCCAACCTGAAGCTTTTCTTAACTCTGGGACCCTCCTGATCTCTACGATTCGAAAAACAAACCTTTCATTTCGTTTAAACCTTTTTAAAAGTGAATCCGTGGAGCGATCCCATTTATACAGTTACGTTTTCCATTAAAATCTTATGAAACATGATGGGACAAATATTTATTTATTTATTTATTTTTTAAACATTAAACCCTTAGAGAAAATCGCAGTTTCTCTGCTTTCTGGACATGTCCCAAATTGCCAACACCTGTAATAAAACAATTTAATTTACTCCACACCAAACAATGGACATCAAGTCCACCACAACCAATTTCAAATCAACTTTAAATCTATTTTCTCGAACACCTGTGGATATATAAACAATCTTTTTTAAACCTATATACATTACAAAATAAAGGTGCATAAGTAGTTATTTACAACCAAAAACTATACATTTCAAAAAGGTGGTCACACGTGAGGCGGAGTGTCATTGACCCGGAGGATGCTCGAACCGTGACCGTCGCCCTCTCGCCCTCAAAACATTTATAAAACATTTGGAAAAAGGGTAAGCTAAAGGAGTCGGGTTGAGAGTATGGGCTCATAGGAAAATAATGTTTCCTGTGATATAGCTCAAATACAATGTAAACAATTGTATAGAGATCTCATTTCCATAAACATTTACTTTGCATTATTATTTCTATTCAAATACAACGTGTAAACAATTGTATAGAGATCTCATTTCTATAAACATTTACTTTACTTTCTTTTCCATATAGCCTAAAATACAATGTGTAAAACAATTGTATCAACATATATTTTCAATATACTTTTTCCTTGAACTGGGCTATATCCAATGGAACCCGCATACCGTTAACAACTGTTGGTCCATGAAAGAACCTCCGAGGAAACAGTCTTACGATCACCGATGGCCTAAGAAGGAACCTTCGAGAAATTGTGCCCTATCGTTAACCACCGCTGACCCATGAAAGAACCTACGAGGAAACAGTCTTACGATCACATAGATATGAAAACATATACATTGGTAAACATTAATATATATATATATATATATTTTCATAAACATTTACATTTTCCCTCACCTTAGTTATTTAAGCCCTTTTTCCTCCTTTAAACAAAACTTTCCACCTCCACCCTTGTCTTTTATCACCTTCCTCCTACACGTCACATTATCCATAAAAGCCATTAACATCCATATCTTAATCATGTTCAATTAAACCATTAACTATACTATACTTCCCTGCAACCCTTAAGCATTTAATCACTTCCAATTGATTAAAATCAATTGAACTCAACCTCTTTTGTTCTCATGATTTTCTTATGCTAACTCATGGAAATTACTACCGCTACAATAGCCTACAACATGTCATGAAATGGTCATGCCAAAACCCTGCTATTCACATCGACATAACCAAGCAACCTGGACACTTGGTGCAACCATAAATTTTCAGTCATGTTCTGTTCATCCACTGTCCTCTACAATAATATGGTTGGAATCTTGACTCAATGGACTTTCCATAGAGTCCAAGAAGACCCAAAATGGAGTTCAAACGAAGGTTGGTGGCTTCCAAATTGGAGGCTCATGACCATTGTGTTCCCCGGGGAATTATTAGCCGGGTGCAATTCTTGAATAGAATTTCAGTCCTAATGGGTCGGAATTTGGATTTACCTATTTCAATGAGGATTGTTCTCCTATCAGTCTAGTTTACCTAGCAATTTGAATCACTCAATTCGGATAAGTGATGGCTAAATTATACAAATACGCTATGGAGTCGTAAACAGAACATAAAACGCTCGAACATAACTCCACTTTGAATGCATTTTTGAGTCCAAATGGGTCGGAATTTGGATAGGCCTATTTCAAGGTGCAATGTTTTCCTATCAGTCTAGTTTAATTAGCAATTTGAATCACTCAATTCGGATAAGTGATGGCCAAGTTATGGCTAAAATACAGTCATAGGGTCGGAGAAAAAAAAACTGGACAACATCTCCCTTTGATACACCCATGCCCTTCGATCGAAATTAACCCGAGTAGAAGAAAAACCCTACCTCAAATGGCGTGATTTCCAGGGACACCGCCTTTTTTCGGTTTCCGTTAAAACCCGAACCTTGAATCTTGGCAGAATCTTGTGATTCTGGTACCCACGCGTAGCTCGTGTCGCGTAGATCAGCTTTAATTCTTGACCTAACGAGATTCGACCGACGAAATCCCGTGAATCGAAGAGAGAATGTAAGACTCGAGAAATTCCAATTTCTGGAAAAAGGGCAAAATCGTAATTTCGGTTTAAAAAAATCCAAATTTATTATCTAGATCTCGGATGACGAAACGGATTTCACCGTTGGAATCGTCTCATGAAATATAGCTAGCACATCGAATTTCCTCGACTCGAGACAGACACACGCCGAGGCATCGCTTCGTGCCGTAAAACGATTTTCGATGCGATGAAAGTCACATATAACACGTACTCATGTGCCATAAGTGGCATGAGTAGAGAAATGATGAAAATAGACGGCCGAGATAGTACCAAGTGTCAAAACTGGGAAAAGAATGACATAATGGTCATTTTAAAGTTGATTTAATGATAATGAGACAAAACACTCAATAGTGTTTGTCTCTTACAAATGGAGAAAGGAAGCAAAACGTGAAAAAAAAAAGGGGGAAGATGTAGAATCGAAAATGGTGATTTTCTAGAGTGAGAGAACGTCCACCTTCTCTCTAGGATTGTAGGAGATCCGACCGTCAGAATTCTTCGGGGCAAGAAGGAAAGCTGTTCTACGCGGCGAGGACAACGTTGCAATCGGTTTCTTGGAGTTTTGACAAACTCCGTGAGGTAGGGGATTTATCCTACTTGAGTTTTACACTTTATTTAAGTGTTTATGATGTTTGAGTTGATTGAGGCCGTGAGGGTTTGATCGGTCCCAAATCTTGGAACCGAATTAGTAATTTTGAACCTAATTTGTGTAGCCGTGACCGTGAGGGGTCGCTAGTGTTGATTCTATAACCAGCAACAAATTGTATTGTGATATGCATAAGGCTAGAAATAACCGTGGAATGTTCGCCAAAGTAAACCGATGATCGACGGTCGAATAGTAAACTGAGGGTTTACCTAATTCCCGGTGAATAGTGTCTACAAATAATTTTGTGACATAATGTGTTTGGTTGAGTAATTCAAATCGAGTTGCTCTGTGGTTTGATCATTGCCCACGTGAGCCAATTTGATGTAATTACGGTGAAATTACAAGGACATGTTTGTGTGATTTATATTATGCATATATGTACGATTTATATATTTGCATGTTTTATAAAATTTTATGAATTGGCATCATGTATTTCCATATGCACCGGGGCACTTTAGACGATAGACTGAAGGAGGTAATTCTAGAGAGAATGGTTTTGGAGGGTTGTCTAAAAATAATAATTATCGGAGGGTAGTCCATACTAAAAATATCAATCGTCGGAGACGGCCCAATTGATATACATCGGAGGGTAGTCCATATGAAATATCAATCGTCAGAGACGGCCCAATTGATATATACATCGGAGGGTTGTCCACAAACAAATAAAATAAAAAATTTTCATACGAGGCTTAGGCAAGTGTGAAGGAGTCAAGAGACTAGGTATGAGTTGGTGTTGGGACATTCAAGCAGATCATGCATTCGCTTGAATGTGTGTTTTGCTTGGGAGCATTGGGCCATGCACTTAGGTGGAGAGTAGCCTGTTTTAGGGTGATTCCACTAATAGCATTAGCTCACCTCAGTTTTAGGATATTATTTTACAAGTATTGTGGATGGCAGAGATCACTCATCCTAGAGACTCCAGTTTTAGAAGAAAGCCTAATGTGGCTTCTGATGGTTTTACATGTATTAGGAATTTTAGTATTTTTAATATATGTTGTATGGGAGTAACTTGAACTCTGAAACTATTGGATATAGTTGGTTTATATTGATGCCGAGGCGTTTTACTGGATATAGATATCATGTATTGATTGATGTGTTGATTAAGGATACTGGGAGTTATATACGAGGTTGCATGCCACCGGGTAGAGGCTCCCACTGGCCACACAAGGGACTGCAGATTTCCAAGTGGCGTCGGGTGGCAGAGCATCCACTGTGTCCAGGGGATGACAGTGAAATCAGGGGACCCGGGTTTTTGGGGCGTCCACTGACTTGGTGTCAGGCTTAGGTATCTTTGCCACCTAGGAGCTTGGGTTCGGGTCCTTGGGTGGTTTTCATGTAGAGTTTAGGTATCTGAATACCCTAGGAGAAGACCGAGGGCTTGGGCTTATGCCATAGTGGTATAAGAACAGTCACACTCGGTGTTGTTCGATCTTGGGATTTCGTATAGAAATTACACAAGGAGAAATCAGGACAGTTTAGAACATTGAAATACATGGTGTTTTTTATAAGGTGATTGGATGTACACAACATGTTGATTGTTATGTGGTGTATGATCATATGTTGAATGTGTGTGAACATAATGGCAGTGAATAGCATGGGAGAGTAATGTTGTGAACACTTTAAGGTTAGTGTGAGAACAAAATGTCATTGAAAGATTTTTGGTTTTTATGGTGAGTTAAAACTGAAGCAAGAAAGTAATGAAATAAATTTTAATCAATTTATTTGGTTTAGTGGAAAATAAAATAAAAATTCTAGTAAATTTTAAGGTTGAGCACTAGGTGTAGTATGAGATCATGAGGTTGAAAAGTTTTGGACAAATTGGTCGAGTGTAAAAAAACTAAGGGTGAAGAAAATAATTTTAAGGGTTTTTACAAGTTGGAAAAATTGAAGAAAAATTTAATAAGAAATAAATTTTATAAATTTATTTAAGTGATACAGGAAAATGAAAAAAAATGGGCATATATATATTTTTGGTATTTTCCGTTAAATTTGAAAAAGTAGAAAAAAAAATATATATATATATATATATGTATATATATATATATATATATATATATATATATATATATATATATATGAAAAGCGAAAAAAGAGCTGAGTCTGAAAATGATTTGGGCTCTTTGCCCGGTGTAGGAAGTGTATTGTGACTTAAAAGGGAGTTAGGGTGCGAGAGTGTATCATAATTACTATAAAGATTGTATTGTATTTCTTGTTGCTTGAAGAGGCTGTGGCGAGTGTATCCTTGATACACCTTAGTGTATTGTGACGGTGGAGAAGGAGAGATAAGGCGGAACATGTGCAATCTGACCATTGCACTTGAAGACAACAATGACGTGAGCGTGGCTGTATTATTGGGAGAACATGGGCGGCCCAGGCGGCTGACGGCGACGCGTACTGCGACTCTGGCGGGCCTGGGGGGCTGCGACACGGTGAGGGGGCCACGGCTCACGACCGGGGACCCGCCACGACACTGACCCGCCGCCCGGGCGCCGACCGTGCGCTACCGGGCCGGGCCATGTCAGCACCGTGCACTGACCCAATTTTTGACCAGTTTTGACTCAGTACTGTTCCTTAGTCAATTTTTGGACATTGTTCATGAACCCGGTTCATGAACACTGTTCATCACAAAATTTTTCGAAAAAAAAAAGTAAATTAAATTAAATTAAAATAAAATCAAGTCAAATAAAACGAGACAAAATTTTGAAAAAATGAAAATTTCGAAAATAAAATTTTTATGGAAAAAAAAAAGATTTAATATGTGAATTAATTGTCTCGCATTGCATTTAAATGCGGGGACATAGATTATGAGCTGTATATTCTGAGTATGAATAGTGTCTCGGGGCTGTGTTTGAGCCTTAGAGATACTGAATTGGAGTTTAACCTGCCATTTAAACGGTGTAGATGGCTAGTCGAGGACGAGGACGTAGAGGGCGTCCACGAGGTAATCGGGTCGTGCACCACCGCATTCACCAGCCACCGCATTTGATCGTGAGGACTTGTTGGAGGCTGCAGGGTATGGCGATCAAGCACTCGCACAAAGGTGTGAATAGGTAGTCGTGGAGGTCCTAGTAACCTCCGTGGCTTAAAGCTGCATCATCCTCCGACATTCATTGGGAGGAGAGACTCCATGGTGGCGCACCATTGGTTCATGCAGATCGAGAAGGTGTTGGGGAGGCTACGGAGATTACCTCCGACACTAACAGATTAGACTAAATTTAAGTGTTCCAAATTAGAGCGAGACCCAAATATGGCGTGAAATGGGCAAGGACCTCGAGACCCAGAGGAGCTCAGATGTGAGTTCTCCCCTCAGCGACATTAGGCTAAGAACAGTGGATGAGAGGCGAGGCTGCGAATAGAGATCTCGGGACTCTACTCATAGTGGACCCGAGGATCATGGACATGTCGAAGTTCGGCGTCATCCCGGGACGGATCATCGTACGCTTACGTGGTCGTTATCGATTGTGAGAGTATGAGGGCTACCGCCTACACGCAGATGGTACTGCGGTGGCATTCAGGGACAAGCATGATATTTACCCCAAACAAGATACGAGTCCAAGTGTCGTGGACGCTAGCGGGTCATTGGGGCGAGCCTTACCTCGAGGACGAGGAGAGACCAAATTGATCAACCTTGGAGAGTGCGATTATGTATGTCCCGCATGAGCTACCTGGACTACCTCCATAGAGGGTAGTAGACTTCAGATCGAAGCCACGCCTCGTATTTCACCCATCTCTATGACTCCGCGATAGATGGCACCGGGTTGATTTGCAGAACTCGAGTCCGGGGCCACACGAGCTACCGATTATGGGTCTATTGCACCGAGCACTTCATCACGGGCGCCCGGTTCTCATGGCGAAAAAGAAGGACAAGACCCTTCGACTGTGCATTGATCACCGACAATTGAACAGGATTACGATCAAGAATCGGTACCCATTACCGAGGATTGACGATTTGTTTGATCAGTTGAGAGGAGCGCGAGTCTACTTCAAGATAGACCTTCGCACTGGTTACCATCAGCTGAGGGCTGGAGACAGTATCCTCCTACACAAGCAGTCGCTATGGGCACTTAGTTTACTGTGATGCCCTTTTGATTGACGAATGCGCCAACAGAGATTCATGGACCTCATGCATAGGGTATTCCAACCCTATTTGGCCTACTTTGTCGGTCTTCGCGGATGACATTTACCTACTTCCAATCGGGAGTGGGAGCATGAGTATCACTGAGGATCGCTTTTGCGCTTGCCGAGACCATCACCGCACGCTAAGTTCGCAAGTGCGAGCTTGGCCTACCGAGGTGAGATTTTTGGGACACGTGGTGTCGCATCGTGAGTGTCGTACGACCTGTGAAGGTTAAGGTCGTGATGAGTCGGGAGAGACCGGAACGTCAATCTTGAGATGCGTAGTTTCGATTACCGGGTATTACGCGAGATTCGAATGGGTCGTTGTCCATTTAGCGTGATTGCAGGACTTCGCCACGGACATAGACTCCATGGTTGGGATGGCCCCGACCATGAGAGATCGAGGATGCTCGAGTACTCGATGTGTGTTGGTAGCAAGAGGGAGGATTAAACAGTTCGAGAAAAGAGGCAGAAGACTTCGCTTCACACAAGTTTCTCAGACCGCAATGATTGGGCATTTAGTCAACCTAGGCATGCAGACGATTGCCCCTTTTATCAGGATCCTGTGATTTGGGACAAAGACAGTCTGAAGAATGAACAGAGAGTACACTGTCATTCCTCCACACCCTAAGATGAGTCAAAGGAACTGGGCCACTGGTAAGCAGGCTAAGCACTTCCAAGAGCACGATAGCCAAAATATGTGGGTCGAGGTCGTGGATAGATCAGAAAGGCACAAATGAAAGCGTGGTGGACCTGGGGTGGTGGTAGACATGTCGGGTTGGGTTGAGCGTCATGCTTGACATGGATGAGTTGACAGCCATCGAGTTGTCAATAATTGGGACCTTAGCCGGGTTGTCATACCTGACATGACCTTGGATTTGGGCTTAGAGGTTAAGGCCTTTAGAGAAGCCAGGTATAAATGTTCTTCCCTAGGAAGTAAGGTGAGAGTTGACCTGATAGGTCGGGATTATGAGTGAGAGATCTCCGAGATTCTGCTCATAGTGGATCCGGGATTGGGTGTCATAGTATGGCATCATTAAGTGCGTTCGTGTGCACGGTAACATCGGCCGAGTCGGTGGGTGCACGGTACGGTCATTCACCACCCCGGTAAGTGTGGGTTGAGTTTTGTCTGGGACTATCATTCAATGAAGACTCTTAGTTCGATTCAGAAATGACGCAGTAATTAGAGTGTGTCATAAAGAAAGGCCGCATCCCTAAGGTGAGAATCCTGTTAGGGTGTAAGAGACCCGAGAGACCCCAATTTTTTGAGTGAATGTAAGAGGCTCAAGTGTGTCTAAGAGTTATGTTAATCGAGATGAAAACATACCTGGCCAAAGTTATCACGTGACTTAGAGTCAGTGATAGGAGCCCGAGTGACTCGATTTGATACCCCTTTGGAAATTACACATTAGGTGTTGGTTGAAATACAAGGGCTCAAGATATGGATGTCATTCATGACATGGATTGGGTTGACGGTCCATTGATCGTTAGTGATCAGGACTCTGGGAAGGTCGCTTACACACCAAGCAGGGGTTGTGTAGGGTTACACGTTGTATGGATTATATACAGGTGTTAGAGGACATGCTGCGAGCATGCGTCCTGGATCATAAGGGTAGCTGGGTGGAGCATTTTCCCTTAGTGGAATTCGCCTACAACAATAGTTAACAAAGGAAGACAATGGCAACGCCATGCGAGGCATTGTACGGAGGCCATGTAGATTACCGGCAGGTTGGACCGAGGTGGAAGAGAGCTCCATCACGGGTCCTGATCTGATTAGAGACACCTTCGAGAAGGTGAGCTTGATACGACACCAGTTTTCACCTACCGTGAGCCATTAAGAGCTATGAGCAAAAACACGCCGACCCTGTAGTTCGAGGTCGGATCACGCTTTTGAAGGTGATGCCTAAGAGAGGAGTGGTCAGGTTCTAGTTTGTGAAAAGTTATCACGAGGTTTATTGGGCCTCTCGAGATACTGATGATAGGCGCAGCTACAGACGGCTGGCGTTATCGCCAAAGATGTCGTGTCCACGAGGTATTTCTCACGTCTCCATGCGTTCGAAGTATACTCCGCATCCGGCCATGGTGGATCAAGACGATTGAGGTTGACACTGATGGGACCTTCGAGGAGGGACTAGTATGTATTTTGGATAGCCATGATCAGGTTTTCCGACGCAAGACCGTGAGGCTAGTGAGAGTGCTATGGCGGCACTATAGAGTGGAGGGGTCCATGTGGGAGCGCGATGACACTATGCGGGCCACCTATCCCTTCTTGTTTAGAGATGAAGATACTTCATACGCTTAAGATTTAAACGACCGCTACATGCATGGAGTGCATGATTGCATATGCATGGAGCGACAGATCGTCTGCACTCGACGAAATTCCTTTTAAGGAGGGAGAATGTAAGACCCGAGAAATTCCAATTTCTCGAAAAAGTATAAAATAGTACTTCGATTTAAAAATCAAAATTTGAGCCTTCAGATTCACTTATTTAAACTGGGATTTCACCATCGGAATCGCCTCGTGAAATCTAGTTTGCACGTCGACTTTCGTCGACCGAGACAATGTGAATGACATTTTTCGAGCATCGCGCTTTTGGTGTCAGAATGATACGCACGAAAGTCACATATAACACGTACTCATGTTCCATAAGTGGCATGAGTAGAGAAATGATGAAAATAGACGACCGAGATAATGCCAAGTGTCAAAACTGGGAAAAGAAGGACATAATGGTCATTTTAAAGTTGATTTAATGATAATGAGACAAAACACTCAATAGTGTTTGTCTCTTACAAATGGAGAAAGGAAGCAAAACGTGAAAAAAAAAAAAAGGGGGGGGAAGATGCAACCGAAAAAATGGTGATTTTCTGAGCGAGAGAACGCCCTCCTTCTCTCAGATCGTAGAGATCCGACCGTCGGAATTTTTCTGGGCAAGAAGAAAGTCGTTCTACGCAAGCAGGACAACGCGTGGGCACTCGCTTGGAGTTTCGACAAAACTCCGTGAGGTGAGATTTATCCCACTTGAGTTTTACACTTTATTTAAGGTATTTAGATGCTTGGAGTTGATTGAGGTCGTGAGTGGCCGTTTGATCGGTCCCAAATCTTGGAACCGAATTATTAGAAAAATTTGAAACCCAATTTGTGTAGCCGTGACCGTGAGGGGCTGTTTGGGGGTGTTGATTCTATAAATTGTGCAACAAATTGTATCAGGATATGCATAGCCTGAATGGTTGTGAAATTGTTTCATAGTGGTGGAACTGGAGGATTGTGAGCTGAATAGTAATCCGAGGCTTCACTATTCTGAGAATAGTGTCTCACAAAATACCCTTGTGAAATAATGTGTTTTGGTCGAGTAATTCAAATCGAAGCCGTCAAGAACATTAGCCCACGCTGAGCTAATTTTTATGTAATTGATGGTGAAATTACATGACATGTTTCAGGTGATTTAAATTATGTAAATATATGCATGATTATATATTTGCATGTTTTATAAAATTTGTATAATTGGCATCACGATTCCATACGACTGCAAGACCATAAGACTATAGGACCGGAAGTACGAGGTAATTCTGTGAGATAATGGTTTCTGAGGGTCAAGGTTTTAAAATAATAATTATCGGAGGGTAGTCCATACTAAAAATATCAATCGTCGGAGACGGCCCAATTGATATACATCAGAGAGTAGTCCATATAAAATATCAATCGTCGGAGACGGCCCAATTGATATATACATCGGAGGGTTGTCCACAAACAAATAAAATAAAAAATTTCTACAATGAGATAAGTGAAGGAGCTCCATGAGGGACTCCTGTGGTATGAGTTTGTGTAAGTTAGACATTCAAGTAGATCGCGATTGTCAATGCGTGTTTATTTTGGAAGACGTGATACAAAGACTTAAAGTGGCAAAGGTTCTGCTCAGCACTACAAGGAAAAAGTTAATCAATGACATCGCTCACGCGTCATCAAGAGTTACGATCGTCTAAAGTGTCATGGTCTCGCTCCGTCATCAGAATTTACATCATCAAATGATCTATTGTTCACCACATCAAGAACCGTCCACACAACATCTGTCAGTCTACTTGTAATATTCCAATCTAATAACTTCTAACTATGACACTTATTTGAGTGTCATTGATTTATATGTTTTTGTTTTTTAATCGCTTAATAACTCATTACAAGTGTCATCATTTTTATCACATTAAAATCCTATTTTCATTAATTTCATTATTATAAATCTTGATATAACAATATAATTATTGAAAATGTACAATATTAATATGAAAGAATATAGAGAAGAAAAAAAAAATCAGTCATATGGATAAAGCTACAAAGCTATCGATATATAAATTGAACCAAAATTACAACAATTTTCCCAACAAATTTCATAGATTCTATAGATAGGAGTACAAAATGTTTTTTAATTTGTTGGTAGCGGAGGATCTTTCTATGGGAGAGTGCTAAGTCCATCAAAATCACCACATACGCCCATCTGTTCCTGTTCAAATGTGGAAATTAAGTTTTAGATATAAAAACCAAGCAAAAAACTTTGTAGAGTACCAACAAGATTAAGACATGGATTTATTATTTTGATGAGTGCTAGTGTGGTAATTTTCAAGGTATTAAATGAACATTGAACTCAAATTAGAATAATACCTTGTCGGAAATGAACTCCACCAATGATAACTTGTAAGATGCAAACCGACTTGATGGAAACTGACCTGTAGAAAAAACAAAATGACATAAAAACAAAAGGCCGACACAAAGATTACGTACATTCTAATATCTGAAAAATAATAAAGTGCTTTCCATAATAACAAGAATCATAGAATATATAACCATATACTTGGTATAACTTTCTTCACTATAAATAAGTAAAGTATTAGCCTAAACAAAGTGAAATTCAATTTATTCTTAGAAGGTTTCAATAGAATTGAAATTTCAAATAAAAAATATACAAAAATGGATTAATATTAGTAGCAAAGGAAATCCTAAGCTATATACTTATAAATAATCTAATAAAACATGAATGTAAAGAACAAATCTAATAACCAACAGCCAATCGAAGACATAAAGTTTCCAATACTCAATAAAAGAAGATATCTCAAGATACACTTAGTATCAATCCAAAACACCGACATCGATTCTACCATAACGTGATTTTTCAGCTTCCCAAAATAACATTCTTACATCTTGAAAGCAATTATAATAAGATAATAAACTCAAAAGAGACAATGAATTGATCTATAATAGGCAAGGATAGTACATAAATATCCAATCACTATTTTAATTTCTCTATTTTTGTCATGAGGGAAAGGAGATTCAAAATTTGCATAAAAAGGAGTAGTAAGAAATCAAACAATTGTTATGTCAAATTGATATATAAATCAAAATTAAAAAATCTCCTAACCTCCACAAATACAAAAAAAAAATAACAATAAGTTATATTTTTTTATATGAAGTTAAACTCATCCACTACAAGTAAAATGATAAAAAGTTCAAAACATGTATTTTTTGTGAATGAAAATAAGAAACTTTATTTCAAAATGTAATTAAAAATAGTTACGAGATAAAATGTTCATAAATTTATGGAGGTGACTACTTATTCTAGATATAACTTACTAGGAAAATCATAGTAATGCATTGCATGAAGAATGTGAGCTTGAGCTTCATTTATTTTCATAATTTACCTTCGGGAACAAAGGAAGCTTAAAATGAGCCAACAATCCCAGCCAATAGGCGTTAGCCTTAATTTCGGCTTCATGTCTCATCAGCAAGGTCCGTTTTGCCTATCATTTCAGAACAAATCCATAGATAAACTTCACTACATCAAGACAACGATATAATAACAAACATGAGAACAGATCCACAAACAAGACAACAACCGCCCAGCAGACAGATTGACTAGGAAAAGTACTGAGCCATTTTTGACAAACAAATTAATTTAGAATTACAGAAAAGGTTATTTTCTCATAAAATGACTTTATTCATATTTTTCTTCAGTGGAACTCTATATCTTAAATATTCAATGCTACTTATTTCAGTCCTTTAAAGCTGAAGTTAGAGTTTAAACTATTCTAATACTAAATAACATTAAAACTATTCTAACACTAAAAAATCGACCGTCTAACTCCTCGGGCAATCTTGTCGCTTATACAAACCTCTAAGGACATTCTTGCAAGCATCAACAGCTTTATACACCCAGCATAGATTAAATCTATTCATGGATCAAATGGCAAATTATAACTTTATGCATTATAGTTGAAACTCGAACCCACCTCGCTCGAGTTGATGTACCGATATCACATACCACCCAAGCTTAAGCCTAATAAAGAGACTTAACTCAAAAGATACATCATATGTCAACTAAGAGAACTCTCGACCGCTAGAAGAGTCAGACAGACCATTGGACATTACATTAAGTTAGTATTACCATTCGCTTAGTTTAGCAAAACCTTAATGTAACTATCCTTACCATATCAAAGGCAAATGTATAGAGTAAAATTACAATTTTGTTTCGAATAGAGTTTTAACTTCCAGATTAAAAGGGGAAAAGAACAGGCATAAAAGTGATTGTTTATCCACTTTTTAAACAATGTGTAAATTATATCCAAAGTATGGAGCCCATGGTCTAGAATTCACCCACACTCTAAGAGTTGTGTTCGACCTTCGCATGTTGCTTATAACACTGAGAAACTTCTTCCCAAACAAAGGCTTATAACTTATAACTGGACGACTGTGCAATGTGTATGTAATGATGATATTACCACTAGCATGACTATGAAATAAATGAAATGCATCTCATTCTCCATGATTGCGTTCCTCCACAGGAGTCCAACTACAATTATTCCATGAATACATACATTTACAGAAGTTACAAATCCATAACAAATGTAGCTCTGTCATCCAATACGAGTATGGAAGATTATTTACTAGTATGTTTGTCATTTTTCTGAGTTCCAATAACAAATGCTAACAAACCATAATATTTTATCTTTCTTCAAACATTACACTCCAAATGTTATCGTTCCCCTTTGGCATACAAGGCATACATGGCACCAGAATTAAATCAACACATGCTTAAATCAAGATATTTCAAAGATTCACTTCGACCAATCCAAGACCCGCTAAAAATTACTTGATTAGTGAAATTGGCAAGGCACAATATGTATGAGGAAAATGCACTCAACAATCGGGCTATGATTATCCATGAGGTAGCCATGGACCACTCTTAGTTAGGAATCAAGGTGTACAATGTGACTTAGATCCCAACAATGTAACATTCAAATCGAATGAAAACAATAACACATGAGCATGTTTGCACACCAATAATAATTCACTAGAGGTACCGAAAGGTGGTTAACTAGAGTTAATGATCTCGCCAAGAAATGCATTGTGATGCCAGCAGTGGCGACGTGAGTCAGAAGATCTTCCACTCATCTCGGCGGACTTTATTATCTCACCCACAGTCTCCAGTTTTTAATCACATCCCGGCGAAACCAAAATAACATCGAAAGAGATGTTCTCAACTAACGAGATCTGCATGAGAACAAACATAATCCAAGATCCCAAAAGTGAACACTGAGAGATAGAGATTCATCAAATCAAACACAAATAAAACAAATCACTATGTGCAAAAGAAGAAACATCCCCATTAACCAAGATTCATCTAGTTCTTTATAAATCTTCTTCTAGCTGTAGTGAACCCAAATATCTCAGCAAACTATAAACAAAATGGATCCAATTTTCAAGAAAAATCAGAGACAAAGGGGCAACCTTGTCGGCCAACTAGGGATCTAAAATGTTTTTACGGAGAAGAGAATCAATCAAGGAACGAAATATGCGGATCTTGGAATTAAGGGAAATAGCACACTAGTTGAGAGATTGTTCTCCAACCGACTTTCCGGAGATGTAAGAGGAAGCAGCACTCGCAATTACTTCGCTTCTCCGTAACACTACTTACCGTCAGTCTATATTCCACCACCGACGTTTAACATCACCTCTATCCCCATATCTCCCAACCTCACATGATTGCTTGCTAGATTAAATTGATTGAACAAAGAAGTAGAATAACAACCACCACCATCACGACAACTCTCACCGACAATCATCATCGTTCTGTACTCTGCTTCTTCTTCAACTCTACCGACAACACAGACTTAGTGTTTCCACCGCTTACTCCGCCTTCTCCGTGTCTTCGCTTCTGAATATCACTACTATAAAGACAACTTCGTATCTCGTGTCGAGCTTCAGATGAATGGATGAGGCTGAAGCATCGACCTGCCTGGCCCATATGAGAAGGAAACTGTGCTTAGGATGGTCGGGCGAAAGCCTTGAGGAAGAGGGTTAAGGCGAGAGGAGGTGTTGATGCATGGTGAGGGAAAAGGCTAAGGTTGAAAGTTAAGGGCCAGGGGTTTCGGGAGAGTGATACGCAGGCTCGGGATATCGGAAGCCTATGGGTATGATCATGCGAGTGTTATATTTTTCAATAAGAAAACTTAAGAAAACGTCATTACTTTCAAATGTAGAAATTTCAAGGGCAAATAAGGACGTTTTTTCACAAACGTCATAGACAAACGCCATGGGATTTAATTTTTCAGAAGAAGGTGTGGTGATTCCACCATCGAAAGCATTAGCTCACCTTGTTTGTGGGATATTATTTTACAGTACAGGAGCGTGCGAGGAGACTCAGCCATCCTAGAGATCGAGTTTTGTGAAGAAAGCCGGAATGTGGCTTTGATGGTTTTACATGCATTAGAATTCTAGTATTTTATTATATGTTGTATAAGAGTAACTTTGAACTCTTGAAACTATTGGATATAGTTGGTTTATATTGATGATGAATATTGTGGTGGCGGGCCCAAGAGGCCGCTTTTACCGCATATAGATATCATGTGATTGATATCACAGGTTATGCGGTTGGTGTTATGTACTCCTCAGTAGAGCTCCTCGCATAGCGGAGACTCGCCCGATTCAAGAGTGGCGTCGGGTAACCCGACATCAACTAGTATTCCGCGGGTTGACGGGTAGTCAACGGACCCCCGGGTTTTGGGGCGTCACAGAGAAGATTGCTTTTCTCTCTCTCTCTCTCTCTTACTCTCTCTCTCTATGGTTTGGATTAGAGCAAAAAATGAGATCTTTTGGTGGTTTAGATTTTTAGAAGAGTTTGATATACATGAGACACATGGCTCACGTCGCGCCACGTGTCACGTTTCATTCGGTCCGTTTTCGTCCCGAAATAATTTATTTCGTCCCGATTTCAGTTCCATCCATCTTAAATGGAAATTCTTTAAATATTTGATATTTTTCGGGATTTTTCTAAAAATCTCATTTTCGGGGTTCACTCAACTCTCGTCGTCTTGAATTTGCGGAAACCAATCGTTCTAATTCAACGAAATCTGACTGAGTAACTAGATTTCGCGAGACGAATTCAACGGTGAAGTCCGTTTCTTCATCCGAGATTTAGAAAAATTTTAGATTTTTCTATGACAAATTACTGTTTTGCCATTTTTCAGAAAAATTGCATTTTCACCCCTTAACATAATTTCGTTTTCATCTATTTCAACTTCTTTAGACTCAATACATTATTATGAACATTTTTTTTATCTTCGGTGCTTGTTTTTCAAAAATTTACTATTCATTCGATTGTTTCCAGCCAAATACCCAACTTATCGAACACTAAATTTATTATCTACTAAAATTAAATTGTGGTCTTACAACAGACACTAAGTGTTGATTGTGTAGGGTTACTTATAACATGGTTAGATTTGCCAGAGGTAGCGTGAATTTCGAGACAAAATTTTTATGGGGAGAATGCGAAACCCCGAGAAAATCTAATTTATGAAAAGGTAAAATGGTACTTCCCGGTCAAAACCCAAACTCTTCATCTCTGATGACGAAACAAACTTCATCATGTAATTCGTCTCATGAATCTAGCTACCATGTCGAATTTCATCACTCGAGACGTCAATTTCATCGCTTCGAGGCACCGCGCCTAAGTCGTGAAACGCTTGTGAAAGACACCGCCACGCGACAAAAGTCACATACTACATGTACTCATGTGACACATGTTGCATGATTAGAGAGAGGATGGAGATGAATGACTTAGATTAAGCCATGTGTCAAAAGTCACTAAAAAGGGACAAGATGAGAATTTTGGAAAAGAATAAATGAGAATAAAACAAAGGACACATCTTCTTCATTTTCAAAGACCAAAATCTAAGCAGGAGATGCGTAGTTGCTTTCTATTTGCAGAGCATGGTTCTCCTCTTGGGGATGGCATTTATCGCTCGACCGGTTTGCTCTCTAGATTTGTTAAAGAAGAAAGCCTATTCTACGCAGCAGCGCTACGCGTGACACCTGATTTGTGCTGAGTTCCGACAACCCAAAAGATAGAATCTTTTTCCTATCAGGTTATTTTTGCCATGGTCATGTAAACGGTCAGATGTTCTGAAAACACCCCGTCTCCGAGAGCGCACGCATATGATACCGTAGGTGTATAAGAAAGCATCGCCGTCACATCGTATATTTTCGGGAGATTTAAATTAGGAAATTATAAATTTTGGAACCCTAATTGGTACTTAAAACAAGGTACAATTGTCATTTACCAAAAGATACGTGAAGGGCATACTCAAGCGAGACGCCACAAGAGAATCAAAATGGATTGCAATATTTAAACGCTGGCGACAAATTTACAATTAAAGAAAGCCGAGGTGCGAAGATAATTAATTCAGTGTTTTCAAATAAGAATTAATAATAATAAATCACAGAATAATCTCGCGAAGCTCGAAATTCTCTAGATCTCGATGATCGAAACCGACCGGCTACCGCTAAGTTCACCGCGAATCTAGTGACTCCAGAAAATTTCTCATGCACCGGCACGGAATATTTTAATGACTTCTGCGCCACAATAGAATGAATTCGAAACGATTTAGAAAATTCAAAATTCAAGAATACTTAGCAATATTTAATTGTGATAAAGAAAATCAAACAGACAAAATAAATTGTTGTGTAATAAACGGACCAAAAGTGGAATAAAGGACATGTGGGTCCCACATCAAAAGAAAAGAAAAAAAAAAAAAGAAGTTAAAATCAAATGGAAGCAGCGGAACGAACAGAAGGGTTGGAGGAGAGAAGATATTTCCGATTTTTTTCTTTTCTTACTTTCTTTCTGGGGATGCACAAAATCCGACCGTCAGATTGGGTCGATAAACACGAAAGTTCGCCCACGACGCGCCACGCGCGAGCACTAAACACGCGATTCAATCGGCATCAGAATACGCGAAAAACCCAAATTTTTTTAGCTTTTCTCGCATCTACGATCCCAATGTCGAATTTTTTCGAACCAAAGTTTGGGTTACTCTACGCGACGAGAGCCACGCGCGACACCAAAATCTTGGCCATGGCCAAGAGGCGGGAATTTTCCCTACTTCAGATATTTCGAACTTGTGCATGCCATAATTACGGCACATTCTTGTGCCATAAATTCATCCCAAAATTTTTAGATCGAGTTTGCAATTCTTTTTAAATTTGCGAAATCTCGTGACTATTTTATCGTATCCTATCAATTTCCTCGGATCGTTTTACGCTTTGCTAAAATTTCAGGATTTTATTCAGACGTCTGACTGTAATTTTCGTAAATGTTATTGCTTGCACTATAATGAAAGCCCTTGGGCTTGACCAATTACGTCGAATTTACATTGGGGGCCCACATATTTAAAATTTTAATCAGAAGACAAAGCGCGCAAATCGCTGCACAGGCTGACGTGTGTGATCTAATACATCGAAGTGCGTAGGCTAAAAGCAAAGGGAAAGTTTGCGGAACTCGTGCTCAAGTTTAGCAAAAGAGAAGAAATGTTTAAACTCATTTTTCAAATACTAGTGTATTATTATTATTATTATAAATTGTTTTGCACTCCAGATTCATGGTTTTGAGTTCAAACCATATTCAAAAAAGCAAGCAATGAATTAGAAATCGCTAAATGGTTTCGGGAGTTAAACCATAATTGAAGCAAAGCATTGGTTTTAAATCGTAAAACCATTTTCAAAGCAAGGCAAAGTAAGTAAATGGTTTTTGAATAATTAAACCATTTTTCAGCGTGTTAAAGAACGGTTTTTTAAATTGTAAACCATTTTTCAAGAGCAAGCAAGCAAGCAAAGAATGTTTGTGGAAAATAGGCCTTCCTATTCTAAGCAAGAAAACCTGGCCAGAGGTATTCCGCACGCATCTGGGTGGTGCTAGATCTCATACATTTATTTTAATGGCTCGTCTGGGCAAACGTAGGGACATACATCATGCATTTAAAGGAGACCGCGGGCACGACAGTATATAAGGTTATGAGCTCTAATTCAAATTATGGTGACGGCGACCAGCCAATCACCATATTCACCTGAAAAAGCGTGACGCGCGACCAGTCTCTAACGCACGGCCGCCTGTGCTTCCGTGGTTCACTGCAGACAATAAGCAAAAATAGGCTCCCAAAGTGGTTGATGTTTTATAAGCATAATATACAGTGCTGAAAAATCAACTATCGTCTCCCTACGCCTGTGCTTCCTGAGAGTTTTAAAGCAAACTGGCTGGAGCCTGTGCCCCGCTTTATTTCCTTTCAAAGAATGCGGTTGAGCCTGTGTCTGCTTTTAAGGAAAAAAAAGTTTTGAGAAACTTTTAAAGCAAAAATGTTTGTGAAAGGTTTTAAGAAACTTTTCAAACAAGATAAAGTTAAAGAAGCAAGAGAAGTTTTGAGAAGTTTTATAAACTTCTAAGCAAGCAATAAATAGAGTTTGGTGCTTTTAAAGAAAAGCAAAGCAAGCAAGCAAGTAAAGAAAAGTTTTAGAAACTTGAAAGCAAAGAAAAGCTTCCTGAAAATAATTTAAAGAGAGTTTTACATTTTGAGATGTTTTCTCCGGAAAACAAAACGCTTTATAAAAGTATTACACTCATCGAGCCTGCTTAGCTCATTATTTTTCCATTTTAAAACTATTTTCTGTGCATGTACGCAAGACGCCTGAGCATATTGTTTGTCTCGACATCACAAGTGCTATTAGTAAGAATATTATGTAAGAAAATACTTTGAATATGTATAATGGAACATAAGTGTATGTACATAGAGTAGTTTTGTGAGAATGTGTTGGTATGTCTGCCATATTTTTGATATAGTGTAAATCGGATGTATACAGATTTGGGACATGTCCTATATGCAACAAGATGTCGAAATTTTATAAAATCATGTTTAGAAAGAAAATTTTTATAGAGGTTTTAGCAAACAATACGGCTTCGCTTCATAGGAGTTTCTAGTCGTTAGAGGTAACGGTGGTCGGGATTTGAGTGGCCAAGACACCACCGCCGGTAGGGTGGGTGTCAAGGTGGTATCGAAAGGTGTCAGATACAATAACCTAGGACATGAGGAGAGATGATACCACGCAAGGTGGTATCAGAGCATAAGTATTGGCAACCATGCATGTTTAAGTTCAAAGTAAGTGAGTCAAAGTATTAAAAGTTGATTTTTGGTAATTACAGCACTATGTCAGGAAGAGGACGTAGAGGTCAGCCCTGTGGAGAGTATTCCAAATGGCCTGAAGCCGCCCCGCAGCATTCGGGTGGAGAGATGAGCACGTAGTTGGTTCCACTACCGCCTCTATGAATCACCGCCAAAGAAGTAGTGTCGGGGCCGATCTATCTCGCGCCACTGTGAGGAGCTCTGGCGCTGATTATTGATGAAGAAAGGTGTGGCACGACAGCGATAGGTAGCCATAATAATTGGCCAAGAGCCAGAATCTCCACCGGGCTACCTGTAGAGGCAGGAAGAACCAGGAGGTCAATAGAGAGAGTATAAACCGGGCGCCAAGCCATAAGGACAAAGAAGCAGGATCCGTATACCGTTATGGCTAGATGTGAGTAAACAAAGATACGGAAGCATGGGCCGCACGAATGAGTAAAGAGTCTTGCTTCCGCTTTTCTGATGGAAGATGTGTGGCTAAGGGGATCAGGATGTCAGAGAGGAGGCATCTTGATGGCATATCATGGGACCAATTTCAAGAGGTATTCACCTACGTATTCTTTCCTAGTCATATGATTCAAAATCGAGTGAGTTCTTCAAATTAGAACAAAAGAACATGTCAAGGTTTATATGAGAAGAAGTTCTCAATTAGTTAGGATTTCTATATTCGCTAAGATGAAGTTCTAGTAAAAGGTTTATCGTAGACAAGACAAACAGAAGAAAAGCAAGGGTAGAGGTTATAGAGGCCGAGGTGCAAGTCGAGGAGCTATCTCTAGTCAGGGATCAGTGAGGCCCCCAGTTGCTAGCAAAGGCACCGCAGCATTCCGCCATCTCACATATATGTGTCAGAAACGACACCATGGGGAGTGTCGGAGGTTTAGCACAGGATGTTTTAATAGGCTGTGAAGGCCATCCTATTAGGGAGTGCCTCACTGGATTGGTGCGAAACATCGCAGCCGCCTAGCTACCCCGTAACTAGAGATTAGCACACAAAAGCCTGATGGGGAGAGGTTTCCCGCTGCAGGGGCCAGCAGTGTACCGTAGGTAGAGCGCCGTGGTAGAGGCAGAGGCAAGGCCCTGTGGATGCATGCAGCCTCGCACCTGGTGCCGAGTATATGCCGTGGACCTGAAGAAGATGGACGCAGCCTCCGCATGGTTACCGGTATTATTTCTATCCTTGATCATGATGCTTATACATTGAATTTTTGACCCAGAGCCATACATTCATTTGCATCCGTGCCTTTAGATCGTGCGATAGAGACCCGTACCATTAGGAGGGTCGTATGAAAGTTTCTTCCAAATGAGATCCGTTATTCGACAAAGAGTCGAGAGATAGTAGAGTTCGACGAGGGACAGGAGTTCTAACCCAGACCAGAGCCTTAGATATGAGGGACTTCTGATGTGGTTCTCAGATGGATTACCGCCTCGCCAGAGCCACATCGATTGTTATAAAAAAGGAAGTAAAGCTGCATAAACTATGGAAATTGGTAAAGTTCAGGGAATACGCAGAGAATTATCTTCCACATGATCTCCGCTATGGCAAAATGCAGAATGTCATGTGAAATGATGTCGTGGGTTATCTAGGTGGTGGAAACAAGAAAGGAGGGGACTGTGACAGATTCCGCTTGTTAGAGAGTTCCTGGGATGTATTCCCAAATGATATCAGCAGATTACCTGCAAAGAGAGGTGGAGTTCACCATCGATTTGATCCCGTGGACCTGGCCCATTTCCATTCCTCCTTTATGTATGGCTCCCGTAGAGCCGAGAGAACTTAAGTGCCTGCCAGTAAGAATTATTGGCAGGATTCATTCGATCGAGCATATTCCCATGGGGAGCTCCAGCCTCTTCGTGAAAAAAGAAAGAAGGAGTTTGCGGTTGTGTGTATAGATTACGCGGTGCAATTGAACAGTGAGTTACCATCCGCAATCGCATTCACTCCCTAGATCGATGAGTTATTTGATCAACTCCGCGATTCTCGAAAAGCACCCAAGATAGACTTGAGGCTCTGGATATCATCGCCTGAGAGTTCAGAGAGTGATACCTAAGACAAATATCTGTGACACGCCACGGACATTATGAGTTTCGTGATGCCACGGTTTGACTATTCTGCTAGCCGCTTATGGATTTGATGAACCGGTATTCCACCAGATCCGGATGGTGTCATCATAGTTTATTGATGATATTCCAGTGTATTTAGGTAGTTCGAGGAAATATCTGAGACCCCGAGGATTGTATTATTGCACTTAAGTGGAGAGACGCGAGGCGCTGTCGAGCGCGTCATTGCCTCGAAGGTGGCATTCCTCGTCATGTAATTTCAACCATGGGGTGGAGCGAGATCCCCGTAAAATGTATAAGGTAAATCGAAACCACCAAAGAATGTGTCAGAGGTTAGAATCTTCCTTGGTTTAGCAAGATATTACAGGAAGTTTGTTGAGGGGTTCTGTGATAGCAAAAATTTCTAATCGACTAAGCCGGGACAAGAAAAGATGTTGGGCATGATTGGGTAGATGCCCGAGGTTTCGGTGGTCAAGGCAGATTGACTCTCAACTCCAGCCTAGCTTTTACCCAATGGAAGAGATGGATTCAGGGTTTATAAGATGCTTCCGTGCAAGGCCTTGGCTGTGTTCTTTGATGCACGATAGGGTGATTGCATAAGGCCTCTGCATTTGCCTAAAGAAACATGAGGAGAATTACCCTACACACGACTTAGAGCCTCGCAGTTAATAGCCGTAGAGTTGGTGTCTAAAAAATATGGAGACATTATTTATATGTATCACTGTAGGATCTTTACATGTGATCATAAAAGTCTTCAATATATTTTCACCCAAAAGAGTTAACCGAGGCAAAGAATATGGCTTGAGCGATTAAGGACTACGACCGCACTATCGAGCACCACCCAAAGAAAGCCAATGTCGTGAGCGTATACTTGAAAGTAGAGACCAGAGAGTTCCTTTGTCTGCATACGATCAAAGTTACCTTCCACTATCAGGATCCGAGAGCTAGTGATACAGTGGAGGTTGGAGGATCTGTGAGCCTTGTTAGCCACATTTCATATTAGATCTCTCTTAGTGACTGATCAGCAGTAAGCTCAGATCCACAGATGATTGCTTAAGGAAGAGATAGAAAAGGAAAGAAAGCAGTAGTTTCAAATTAGAGATGATGGCATGATAGTGAAAGGACAGAATGTGTGCGTGCTGCAGTATGGCGATCAAGAGAGACATTATGGAAGAAGCACATTCATCCTAAGGTAGATGCTATGACCAGTACCAAGATGTGTACAGACTTCAAAGAACACACTGTGGAATCTGGGATGAAGAAAGAGATAATGTAGCCTGCTTTCCAGCCTAACCCGTCGCCAGGAAGCCGCAGCATCAGGGCCCGCGGGGAAGAGATAGCATTCCTATTCCAGCGGTGGAATTGGGAAAAGATTACTTTGGATTTTGTTACAGGTCTTCCACTGACCCGAGGCAACAAGGATGGCCATGGGGTGATAAGATCGATTAACAAAGTCCTGCCATTTCCTACCGCTAATGTCGAGGATTCTTAGAAAAGTCGCTGGGTTGTATGTAGACGAGATAGTGAGACTCATGGGGTTCCAATTTCGATAGTTTCGTGATCGAGAACCCAAAGTTCACATCCGGTGTTTTTACCAGTTTGCAACAGTTTTGGCATTTCGCCTTCACTTCAAGACATCATTTCATCCTCTCGACTGACGGCCATCGAGAGAACTATTCGTGACGTTAGAGGATATACGAGCTTGTGTGTCGAATTCAAAGGATGTTTGATTACTACCGTTAATTAATGGAGTTTGCCTACAACAATAGCTATCAAGCCAGTATAGATATGGCTCCATTTGAGGCGCTGTATGGTAGGAAATGTAGAACTCCACTGCGGCCGGGACGAGGTTGGTATGAGAAGATCAGCAGCCCCCGACCAGTACGCATCACTTTTGTTGTCGCTCGTGATAACTTTGAAGATGCGATACATAAAAGTTATATGGATAAATCATTGTAGAGACTTGCAATTCGAGATAGGTGACCAAGTCTTTTTGAAGATTTCACCTTGGAAAGGTGTGTCGGGATTGGGAAACGAGGGAAGCTTACCCGAGATATTATATAGGATCTTATGAGATTATGAGCAGTTTTAGGCCAGAAATTTCATAAGTCGGTTACCTCGTAGTTATCAAGGATTCATGATACATTCCATGTATCGATGTTGAGGGAATATATCCCAGATCCTTCACATGTATTGAGAGAGCAGCCAGTGCAGTTCAAGAAAATTTTGACTTATGAGGAGATACTCGCGCGATTGTGGTAATCACAAGGAACAGTGTCGAGAAGCAAAGTGATTCCATTAGTTAAAGTCTTATGGAAGAATCATGAGAGGAGGCAACTTACTTAGGAGCCGCAGGCTCGATGCGCCCATCAAGATTCTCACTTATTTTCCTGACTTGCATTTTCCCTTTCCTTCTCGAGTTTAGTTTATTCATTTCGAGACCTAAATGTTCCTAAGGAGGGAGGGATTTTGTAACACCTCATTCCAGTGTAATACAAAGACATGATACCCCGTAGGGGTGTATGCAGAGAGTACCAAGCGGTCAAGCATTGTAGTATTTGGGAGATGAAATTAGAAATTATAAATTTCTGGGAACCCTAATTTGGTACTTTAAAACAAGGGTACAATTGTCATTACCAAAAGGATATGTAAGGCATAATTAAGTTAGAGACGGGCCATAGTAGAATTTCAAAAGTTGGATTTGCAATATTTAAATGCTTGAGACAAATTTACAATTAAGGAAAGTTGAGGTGAAAGTATAATTAATGGAAGTTAAATAGTAAATTAATAATAATAAATTGCTAATAATTCAGTGGAAGTTCGAAATTCTCTGATTCGATGACGAACGACTGCGCCTGTTCGCCTCGCAATCTAGTGACCTAGAAAGCTTTCGCTTAATTCCGAGACGTCAATATTTTACTAATTTCAGGTGACGAAGTTTAGAGGAAACTCAAAACTGATTTTGTGAAAAATTCAAAAATGGCAATACTTAAAGAATATTTAATTAGGATAAAGAAAAATTGAAACTGACAAAATAAATTGTTTTGGGTCGAAACGGGACCAAAAAGTGGAATAAAGGGGACATGGGTCCCACATCAAAAGAAAAGAAAAAAAAAAAAAAAAAGAAGTTAAAAATCAAATGGAAAATGAAACTAAATGGTAGATGGCGCTGGGATGAAGAGAAGATATTTGATTTTTTTTCTTTTCTTAGTTTCTTTCTTAGATTTACCAAAATCTGACCGTCAGATTTCGTCGGGATAAACACGGAAAGTGCTCTACGCGACGAGGGCTACGCGTGAGTACTAAAAACACAGGATTTCACCGAGAATTCAGGTAAATATGCGAAAAACCCAAATTTTTAGTTTTTCTCAGATCTACGCCATTCTAGTGGTCAGAATTTTTCGAACCAAAGTTTAAGTTACTCTACGCGACGAGAGCTACGCGTGGACACCAAAATCTTGGCTATTTGTCAAGGTTGAAGAGGTGGGAAATTTTCCCATTTAGATATTATCGAGCCTAAAGGCTATATAATGGCTAGACATTCTAGCAAGCCATAAATCACCCCAAAAATTTTTAGATTGGAGCTTTAGGAATTTTGAAATTTTAGAAATTTTGGGACTATTTTCTGACAATCCGGTCGAATTTTCGGATCGTTTTTTGGACGCTTTTGGTTAAAATTTCAGATTTTATTCGGGACAAATTCTGATGCACTTTCTTTAAATGTTTTCGGTGTTTTTAGACTATATGGAAAGTCCCTTTAGTCTAGAATCTAGCCATATGCCTGTGAATGGCATTTGGGGCCCACATATTTTCTGAAAATTTTAATTGTAGCACAAAGTGTGCAAATTGCTTGGTTGTGCTGACGTGTGTGATCTAATACATCGAGTGTGTAGGCTAAAAGCAAAGGGAAAGTCAGTGAACTCGTGCTCAAGTTTAGCAAGAAAAGAGGTGAGTGTTCTAAACTCATTTTTCAAATACTAGTGTATTATTATTATTATTATAAATTGTTTTGCACTGGTATTCATGGTTTTGAGTTCAAACCATATTCAAAAAGCAAGCAATGAATTAGAAATCAAGCAAATGGTTTTGAGTTAAACCATAATTGAAAGCAAGCATTGGTTTTAAATTGTAAAACCATTTTCAAGCAAGCAAGTAAATGGTTTTTGAATAATTAAACCATTTTTCAAGCAAGCAAGCAAATGGTTTTAAATTGTAAAACCATTTTTCAAAGAGCAAGCAAGCAAGCAAAGAATGTTTGTGAAAAATAGGCCTTCCCTAGTTCTAAGCAAGAAAACCGGTCAGAGGTATTCCGTACGTGCACGGTGGTGTTAGGATCTCATACATGCATTTTAGTTTTGCCTGGTCGGCAAACGTAGGACATACATCATGCATTTAAAGGAGACCACGGCACGCATGTGGAGTATATAAGGTTATGAGCTCTAACTAAATTCATTGATGGCGACCAGGTCAATTCCACCATATTCACCGAAAAAGGAGCGCGACCCGTGTCCTTCCACCTACACGGTCGCCAAAGCCTGCGGTTCACTAGGGTACAATAAGGAAAATAGCCTCCAAAGGGTTGATGTTTTATAAGCATAATATACAAAGGTTGAAAATCAACTATTGGTTCTTGGCCGCCTGTGCTTCCGGAGAGTTTTAGCAAACGGTTGAGCCTGTGCCCCGTTTATTTTCAAAGAATGCGGCCGGTGCCTGTGCTCCTGCTTTTATGAAAGGAGAAACTTTTAAAGCAAAATGTTTTGTGAAATGTCAAGAAACTTTTCAAACAAGATAAAGCAAGCAAGAGAAGTTTTGAGAAGTTTTATAAACTTCTAAGCAAGCAATAAATAAGAGTTTTATGTTTTTAAAGAAAAGCAAAGCAAGCAAGCAAGAAGAAAAGTTTTAGAAACTGAAAAGCAAAGAAAAGCTCGAAAATAATTGTAAAAGAGAGTTTTACATTTTTGAGATGCTTTTCCTAAAAACAAAACGCTTATAAAAGCATATTACCTCACTCGAGCTCGCTTAGCTCATTATTTTCCATTTTAAAACTATTTTCCAGTATTGTACGCAACACGCCGAGATAACAGGTTTGTCCCTACATTGTACAAGTGCTATTAAGAAGAATATTATGTAAGAAAATACTTTGAATATGTATAATGGAACATATGTATGTACATAGAAAGTAGTTTTGTGAGAATGTGTTGGTATGTCGTTGCCATATTTTGGATATAGTGTAAATCGATGTATACAGGATTTGGGATTACGTCCTATACGCAAATTGCTATGCTGCCGAAATTTTATAAAATCATAAGTTTAGAAAAAGAAAATTTTTATAGAGGTTTAAAGAAACAATACGGCTTCGTCATAGGAGTTTCTGAATGTTAGAGGTAACTACTGGGATTTCTGGAGGAGCTACACAATCTGCCGCTAGTAGGGGGTGGGGGTGTGTCAAGGTGGTATCGGAGCAGGTTGTATACAATAACCTAGGACATGAGGAGATGATACCACGCAAGGTGGTATCGCAGCATGGGCATTGGGCAACCATGCATGTTTAAGTCTGGAAGTACATATCAAGTGAGTCAAAGTATTAAAAAGTTGATTTTTAGTAATTACAGCACTATGTCAGGAAGAGGACGAGGTCAGCCCTAGAGAGTATTCCAAATGCTCGAGCTATCCCGCAGCATCTGCGGAGAGATGAGCACGTAGTCATTCCACTACCGTTTATGAATCACTGGCCAAAGAAGAGGTCAGTCGGGATCCATCCGCGCCACCGCAGGGAGCTCATGCCAGGATTAGCCGACAGCCAGAGTTGTGTGGCACGCATTGCACAGATAGTAGCCATAGCGACCCGTCAGCAGTCGCAACTTCCACCGTCACCTAGAGGCATGGAGAACCAGTGGAGGTCAATAGAGAGTACAAACCGGGCGCCAAGCCATATGACAAGAAAGGGTGATCCGTATGTACCGTTATGGCGATAGAGTAAACAAAGTATGGCTGAGTTATGGGTCGCACGAATGAGTAAAGAGTCTTGTTTTCCAGCCTTTCTCATGGAAGACAGGCTAAGGATCGTGGGATGTCAGAGAGGAGGCATCTGATGGTATTATCATGGGACCACTTTCAAGAAGTATTCACCGATGCATTCTTTCTCGTGAGTCATAAGGATTCAAAATTGAGGAGTTCTTCAAATTTAGAACAAAAGAACATCAAGGTCGAATATATACAGTTCTCTTAATTAGTTAGATTGGTTCCTATATTCAAGCGTGATGAAGTTCTAAAGTGTAAAGGTTTTATCGTGACAAGACAGTATGGGCGGTGAGGTTATGAGGCTCGAAAAGTCGAGAGCTATCTCTAGTCGTGGATCGCTGAGGCCCCAGCTTGCAGCGCAGACCTGCAGCATTCTCGCCCATCTCGCTATATGTCAAAACGACACCATGGGAGTGTCGGAGGTTTGTGGCAGATGTTTCCATTGTGGCCGTGAAGGCCATTTTTATTAGGAGTGCCTCGCCCGACAGGCGAATGATCGCAGCCGCCTAGCTGCCCTGCATCCAGAGATTAGCACACAAAAGTCGATGGGGAGAGGTTTGCTGCAGGGGCCAAGGCAGCCGCAGTAGAGGCGGCCGTGGTGGCAGAGAGGCAGCCCGGATGCGTACAGCCTCGCACCTGTGCGAGTATATGCCGGACCCGAAGAAGATGCGGATGCGCCCCGCATGTGGTTACCGGTATTATTTCTATCCTTGATCATGATGTTTATATGATTAGTGGACCTGTGAGCCACACATTCATTTGCATCCGTGCCTTCTAGATCGTTTTCGATAGAGACTCAGCCTATTGGGAGGGTCAGATGAGTTTCTTCCAAATTGAGATCCGCGGCTCGCATGCGAGTCGAGATAGTAGAGTTCTGATTGAGGACAGGAGTTCTAACTGGATCTTGTAGCTCAGATATGAGGGACTTTGGATGTGGTTCTCGGTGATGGATTACCGCCTCACATACAGCCACATCGACAGCCATAAAAAGGAAGTAAAGTCGCATAAAACCATGGAAATCGAGGTAAAGTTCGGGGAATACGCAGAATTATCTTCCAATATGATCTCCGCTATGGCGTTACAGAATGTCGCAGAAAGGATGTCAGGGTTATCTAGGTTATGTGGTGGAAACAAGAAAGGAGGGACTCGTGATGATTCACACAGAGTTCTGTATTGGCTCCCAAATGATATCGCAGATTACCTTAAAGAGATGTGGAGTTCACCATTGATTTGATCCCCGTGGATCGAGCCCATTTCCATTCCTCCTTATAGGATGGCTCAGAGAGTTGAGAGAACTTAAGGCTTAGTTAGAAGAATTATTAAGTAAGGGATTCATTCGACCGAGCATATCCCCATGGGGAGCTCCAGTTCTCTTCGTGAAAAAGAAAGATGGGAGTTTGCGGTTGTGTATAGATTACAGGCAATTGAACAGAGTTACCATCCGCAATCAGTATCCACTCCCTAGGATTGATGAGTTATTTGATCAACTCCAAGGATCTCGAGTATACTCTAAGATAGACTTGAGGTCGGGATATCATCGCTTGAGAGTTCAGAGAGCGATGTACCCAAGACAACATTCAGACACGCTACGGACATTATGAGTTTCGTGGTGATGCCATTTGGTTTGACTAATGCCCAAGAGCGCGATGGATTTGATGAACCGGTATTCGCCCGTATCTGATAGGTTCATCATAGTTTCATTGATGATATCTTAAGCAGTATTTGTGTAGTTCGGGAGGAACATCCGTGAGCACCCGAGGATTGTATTACGTAATTCTAAGGGAGAGACAGCTATATGCCAAGTTGAGCAAGGCCATTTTGGCTCGACAAGGTGGCATTCCTGGTCATGTAATTTCACCTCGATGGGGTGTGAGTGTAGATCCCCTTTTAAAATAGAAGCAAAGTGGGTAAATTGGAAACCACCAGTTAATGTGTGTCAGAGGTTAGAATCTTTCCTTTGGTTTAGCAAGATATTACAGAAGTTCGTTGAGGTTCTCCGTGATAGCAAACCCAATCGACTTGCCGACAAGAAAAAGATGTTAAGTATGATCGGGTAGATGCCTGGGCTGAAGTGTTTCGAGGAGTCAAGGGTAGATTGACTTCACTCAGCCTAGCTTTACCCAATGGAAGAGATGGATTTCCGCTGGTTTATAGCTGATACTTCCGTGCAAGGCCTTGGTCATTTCGATGCGTATCGATAAAGGATTGCATATGCCCCAGACACCTAAAGAAACATGAGGAGAATTAATTCACACACGACTCTAGAGCTCGCAGCAATGTGTTTGCACTAAAAAAATATGGAGACATTATTTATATGGTGTCTTACTTTGTAGGATCTTTAAGGCATCATAAAAGTCTTCAATATATTTTCACCCAAAAGAAAGTTAAACCCGAGGCAAAGAATATGGCTTGAGCTGATTGTTGACTACGACCGTACTATCGTGAAAAATCCCGTGAAAAGCCAATGTCGTGAAAGGCATACCTTGAGTAGGGAGACCAGAGAGTTCTTGTCCTCGCCATGAGATCGTGCTACCTTCCACTACTGGGTGGATCCGAGAGCGAGGGGGTGATATGAGGTCGAGGATTCAGGAGCCTTGTTAGCCACATTTCATACACTTCCTTAGTGGATCAGATTCTAAGAGGCAAGCCATAGGATCCACAGATGATTAAGCTTAAGGAAGAGATAGAAAGAGGAAAGAAAGCAGAGTTTCAAATTAGAGGATGATGGCACATAGTGAAAGGATGTAGAATGTGCGGCTGCAGTATGGCGAAATAAGAGAGACATTATGAAGAAGCACATTCATCTGCTGTGATGCTATGCATCCGTGTAGTACCAAGATGTACAGACTTTGAAAGAACATTACCGGTGGAATTGATGAAGAAAGAGATAGAAGCTTCGCTCTGTGCCTAACCCGTCGCCAGTGAAGGCGCAGGCATCGAGGCCCGCGGGAAGATAAGGCTACTCCCCATTCCGTGGAATGGGAAAAGATTACTTGATTTTGTTATGCCTAATTCCGACCTGTGAGGCAACATGATGCAATATGGGTGATAGTAGATCGGGACATCAAAGTCTCGCCATTTCCTACCAAGCACGTTGAGGATTCTTTAGAAAAAGTTGGCCAAGTTGTAGCGTAGACGAGATAGCTGACTTCATGGGGTTCCAATTTCGATAGTTTCAGATCGAGAACCTGTGTTCACATCCGTGTTTTGCCTCAGTTTGCAAAACAAACTTTGGCACGCCACTCTCAAAGACATTTCATCCCTCTCGACTGATGACAATGAGAGGAACTATTCGTATCGTTAGAGGATATGCCGAGAGCTGAAGGTCGAATCTCAAAGGATGTTTGGATACTCACTTAGCACCACGGAGTTCATTTCTACAACAATAGCTATCAAGCCGCATAGATATGGCCTCCATCTGAGGCGCTGTGATGGTGGTGTTCTGCAGAACCCACTCGTGGCCGATGAGGTTGGTATGAGAAGACTAGTAGGCCCCGAACTAGTACATCACTTCAGAAAGTGAAAGTTGTCGATAACTTGAAGATAGCAAGAGATAGACAGAAGTTATGTTGATAACCGTCAGAGAGACTGCAATTCGAGATAAAGACCAAGTCTTTTGAAGATTTTACCTTGGAAAGGTGTGTTGAGATTTGGGAAACGAGGGAAGCTTAGTCCGAGATATATAGGACCTTATGAGATTATGAGCAGCAGGGCCAAAAAGAGCTTACAAGTCGGTTACCCCCTGAGTTATTTTCATATTCATGATACATTCCATGTATCGATGTCGAGGAATATATCCCATCCTTCACATGTAATGAGAGAGCGTACAAGCAGCTTCAAGAAAATTTTACTTATGAGGAGATACCGCGTGCATTGTAGACCACAAGGAACAGTGTTGAGAAGCAAAGTGATTCCATTAGTTAAAGTCTTATGGAAGCAATCATGAGAGTGGAGGCAGCCATTTAGGTTTCGTAGTCGATGCGCCCATCGCACTCTACTTATTTTCCTGATGAGGTATTTTCCCTTCCTTTCTTGAGTTTAGTTTATTCATTTCGAGGATCTAAATGTTCCTTGGCGAGGTGATTTTGTAACACTCGGTCCCGAGAGAGTGTACAAAGACATGATACCGTAGGGTGTATAAGAGTACCGTTGTCACATCAGAAGATTCGGGAGATGAAATTAGGATTATAAATTTCTGGGAACCCTGAATTTGGTACTTAAAACAAGGGTACAATTGTCATTTACCAAAAAGGATATGTAAGGCATAATTAAGTTAGAGATGGGCCATAGTAGAAATTTCAAAAGTTGGATTTGCAATATTTAAATGCTTGATGACAAATTTACAATTAAGGAAAGTTGAGGGGGTGAAAGTATAATTAATGGAAGTTTAAATAGTAAATTAATAATAATAAATTGCCGTAATAATCTGTGGAAGTCTGAAATTTCTAGGATCTCGATGACGAAACTGGGATCGCTACCAAGGTCTGCCTCATGAATCTAGTGACCTAGAAAAGTTTCTGCTTAATTCCGAGACAACAATATTTTACGAATTTCTAGGTGACGAAGCTTGGGGAAAGAAACCTAAAACTGGGATTTTAGAAAAATTCGAAAAATGGCAAATACTTAAAGAATATTTAATTAGATAAAGAAAATTGAACCGACAAAATAAATTGTTTTGGAAATAACCGACCAAAAGTGGAATAAAGTGGGACATGTGGGTCCCACATCAAAAGAAAAGAAAAAAAAAAAAAGAAGTAAAAATAAATGAAGGAACGAACAGAAGTGGCGCGTGATGGCAGAGAAGATATTTGATTTTTTTCTTTTCTGGGCTTCTTTCTTAGATTTACCAAATCGACCGCCGATTGGCCGATAAACACTTTAAAGTGCTCTACGACGAGGGCTACGCTGAGTACTAAAACACAGGATTTCACCGAGAATTCGTAAATATAAAACCCAAATTTTTAGTTTTTCTCGTGATCTACGCTATTCTAGTGGTCGAATTTAAATCAAAGTTTAGTTACTCTACGCATCGAGCTACGCAGGACACCAAAATCTCGCTTTTTGTCAAGGTTGAAGAGGTGGGAAATTTTCTCCTACTTGTATTATTTCTCGAGCCTAAAGGCTATATAATGGCTTAAATATTCTAAAGGCTATAAATTCAAAATTTTTAGATTGAGTTTTAGGAATTTTTGGAAATTTTAGAAATTTTGGACTATTTTCTGATTGTACCCAGGTCGACTTCGGACTGCTTTTGGACAAGCTTTGGTTAAAATTTCGTGATTTTATTCAGATAACTTCGATGCACTTTCTTAAATGTTTTCGGGTGTTTTTAGACTATAGAAAGTCCTTTAGTCTAATCTAGCCATATGCCTGAATGGCATTCTGGGCCCATATATTTTTTCCGAAAATTTTAATTGTAGCACAAAGTGTGCAATTGTTTGGACAGCTGACGTGTGTGATCTAATACATCGAGTGTGTAGGCTAAAGCAAAGGCGGGAAAGTTGTGAACTGTGTCAAGCTTAGCAAGAAAAGAGGTATGTTCTAAAACTCATTTTTCAAATACTGGTATTATTATATTATAAATTGTTTTGCACTTCCAGATTCACTGGGTTTGAGTTCAAACTATATTCAAAAGCAAGCAATGAATTAGAAATCAAGCAAATGGTTGAAGTTAAACCATAATTGAAAGCAAGTATCGGCTTTAAATCAGAAACCATTTTCAAGTTAGCAAGTAAGTAAATGGTTTCTAATACCAAACCATTTTTGCAAGCAAATGGTTTTAAATTGTAAAACCATTTTTCAAGAGCAAGCAAGCAAGCAAAGAATGTTTAGAAAAATAGGCCTTCCCTAGTTCTGGGCAGAAACCTGCCGTAGGTATTCCGTGACGCACGCGCTGTTTAGATCTCATACATGCATTTTGGGCTTTGCCTCGGTCGGCAAACGTAGGGACATACATCATGCATTTAAAGGAGACCGTGGCACGCATGTGAGTATATAAGGTTATGAGCTCTAACTAAATTATGGTGATGGCGACCCAGTCAATTCCACCATATTCACCTAAAAAGGTGATGGACCCGTGTCCTTCCACCGCACCTGCCGCCTGTGCTTCCGTGTTCACTAGTGGTACAATAAGCAAAAAAATAGGCTCAAAGGGTTGATGTTTTATAAGCATAATATACAAAGGTTGAAAAATCAACCATTGGTCTCTACGCCTGTGCTTCCGAGAGTTTTAAAGTTAAAACGGTTGAGTCTGTGCTCCGCTTTATTTTCAAAGAATGCGTTGAGCCCAGTTCCGCTTTTATGAAAAAGTTTTGAGAAACTTTTAAAGCAAAATGTTTGTGAAAGGTTTTAAGAAACTTTTCAAACAAGATAAAGCAAGCAAGCAAGAGAAGTTTTGAGAAGTTTTATAAACTTCTAAGCAAGCAATAAATAAGAGTTTTATAAGCTTTTTAAGAAAAGCAAAGCAAGTAAGCAAGTAAAGAAAAGTTTAGAAACTTGAAAAGCAAAGAAAAGCTTCGAAAATAATCAGAAAAGAGAGTTTTACATTTTGAGATGTTTTTCCGAAAACAAAATCGCTTATAAAGTATACACTCACCGAGCCTGCTTAGCTCATTATTTTCCATTTTAAAACTATTTTCCGTGCACAGTACGCAAGACGGAGCATAATAGTTTGTCCCGACATTGTACAAGTGCTATTAGTAAGAATATTATGTAAGAAAATACTTTGAATATGTATAATGGAACATATGTATGTACATAGAGTAGTTTTGTGAGAATGTGTTGGTATGTCAAGGCATATTTTTTGGATATAGTAAATTGGATGTATACGTGGATTTGGGACATGTCCTATATGCAGCTGTTATGCTGTCAAATTTTATAAAATCATAAGTTAAGAAAAGAAAATTTTTATAGGAGGTTTTAGCAAACAATACGGCTTCGCTTCATAGGAGTTTCTAGTCGTTAGAGGTAACGGCTGGGGATTTCTGTGGAGTGGCTGGCACACCCGCCGCTGGTAGGGGGTGGGGGTGTGTCACCGAGGCTGACAGCCGTGCTTTCTGGCCTTCAAAAGCTTTGATCGATGGAGAAAATCGACAGGGCTGCGGAACGCTGCCAACCCGAGGGTTTCACTGTTCACATGAATAGTGACATGATTTTTGGTGTGAATTTTTATGATGTTGAGTGATTCAAAATGAATTGCTTTTGTTTGTTAATTAGCCCATGTGAGCTAATTTTGGTGTTATTGATTGAGAATCGAATAATATGAATTATAATTATTAGTTAATACATGTATGTAAATATATTAGCATGAATGGCTTGAATTGTGTGAGAATTAATATGTTAATGCATGTAATTAAATGTGCTAACATGATGTGGGAATTATATAAAAATATAACCGTGTGTAAGCCATTGAAATGAATTGTAATTAGCCTGAGCTAATTTGATGTTACTGATGTGAATTAAATAACATGTGACATGTATGTAAATTTTGTTAATATATGTGTAAATGATATATTGGCATGTGTGGTTTGAGAATGGCATAATGCATTTCATGCACCAAACGCTCTAAGAAAATTAGGTGTGAGTGCACGACATGAAAGAAATAAAAAGGATATTTTACTCGCATTCGGCTTAGGCATATGTGAGGAGCTCAAGGAAGACTCTGACACGGGATTGGTCATGTAGACATCAGAGAGGGTTCATGTGTAATTGCTCGATGTGATTGTTTGTCATTGCATGTGCACTTAGGGTGGGGAGTAACCCATGTAGGAAATTATCACCATCGGCTTTGCCTACACCCCGTCGAGGGATCACTATTTTAGGTACAGGATTGTTCGAAGACACAATATTAGAGGCCGATTCTTAGAAGAAAGTCGGATTGTGGCTTTGATGTTTTTGGGTATTCGTTTTGTATAACATGTATTAAAACTCTAAATTTTGATATATGTTTGGTAAAGAGTAATTTATTAACTCTTTTTAACTATTGTATATAGTTGATGTATTTTGTGAGTATTGATGCAAGGGCCCAAGTGGCCATTATTTTACTCGCATGTGGACCTTGTGTGGTCATTGTTAATTATTGGGACAGGTTGTTTATCTTGGGTCGAGCTCCCTGTACAAAGGAGACTCTGCCCGATTTTCATGAGTGGTGTCGGGTTACTCGACATCCACGAACATTCCGCGAGTTGATGGGTTGTCGACGGACCCCCGGGAAATGGGGTGTCACACCCTTGTACCACATCTATGACACCTACATATAACGATAATGACTAACTATAATGATTGCATTTTCTGACATGACATGAAAATTCATTTCTTACATGACAAGGAAACTTAGAACTCTACCACCGTAAACACCCCTCGTTACCCCTTTCCCTCATCACGCACTTAAAGGTCAAAGGTTATCTCTTTCCCACCATGAAATCTACAGTCAAGACGCTTAGCCCCAACACTGAACTCTACAAAGACGCCCAACCTCAGTAATAAACTCCGCCATGGGCGAATCCTTACATGTAGCTTTAAGTCATGATCTCTGGTTCACAAAACTCCGTCAAGGGAATGAGAACCGGCAAAATGCAGTCAACCCGACAGATAAGAGTTTATGATTTTGGGCGTGGTATTCATGCAAATGATGGTGAAATGATATCATGAGAACCATGTATCATCCATTCCAATATGGGTTTTTTCCTTTATCGGCCTTTTTTATGTGTTACACTTGCAAATTATGAAGGCGCTTTCTGTTCAAAGCAACACCAAAGAGTTTGAGAGAACTGAAAATGACTCCTTGATTTATGTATCATTTCGCCACTAGGCAAAAAGTGCGTGGCTCACTCTCATAAAGGATTCGGTCTAGATCCATCTGGGGTGTCCATGTTAGCACGATGCACTCAACATCTAAATTTAGCGTGAAATCAGAGCAACAAAGTATTCATTATGATCCTATCCAAGCCATTGTTTTTTTTTTCTTGGGGTTTTCCTTACACCCAAGTGCGTGTGGCATGCTGGGTGACGCGATGACTCCCATGGCTTCAAGGTCAAATTAATTATAACATTGTTTTACTAGAAAGTGAGAAGTAGATTTTTTGTACGTTCAACTCTTCAGACTATGACTATGAAGCTCTTGTCACTTGGTTTCATCCATTGAAGACCATTAGTAAATACTATTTCGTAATCTCGCTATTTATTATAAATTTGTTATTTTTGATAGAAGGATCCGATCTCTTTATTTATTATAAATTTGTTATTTTTTATGAAAGGATGAGAGTTATGGTTAAATGGTGAATTCCATTTATAAGTTTGATATTGTTTTAAGCACGAAGGACCTATTATTAAAGAAAAAAAATGAATACCCATCCTTATTCTTCGGTTCCCTTGCACTAAAATATGATTAGATTTTCATATTGATGCATTGCAATCTCAAATATAAAAAATTTAAGTGTTTTTTAAAATTTTTTTTTCTTTAAGTTTTGTATTTGGTTACTAGAAAAATATGAAAAATGGAAATAAAGCATAGAGAAGAAAATGATATTGAATCAATAGAAATGATTGAGACTAAAGATTGTATTAGCCTTTATTTGGTCTCTGAAAGAATGTGGGGAAGAGGGGTGAATATATCTTAAGTGTTATTTAATTTTGTTTTGGTTTTGTTTTTGTTTTTTACTTACTAGTTAGAAGGAAGTTATGTTACTAAACAACTTATAAAGGTTTCTAATCATAATGAAGCAAAGCATATATTTGAGAAAACATAATATTGATGTTTATTTTGTTTTTTTAATTATATTTATTTTCAAATGAAATACAAGGCCTAATTCTAAGGTTAATTATTTTATTATTAGCTTTTATTCTGTCACGACACAATATGGAAAAAATGATGACACTAGTTAATGACGTTTAGAATTCTTTTTTTTAATGAAATTGAACCATTAGCTTTAATTGTTAGTCATATATATAACTATGCAAGGTAGAAGAAAGGGTTGTTAGCACTACCATCATGCTAAAATTAGTTTGAACCATGAGAATAATTTTTTCTATTTTTTGCGAATTCAAGGCAGCTTTAGGATTAATGGTTTAAGCTTTTAAAATTATTTTCATATATTCCTAATTGAGTTCCTATATTTATGTATAATATAATTAATTGATATATTAAATTTAGTTTAATTTGATTGTTCTAACATATAATATTGTCTACCATGTTAAAAAAGTCCATGGATTTTTACTTTATGTTTCAAGGGATTTTTCTAATAAAGTTAGACTTAGATAGAATTTAACTAATTAAATGATGATTTGAATATATGTTTTACATTATGTTAATTCAAGTAGTTCATATTGTTGTTTCTACAAGCCTTAAAACAAATTAAGGTATTGTAGGATTTTTCTTGGATAATTTGTTTTGGAATATAACATGTTTTTTTCTCATCGTCATTGTGGTTGAATTGAATATAGATAAGACTATAGAAATAATATCATGAATAGCTGAAGACTTTGAATGATGACAATTTATTACATTGCCTTTCTTATTTCATTAATGTGAAGAAAATTTTATAATTTAGGGTTTTAAGTTTTTCTTTATAATTTTACTTAATATCCAAAAAATGTTAGCTTTTCTCTTTTCTAATTATTATTCTAGATAACAACCATATCTAGATTTTTTTTTCTTTTTATTTAGTATCCATTTACAAATAATTGAAATTGAAAAAAAATTATGTTTATCATATATTTTTGCTAAATTACATTAGCGTATGATTTAGAATGATAGAATTGATGTAAAATTTGGTATCAAGTCACCAGAATTTTTCCATAATGATTGCTTGAGATTTAGAGAATAAATAATGGAATATGATTGATATTGATATTTTGAACCCTTTTAATTAATAGGTGTACCATTGTATTCATCTAATTAATTGTTCAATAAAATTGCAGGCAAGTTTGTATTTGTTATAATTCGATGGCTTTTGATTTGGATTATTGGTTCAACTATGATTGCAAATTGAAGATCCAACTTAGGAAACATTTGAGTATGCTGAATTTTTTCATGTGTTTGTTTTATTCAAAGTAGTTTAATAATTTGTACATCAATAAACCAATATGGAACTCACATACTAAATGTTAGATATTAGTAGCATTTAAATTATTGGTTCAATCCATATTCAAAATTGGAAGATCCAATTGAGAAAACATTTGAGTAACAATCAATTTTTCATGTCTTTGTTTGATTCAAAGTATAACAATTTGTAAGATAAATTAACAAATATTTGATTGCCAAATGTGATTAAATAGCATATGTGAAACACTTAAAAAGGAATATTCACTTTTGATTTTTGTTTTGATAGTTATCTCAAAACAACAAGAAATTGTTGTGTCCATATTATAGTTTTGTCATTTGACCACATGTAGTTTGTTTTATTTTATTTTGATATGTTTTCTTGTTTGCATATGGTTCTGGTTTACTGGAATTTTTAATTGATGAAGGTAAACAACAACTTAATATATAAAACTAATGAATATATTTGGATTATTTATGTAGCATATTTCTTATGAGGTATATTTCTATTTAATTGTAAGATAAGATTAATATGTTATATTATTTTTATTACTAAATAATGATTTATAATTTATGTTTCAACTTGATGCAGCAACACAAAATGGAAAAAGGAAATATAAAAACTAAAGAAAATAAGAGGATGAATGTTTGTAAAAGAGACAGCCAACAACATTACACAACAGTACTTTCATAAAATTCAACTTTAATAATATTATTTCATTGATAATATAATATTAATTTAAAAATATTTAATATTATTTAAATACCAAGATTTTATATCAATGTTTAAGATAGTTAAACAATGCTAAAGTATTCATACACAAAATCAATGGTACAAAATTTTTTATACTCAACCATACTCATAGTTTGAGAACTTCAACTCTTAAATGAAAACTTCAGTCCAAATAAGAAAAATTATACAAATCTAAATCTAGTTTAAGGTTATTTAACCTAACTTATAAATCCAATCATTAAAGGGTAGTGATGGTGATGAGATGATTTTTTTTCTTATGTATCCACTTTTGTTCTTTATGAGATGTGTTTAGGCTTTTTTTTCCAAATAAGTTTGTTTTTTTATTCTTTTTGAAAACCAAAATTTTAAACTTAAGGCGACTTTGGGTATTATTCAATTGACCTCACCTTATTACATAAAAATTGTAAGACCCCAGAAATTTTTAACTTTCTAAAAAAGGGTAAAATGATAATTTCGGTCAAAATCCATAATATTTCTAGATCTCAGATGACAAAACGGAATTCACTGTTGGAATCGTTTGAAATCAGCAACCATTGAGCCACACCCGAGACAAATAATTTCACGCTTTTGAGGTAATCGGGAATGGTGCTGACACTCGGGCATTCGAGTGGCACCGGCGGACGCCCCAACCGGGTCCGTTTGACAACCCGTCAATCTGGGGAATACTCGTGGATGTTTGGTAACCCGACACCACTCACGAAAATTGGGCAGAGTCTCCTTTGTACAGGGAGCTCTACCCAAAAAACAACCTGTCCCAACATTTTACAACTACCACACCGGGTCCATGTGCGAGTAAAAATGGCCACTTGGGCCCATGCATCAATACTCACAAAAGATATCCATCCAACTATATTACATGGTTCAAGAGTTAATAAATCACTCTTAATTCAAACATATATAAAGATTAAAATTTTTAATACATGTTATACAAAATGAATACCAAAGCCATTAATCCTGGGCTTTCTTTCTTTCTTAAACGCTGCCTCGTTAGCGCCGGCCCCTCCCGTACACTCCTCGTAATTAAATAATGATCCCTCGACAGGGTGAGCAATGCCTAGTAGTGATAATTTCCTACATGGGTCACTCCCCACCTAAGTGCACATGTCGTGGCAAACAATCACACCCAAGCAAATACATGATCCTACTTGAATGTCTACATGCCCAATCCCATGTCTCGAGTCTTCACCGACTCCCTCACACATGCCTAAGCCAAATGCGAGCAAAAATACAGTTTTCAAAACAAAAGCTTTTTGTTCTCAAAAACACACTACCGAAGTTTCGTAAATACATTGACTACCATTCGGTGTGAATTGGTCGGATTATTTCTTCGAAAAATGTCATGGGTTCGCCTCCGATGAACTGCTGGACAACCCTCCAAGGCAATCTTCTAAAATCTTCCTTGGAAATTCCTTTTCACAATCGCTTAATTTTTCTTCTACTGTCATGCACCTCACACCGTTCCATGGTGGCCCGCGCATATGGAATGCATTATGCCAATTCCAAATTATTCATGCTAATATATTTTACATGCATATATTAACATAATTAATTCCACATAATTCATATTATTCAATTCAATAACTAATAACATCAAAATTAGCTCACGGGCTAATAATAAATCCAAGCAATTCATTTTGAATCACTCAACAACATAATTGACCATTTAATTAAAGTGAAACCCCCAGTTGGCAATCGCTCACGTACCACACAAGTAGAGATTTATTCACTTAGTTCAAAGATTTTGAGATCGATAACACGGCCTTTTAGGCCTCAACAAATCCTTATCCATAAAATGGCTCTTAGCCAAAGAATAAACAAAGTAGGAAAAGATCCCTACCTCTTGGAGTTGTCGGGACCCACAAAATCAGGCTCACGCTGCAGCCCTTGCCACGTAGAAATAACTTGCTTGCTCCGACGAGAACCGACTGTCCGAACGCCGGGAAATCTAGAGAGAAGTCACTCTTTCTATCTCTAAAATCTAGAACACACCCTCACTGTACGTTTTTGCTTTCCATTCAAGAAGAAAACTATTCCTCTTTTTTTTTATTCATTTAAACTTTTCAAAAACTCCATCCTTGTCCCTTAGTTTGGATTTTTGACACATGGTTTAATCTAAGTCATTCATCTCTATCATCTCACTAATCATGCAACATGTGTCACATGGGTACATGTAGTAGGTGACTTTTGTCACATCACATGTTCAACCGCTTTACGCCAATCCGACACTGATGCCCTCGAAAAACATGAAATTCGATTATCCCGGAATTACCGAAATCTCTGACGTGCAGCTTAGATTTCCCGAGACGATTCCAACGATTAAGTCCATTTTGTCATCCGAGATCAAGAAAAATTTTGGATTTTGACCGAAATTACCATTTTACCCTTTTTCAGAAAATTCGAATTTTCCCAGGTTTTACATTCTCCCCTCCTTAAAGAATTTCGTCCCGAAATTCTTTACAATCACAACAACTCACATGCATATGCAACGTGCACCATGCCATGCATGTAAACTAGTCATTTAAGTATAAAACGACTAAACCACGTACCTTCATCCCTAAACAAGAAGTGGAGCAGGTGGCCCCGTGATCGTGTCCCGCGCCTCCCACGCTGACTCTCCACCCACAGTGCTACCATAGCACCTCACTGGGGCCTCATGGTCTTGCGTCGCAAAACCGATCCCGCCCCATCTATAACGACACCGGTCCCCTCCTCGAAGGTCCTATCCTTGTCAACCCCAATCTCTCTCCCCAATCCACTATATGAGCCGGATCCGGAGTGTACTCCAGAGCACATAGAGACGGAAATACCTCATGGACACCCGACGGCCGGGCGGTGAAGCCAACCGCACGCTTACAAAGGCTCTACTCTCAGCATCTCGGCGGGCCCACGAACCTCGCCGGAGAAGCCGCGCTTGGCCGAACCCGATCACCTCTCTTAAATACTTTCAAGAAGACGTGATTCCAACCTTGAACTCTAAGGGCCGCACGTCGTACATCAAGATAGATCTTCATTGCTCTAAGCCATGAGAAGACAGCGATCAAGCTCACCTTTCTGAGTGCTCTAATCATATTAGACCGATGAAGCTCTCTCCCACCCCGGTCCAACATACTCCGGGTGGATCCTCGTACGGCCTCCCATACAATGCCTCATATGGTGTCATCCGTGAACCGCCCGATAACCGTTGTTGTAGGCGAATTCCACTAAGGGAAAATGCTCTTCCCAGCCACTTATATCCAGACGATGCTCACAAAGGAGATATCCTCTAACACCGTATAGTCCTCTCCGATCGACCATCTATCCTGTGGGTGGTGTTGTACTGATGTTATCACCATGTGCCCATAGCCTTGAAACTCTTCCAAAAGTGCGTTATAAACCTCGGGTCTCGGTCCGACACTATGGATACTGGCACTCCATGTAGCCTGACTACCTTCTCGAATATACAACCGGCGACCCTCCACGTGAAGGTCATCCGCACGCTCCAACTTCGCGGAGCCTGGCCCACCATCACCCATACCGCATCATGTCCTTACTTCTGTCCGTGGGTGCGGGTCATAAAATCCATCGCGGATGCGGTTCCCACTTCCACTCACCCACCCCAATGGCTGAAGAAATGGGTTGGCTTCGTGCTCAACTTAACTCCGCTTAACACGCGGAGATATCGCTTGAACAAAGTCCTTACGTGTCTCTTCATTCCGCTTCCAGCATTACTGACGGTAGATGTTAAGATCCCGGTACATTCGCGCTACCTTCGATGCACGACAAATCGAGAGGAAACCTCTTGGGAATCTCCTTCAAATCATCAACTCGGGGAACCACTAGCCGCCCTTCTATATCAAGATCGCTTATCCGTGATTCGCCCAAATTTCTCGCCACCCATACCTGATCAGACTCGTCCCTCGATGGATATATTCCGCTCTTTGTCTCGGGACTCGATCACTCGCCACGAGACAAAGTAGCCACAACTCTTAACGCACTCTGAAGCCGCTACCGTGATCGTAGCTCAAACCGCCCCACATCTTCGAAAGCATCCGCCACTCCTGTGAAGCTATACTACCAATGCTCCCAGGATTTCGACCGAGTGCATCGCCCATCACAATTGCCTTACTGTGGTGGTAATGCAAAGTGAAGTCATAACTTAGAACTCCATCCATTTGTATTGTCATGTTGAGGTCCTGCGGAGTGGAAAATATACTTCAGACTCTTATGGTCCCATATTAATTTCGAATCGTTCGGCCATATAAATAGTGGCAAAAATCTTCAAGGCGAACTACTGGCCGCTAACTCCATGTCGTGGTGGGGTACTCCTGCTCAATATTCTTCAACTAAAGGGAACCATAGTTACTACCCTCCCTGACCGCATCAAACACATCCCAATCCGCCCTCGCATCATAATACACTGCGGTAAATTCCCCGTCTCCGTCCGGACTATCGACAGAGCTGCAGTAAGCCTCCTTCAACTACTAGAATGCCTCCTCGCATCGGGTCACCCCAATCAAACTCACCTCCTTTCGGGTCAATCTCGCCAGGTGCCGCTAATCGGAGAAATCCTCGATGAATCTCCCAGAGTACCTTCCACCAATCCCAAGAAACTACGTGATCTCGGCACTGACTCGCCTCCTCCCACCATCAATGACCGACCTTCTCAGATCTACCTGACGCTTCCCGAGTCGATAACCACGTCCTGCACCACCTCGCAAGCTAAACTCGACTTACTGAACTTGGCGTATAGCTGATGATCTCTTAGCAACTGTAAAACAATCCTCAAGTGATCCTCATGCTCCCACTCTGATTGGAAGTAGATCAAAATGTCATCCACGAAGACCACGACAAACTAAGCCAAATAGGTCGAATAACGGCGCATGAGGTCCATGAATGTCGCTGGCGCATTCACACAACCAAAGGGCATCATCAGAACTCAGCGCCCATAACACGTCCTCCGAACGCTTATCAGGATATCCGCCTCCCTAACCTCGCCGATGGTAACCAAGGCGAAGGTCTGCGTCGGAGTAGACTCCAGGTTCTCTCAACCGATCAAACAAATCACAATCCTCCACAATGGGTACCAATTTTGACCGTAATCTGGTCTAACCGTCAGAGTCACGTGATAGTCAAGGGTCTTGTCCTTCTTCTTCGCAAATAGAACCTGAGCGACCCATGGTGAAGGATCGATCTAATGGAACCCCTCATTCAGCAGCTCCCGAAATGGACTCAGTTCCCCGCGAATCTCAACCGTGCCATCTTATGTGGAGTCATAGAGATGGGTGAAGTACTGTGGTGTAACTCGGGACAGAAGTCTACAACCCTACAAGGGGCAACCTTGTGAGCTCATCTCGCCCTTCTGCAAGGCTTGTTAGCCTAACCTCGCCAACCTCGCCCCCGATACTGACTTGTACATTGTCCTGTGGCAAAACACCATGCTCGTCCCTCAAATACAACACGATAATTATCCCGCGTGTAGGCGGGTGGACCTCCTACGCCATAATCGATAACGACCAGAAGCTACCAACCAATCCATCCCAAGACGACATCAAACTCCGACATGTCCACACTTCAGTCCACTACAGAATCCCCGATCCTAACTCACAACCTCGACATATCATCCCTATCCTCTCGCCCCTAATCCCTAGGAGAACTCACATATAAGGGCTCCTCCAAGGCCTCAACCTATAAGCCTAATCCTATCACAATCGATGCAAAGAATGAATGAACGCTGGTCAGCACTAAAATCAAACAAATTTCGCTTCCATAGGCAAGATAGCAAAAAGATCTTAAACCGGGCCGGGTCCAATACTCGGCCGGGTGTGATGGCGACACGCCCTAACTCTGAAGTCTCGCCATGCCGCCGAGGCGAGTCTTCGCCTCTCCTGGCCGCTCGTAATGCGAGGTGCCCGTGGCAAATTTCCTTGAAACTAATATCGCCTTTCGCCTCGTACTAGGCCGCGGAGGAATATCATCAGATCCTCTCCCGCCCTATCACGATGTGGACCGCGTTTGTCCCGAAACCCCGATCTCGTTTCTGGGCAATCCTCCTCATATGTCTCGGCTCGCAATGGTAGCACAATTATCCGCTCTAACTCCGGGATCGCAACCCTAACTCGTCTCACCGATGATCGAGACCGAGGTGTCCCATAATCTTGGGATTCCCCGCTCCGTGGCACCACGAAAAGTGTCCAGCCGGGGCTTCGTAAATAACATATCACCGCCCTACTCGACCAATGCCCATCCTCGCCTTGGTCCCGTAACTCAAATTCCGTCCTTGAGATCCATGCCAAACATAAGCCTTCCTCGCTTTCCCGGTTGAAGCAGCATGATCTTCCTTCCTTTCAAGCATCAACACCCATATCTGATGCCTCAGATGTCACTGCATTCTCCTTCTACGGTCAATGGAGGATGATGTGCTCTCTAAATGCTTGAGGCCTGCTTGATCCCGCCCTCGGGCTCACTATTGCACATGCATGTGCGAGAAGCAAGGATCGCAATCCCTACGGCCTCACAAAGGCCCCACTGGTCAAAAGCCGATGGTGCCTAACCAGTTCCTCGTGGACAACCTCTACGTCCTCACCCTCGACTAGCCATCTACACATGTCAAATGACAAGTTAAGTTTTAACGCAGCATCTATAAGGTGTAAACACAACCCCGAGACACTATTCACATACCGAAAAATTTTATACACTATGTCCATGCATTCATAGGTAATGCAAGACAATAAGTTCAGATATTAAATCATATGCAACAAAAAATTTATTTTTTTATTTCATTTATTTTATAAAATTTTATTTTATTTTATTTTATATATATAATATATATATATATATATATATATATATATATATATATATATATATATATATATATATATATATATATATATATATATATATATATATATTATTTTATTTTATATAAAATATAAAATATATATTTATTTTTTTTGAAAACTCGTGGTACAAGGTTTATGAACAAAGGGGACTCAAAACAAGGCATTGAGTCAAACCGAAGTCGAGTGCACAAAGGCGCCACTCATGGCCCCAGTCGCGACGCTGCATTGCGCCGTGTCGTGGCACGCGCTAGGTCATATCATGGCCCCTCCCGGCCAGCCTTATGCTGAGAGTGTCGCGGGTTTGCTCGCCTACAAGACGCCGAAGCGCTTAGCACGTCGCGGTCGCCCCTTTGTCGCGGATAAAAATTGTATCGCGGACGCAGCCGCGCATGCCGCCGCGGTCGTATCTTGTTGGCGCGTCGACGCGACCCAAAGGCGTCGCCCGCGCCCACGATACGCTTTTTCGGTATCGCTGACCACCCCCGCCGTACCGCGGCGCTGACCGCCGCGCGACGCCCCGCGGAGCGTGCCGACCGCGGTCGTGAGTCGACATGTCAGATCGCTGCGCATGTTCGGCCGCGTCGCGGCAATGTCCTCGCTCTAGCCATGCGCTACCAGCTCCTCGAGGTCACAACATAGCTCCATCAGACGGTGACTCAAAATAGAAAATGGGCAAAAGAGCCCACCGCCTCCGGCACTTTTTTTTTTTTTTTCTCATTTTTTTTCATTTTGTTCTACCTACTGGAAGACCACCAAAAAAAAAAAAAAAAAAAATTTTTTTTTTCATTTTCCAATAGAACCTAAAATATTTATTTTCCTGTTTTACACACTGTAAAACCCCAGAAAAAAAACATTTCTCCTCAACACATTTATTTGTTTATTTTCCTATGTGCTATTCACCAAGCACACAAACCACACAATTCATACAACACTTGATCACACATCAATCATCAAAATGCACAATGGATGGATGATCAACCCGTGCCCATCGAGCCCTAGGTATTCGTATACCTATGCTCTACACCCTAGGACCATGGCCTAAGCCCAAGTCCCTTAAGCCCTAGGTACTCGTGTACCTATGCTCTGATACCAAGCTGTGAAGCTGGTATCAGGACTAAACTTATGGATACCCAAACCCGAGCTCCCTAGGTACCGGCTACCTAAGCCTAATACTGCCGTGACGCCCTAAACTTCCGGGTCCGTTGACAACCTCACAACCTCATGAATACTGTGGATGTCCGTAACCCGACACCACTCACAAACTCGGGCGTGAAATCTCCTTGTACAAGGAGCTCTACCCAAAGTACAACCTCGCTCCACACCGGGTCCACGTATGAGCAAAATGGCCACTGGTTGGGCCCATGCATCATCTCTAAAATAACCAACTATATTACATGGTTCAAGAGTTAATAAATCACTCTTAATTCAAACATATATTAAGATTTAAAGTTTTAATACATGTTATACAAAATGAATACCAAAGCCACAATCCGGCTTTCTTCTAAAACGCGGCCTCTAGTGAGCGTTGTCATCCTGTACACTCCCTGTACCTGAAATAATGATCCCTCGACAGGGTGAAGCGTCTTGGTGATAATTTCCCTACATGGGTTAGTCCCCACTGATACTATCTTGTATAAACTAATCACACCAGACAAATCGATCCTACTTGGTGTCTATATGATCTCGAGTCTTCACTGACTCCCTCACACATGCCTAACCCAAATGCGAGCAAAAATACAGTTTTCAAAACAAAAGCTTTTTGTTCTCGAAAACACACTATCGAGTTTCGGTAAATACATTGGTCACCACCCCTCCAAGAAGGCTAAGGTGTTTGGATATTTCTGAAGCAGTCATGGGGTCCACCTCAGGATGAAGCTTTGTTGGACAACTCTCTAAGGCAATTCGTCGGAAAATTTTCCTTGAAATTCCTTTCACAATCGTTTTCACTTTTCTTTCCATTTTCATGTCATGCACTCCACACCTATATAGATTTCTAGAATTCTTACGATTGCACCTCCTGCAGGAATGCATTATCTTGATTCACCAAATATTCATGCCATATATTTTACATGCATATATTAATATAATTAATTCACATAATTCATATTATTCAATTCACAATCAATAACATCAAAATTAGCTCACATGGGCTAATAACAAATCCAAGCAATTCATTTTGAATCACTCAACAACACAAAAATCACACAACCAATCACGTGACCAGTGAAACCCTCGGGTCGGCACTATTCACATCCACATAAGTAGAGATTTCTTCACTCGGTTCAAAGATTTTGAGATCGATATACGGCCTTCAGGGCTCCAGCAAATCCTATCACAAATGGATCTTGTAAAACCAGTAGGAAAGATCCTACCTCTTGGAGTTTCGGAACTCCACCAATCAGTGCTTACGCATGACCCTTCCCATCGGCGTCGCCGAACTACTTTACTTCTTGCTCAGGCGAGGCAAGCGGTCCGACGTCAGGGAAATCAGAAGTCTGCTCTCTCTACAAATGCAGGAACACACCTCAACACGTTTTGCTTTCCATTCCAAAGAACTATTATATTTTGTTTTTCATTTTTAAATAAATTCCATCCTTGCATCCCTTAGTTTGGATTTTTTGACACATAATAATAGCCATTCATCTCGTCGTCTCGCTGTCATGCAACATGTGTCACGTAGGTACATGTAGGTGACTTTTGTGCATCACATGTCTCTCACAAACAGTTTAATCTTGTTTGATGCCTCAGCAGAAATTAAATTTGTCAGGTGATGAAATTCGGCGTGTTAGCTAGATTTGAGACGATTCAACGGTGAAGTTCGTTTCGTCATCAGAGATCTATAAAAATTTCGGATTTTAGCTGCCAAAAGTGCAATTTCTGTTTTCGAGGAAAATTCGAATTTTCAGTTTCTGGCTCGAAGATGAGGCACGTGTCGTAATGCGGAAATGGAGTCAAACATGAGCTCAAGTGGGACCATAGAGACATGTAGCGGTATGTGATTAGGTGAAAATCCATGGTAGATGGATAAGAGGATAAGGGTAGTCCTAAGTAGTGATGAAAAATTTAGCAAGTGTGATGGGAGGACAAGTCCTCTTGACCCCCATCTTGAAATGAGTTGGTTGGGAGAAGAGAGAAAGGGAGAGGAGAGCAAAGCAGAGAGGAAAGAAGGAAGAGAGAGAGTTTTGAGAGAGAAGATTTCACTTCTCTCCCAAAATCTCGGCCCGATCGATCCGTCGAATCCGCGAGGCGAGAGAGCAAAGTGATCCCATTTCTGAGAGCTCACGCATGGGTACCCGTATTGTGGAATTTGAAATGACTCCAGTGAGGGTCTTCTCCTACTTGGTTATTTCTTGTCTAAAAATCCATGATATGGTTTGTTGTGAGGCTGGAAATGGCCATGGGTTCTCAGTTCCACGAAGTGGAACCGATGCTCGATGAGAAGGCCGTTCGTGGATAGCCCACGGACTGATTTAGGACTATTAAAAATAGTCCGAATTGCTTGTTGGACAAAAGTTGTCCATGGGAATTTTCTTGAATTAGATAACATGATATTGCTTAAAATGAATGGCTTGGAATGTGTGTGGAAAATGATATGTTAATGCATGCTAAATTGATATCTTAACATGATTGTTTGAATTATATGAAATATAATTGTAGCGCTAATTCAGGTGTCCGTTGTCCGTCCGAGCTTGCGGAATACATGTCTCATATCATGAGACCCGTACATAGTAAAATCGTACATTGGCTCATACATCCATACTCACTAAAGCCATAGCTATATTACCATAGTTCGAGAGTTAATATCACTCTTATCTGACTATGTTTCAATTACTTAATAATTCATACATGTTTTACAAAATGAAATCAAGCCTGTCATCGACTTTCTTCTCAAAAAGTAGCTCTAATGGCGTCGTCTTCTGAACCTCCTGTACCTGGGAATAACGATCCTTGTGGGGTAGGCATATGATGCCGAGTAGTGATAATCTCCTACATAGGTTACTCCCCACCCTAAGTGCACATGCGTGCAGCCAAACACACTCAAACAGACAATACATGATCCTGCAAGATGTCTACACATGATATGGATGAGAATGCTGACTCATCCTCCTCCCTTCTCGAGCCTCACGGCTCCTCCACACACGCATACCTAAGCCAAATGTAGAGAAAATCTCATTTTAAAACAAAGATTTTGTTCTCGAAAACATACTACCGAGTTTCGGTAAAATCTATTGGACAACCCGCCGAGGCGAATTTGTTGGATAACTCTCTAAAACAATTCATGGGCCCCTTCAACGTGAATTGTTGGACAATCTCCCAACCCAATTCTCTGGAAAATCTTCCATTGAAATTCCTTTCACAACCATTTTCCTTTTCCATTTTCTTTTCATATAAGTACTTGGCTCCACTCACAATTCTAGGGTGCCTCGGTGCATATGGAATGCATTATGTCATTTCCAAACAATCCATGTTAATAAATAAATCATGCATATATTAACAAAAATTAATTCACAACATCATGTTATTCAATTCTTAGCAATAATATCAAAATTAGCTCATATGGGCTAATCAACAATCCAATTTAATTCCAATGGCTCTCATGCAATTATATTTTTATATAATTCAAACACTCATGTTAACACACTAAATTTTCTTGCATTAACAATTTCTTTCCACACAATTCAAGCCATTCATTTCAAAAGCGATTTCATGCAAATAACACATGGACATTTTAGTCCAATCATGGCGGAATTTATTTTAACATTCACTGTAACACCGAATCAGAAAGTGTACGAGTACGTAAATCTTTGTAGGGGTGTATAAAGCCTTACAAGTGTTACATTGTAATATTTTTGAGACTAAAGTAGGAAATGAAAGTTATGGAACCCGGGATTTTGTATGAGAATAAGGGTACAATTGTCATTGAGCAAAAAGGATATGTAAGGCATAATCAAAGTAGAGATGGGCCAAAATACAAATAAAACAAGTTACAATTGAAAAATTAAAGAGATGAGGACTAGTTGCAATTAGTGAAAAGTTGATATTATAAAAGAGGGAAATTAAACCAAAATTTCATTTTGGTCTCAAAGGTTGCCCTAGCAAACCCGTAGGAGGAGAAGGAGAGAGCTAAGAGGAGGAAGAGAAGGAAGAAGAAGGAGGAGGAGAAGAAGAAGATCAAGGTATGTTTGTCTTAGAATCAAGTGTATTTTGGATTCCTAGAGGCTTTGGTAGGATTAGTTTAACTCCCTTTGGTCTAGAGTTTTTGTGCAAAGATCACATAAACCTTTAGGAAATTGTTGGGGTTATGAGTAAAACCCCAATTGGGGAGAAAATAAACATGGAATCATCAAAATTATGTGGTTTTAAAAAGAATTGGTGGACCTAGGTTGAGTTCTTGGATTTTCACCTAGGGTTTTGTGGTTTGAGGTTCCAAAGCACCAATTCAGGTATTTTGGAGTTGTTTTGAGATGAATTCCATGTAAATTCTTGAGGTGTTATGAATTATAGAAGTTGTATGAAGTTAATTGGTAGCAAAAGTGGCAAAAATAGCAAAATCTGGGCAAATTTCGGAAGGTGTACCGGTACATGTACAGGGGTGTACCGGTACACCCCACCAGAGGCCAACATGTACCGGTACATGTTCAACATGTACCGGTACATGCCAACAGAATGCAACATGTGCGGTGCATATCCGGGGGTGTCTTGATGCATATGAGCCCAAAATGCCAGAATGCTATGTTTTGTATAATTAAAAACCGGTCAGTACACCGATAGTTTAGGAACCTTATTAAATGATTAAGATAGGTTCGAATAAGATTGAGACTCGATGAAAATGTAGCGTACCTCACCGCCTCAGCGAAGCTTCGCTTCGCCTCGGCGATATTTGTTGAGCGTGATTAAGTCTAGGAAGTATGTTAAGATTATGCGATTGCGTAGGCGATTAATATGTCGTCGTATTCGGTTAAGTGTGTAGGTTAAAAAGCAAAGGCGGGAAAAGTGTGGAACTGTGCTCAAGTTTAGCAAGCAAAGATGTGAGTGTTCTAAACTCATTTTCCAAATACTAGTGTATTATTATTGTATTATGAAACTGTTTTACTTTGGTACTTCATGGTTTGATTGCAAACCATTTCAAGAAGCAAGCAATGAATTAGAAAGTAAGCAAATGGTTTTGAAGTATTAAACCATTTTCAAATAATAACAAGTAAGCAAATGGTTTTGGAAGTATTAAACCATTTTCAAACAAGCAAGTAAGCAAAAATGGTTTGAATGATTAAACCATTTTTCAAGCAAGCAAACAAGCAAGCAAGCAAATGGTTTTAAATTGTAAAACCATTTTTCAAAAAAACAAGCAAGCAAGAATATTTGCGAAAACGAGCCTTCCACAGTTCTAAGCAAGCAAGCCCAGGTCGGAGGTATTCCATCGTGCACGGTGGAGATAGGATCTCTACATGCATTGTAGTTTTACTGGTCGGCAGCTTTAGGTCATACATCATGCATTTAAAGGAGACAGAGTGGCACGTACGAGGAGTATATAAGGTTATGAGCTCCTAACTAAATTATGGTGATGGCGACACGAGGTCAATTCCACCATATTTCTGGGAAAAAAGGTGATGCGGACCTGGTCCTTCCACGCGCAGTCGATGCCGCAGGCTCAGTGTTCACTAGGAGTCTATTAGTAAAAATAGGCCTCCAGTTGTTGATGTTTTATAAGGATGATATACAGTTTGAAAAATCAACCATTGGTTCTGAAGTCATGAGCTTCGTAAAGTTTCAAAGCAAGCAGTTAGCGGAGCTCAGTTTAGATTTCAAAGCGATCGGTTCAAAACCAAGCTCCCATGGGATTTTAAACAAGCGGTTGAGCACAGGCTCCGTTTTATTTTCAAAACATCTTTGTTGGTAAGGCCTCAGTTTTATGAAAAGTTTTGAGAACTTTTAAAGCAAAAAGGTTTGTGAAAGGTTTTAAGAGAGCTTTTCAAGTAAGATAAAGCAAGCAAGCAAGAGTAATTTTGAGAAGTTTTATAAACTTCTAAATAACAATAAGAGTTTTATAAGCTTTTAAGAAAAGTAAAGCAAAGTAAACGAAACTAAAGTATTAAAATTTTATAAACTTTTAAAAGCAACGAATCTGAAAAGTTTTAGAAACTTTTAAGCTAATGAAAACAAAAATGAAGCACGGAAAATATTTGTAAAGAGAGTTTACGGTTTGAGGTGTTTTCGGAAAATAAAACTGCTTTTATAAGCATACACTCAGGCTCGGCTTTCTTTGATTATTTTCTATTTTAAAAACTATTTTTCGGTCTGGTCATAGAACCTTTGAGCAAATAGGATTTATCACGACATTGTACAAGTCTTTGTATTAATATTATTATGTAAGGAAAAGACTTTGAATATGTATAAAGGAACATATGTATGTACATAGTTTAGTATTGTGAGAATGTGTTGGTATGCTGGTTGCCATATTTGGATATAGTATAAATTGGATGTATACAGGATTTGGAATTATGCTGTATGCGGCGAGTCATGCTCAGAAGTTTTCATTTGCTAAGATTTTACCAAATCCCTAAATTATAAATAAAGAAAATTTTTTATACAAGGTTTAAGCGAGCAATACGACTTAGCTATGAGGAGTTTCAGTCTTTAGAGGTAACGATTTGGGGATTTTGTGGAGTGGCCGCTTTTGCCGGCCCAGAGGAGTGAGGTGTGTCATTCCCAAGCCCAGTAGTGGGCTGTTTGCTTGGGCAGCCCTCTCACCTATATCGATTCCACTTTGTGAACCGAAATCCATAGCCATTCCGGCCCAGCCAACACCCAAACCATAATTTGTGCATAAATTATAACACATGAATATGTAGTCCATAATGAGTCAAGGATTTGCCCAACGATCCCAATTTCCGGCGCCCGGTCCCAGTTTGAGACCAACGAAACGGCCTCTCACGACCTCCACCGCAGCATTAACAAAGCTCTTAAAAGGGTTAAATCAAGTAGGAAAACCTACCTCTTGGAGTTGTGAAAATCCACCAAAATCGGTGTCAGTGTAGCCGCTGTGGCGTAGATCAACTTGCTTCTTGGCGACGAGCCAGATGGTCGAACAAGGATATCTAGAGAGAAGTTGGACTTTCTCTCTAAAACCCTCCATTTCAAAATCTATTCTCCCTCTCCCCACTTGCGTCTGAGGCCCGAAATGGCGAGAAGAAAGATGTCTTCTTTTTGTCCCCTCACATGCCACTTGTCAAGTTTTAATTGGTTGAGAGGATTACCTTATCCATTTAATCCATCTACCATGGTTTTCCATCCAATTAGGGGATGCCACATGTCCATGTGGGCCCCACACTTGAGCTCATGTTGACTAGTGCACTTTTTGACATATATGCGGCTGCTGTGACCCTCAAAATATGTCAAGTGTCCATACTTACCCCGTTTTCGAAAAACATGAAAATTCCAACTGTCTCGGAATTCGACGAAATTCGACGTGGTAGCTAGATTTCGCGAGACAATTCCAACGGTGAAGTCCGTTTCATCATCCGAGATTTAGAAAAATTTCATATTTTGACCGAAATTACCATTTTACCATTTTTCAAAAAATTAGATTTTCTCGGGGTTTCAAAATAATTGTTTATGAGCCATTGTAATTGGATATATGAATTGGCATCATTGCATTCATGTGCACGGTGACATTGCATAGAGTCGGGTGTGGGTGCACGGTATGGTTGTTCACCACCCTTGGTGAATGTGGGTTGAGTTTGTCTTTGGGACTACGTCCAATAAAGACTCATATTTTAAATCATAAAATGAATTGTAATTAACGTGTGTTGGCCGAAGTAAAAAGGGGCTCGTAAATCCCCTCAGGTGAGAGGAATGGAGTATGCGTGTAAGAGACCCGCGGAGATATCCGAAATTTCTGTATGGGTGTAAGAGACCCGTGGAAATATCCAAAATTTCTGTATGGGTGTAAGAGACTCGCGGAGATATTCGAAATTTTTGTGTGGGTGTAAGAGACCCGCGGTGTAAGCCGAAAGGTTCTGTTACCCACAAGAAAACACACGGTCATGTTTATCACTTAGACTTAGAGTTGAGTGATAGGAGTCGGGATTGACTCGGGATTGGTTACCCATTGACAAATTGCATTGGGTGTTAGTGAGCCGACAAAGGCTTGGTATATGGGTGTCATTGGCCTTACCAGTGGCGGCGCCACATGGCGTAGTCATGTGTGAAATTCGATTGGGTGACTTGCGGTATAGGCATGGAAGCGTTTAAATGCGTGATATAATCGTTATGTGTATGCATTGTAAGATTGTATGGAATTTGGATGTTGTGATGTGCAGCATGTGTGCATTTAGGTGGGGAGTAGCCTCGTAGGAGGAATTCAACTCTTGGGCATTGCTCACCTGTCGTGGGATCCCACCAGTGCAGGGAGTATTCGAAGACGACTCTCATAGGCCACTTTTGAGAAGAAAGCAGACATGTGGCTTTGAATATATATTTTTATTAAAGCGTGTATGAAATATTTTGATTGGAAACGTGTTTGTATAGAGCGTAGTTAACTCTAAACTATTGTATAGTTGTTTATATTTTGATGAGTATGGATGTATGGACCGGCTGACCATTTTTACTCATGTATGGAGTTTATGATATGAGGCAGCGCGGGTTTTGGAGTTGAAAGAGCATTAGTCAGCCCAGGACCCATAGGAAATTGGGGCGTCACAAAAATAATTTAACTAATGTTATTTGGTTATGTCAAACTAATAATTAATAATATTTTTTTAGTAGAAAAAGTCATAAAAAATAATATTTTAATTATTTATAAAATATGTTTATTTTATTATAAGTAAAAATTTTAAAATAATTTAAAAACAAAAAATCAAGCTAAATGGGACATGCTAAGAATGTATGTACCTTCTTTATAATGTAAGTTATAAAAAATTATAATATTTTAATTATTAATAAGATATATTTATTTTAATGTAATTAACAAAATTTTAAAACAATTAAAGAAATAACTTTTAAACACCTTTAAAGAATTTCTCATATTGACTCAATCTACTTTTGTTCTTATACCATTTAGTTTTTAAATGAATGGGTATAAAATTTATTTTGAATAAACCCATTTCAAATTTGTACAACTGTCCTATAGTCATGCTTATGCAAGGATCCACATGATTCAAATTAATAAATTATTATAAGAAATATAAATTTATATTTTAATAAATATATAAAAATTTAAAAGTATTTGAACATTTTACAACATTATCTATATAAATTAGTATAATACAAAAAAAAATCATAATATTTAGAGATGAAAAATTATGTTGTAACAGTAACCATGAAGTGATAATAGAAATTTCTTTCTAAATTTTATAATTTTTTGGCAACAAAAATTCTGAGTGATATATTTTGTTGCAGAAATTTATATATTGAGACAAAAGTACATTATTGAATGTCAAATATCGTCACAAATTATTTTATGAATAATGTATTTATACAAAGTTCTTATCAATAATACATTTGGTAACAAAAATTATATCTTTGTCTCTGGAACTATTGCATGCAACAAATACAGAGACGTTTATAAATTTTGTTGCTAATACAAATTTTTAGTGACAAAATTTTTTTTCCATAATAAAAATTCGTCACTAATTCTAGTTTTTCTTGTAGTGACAATTTGTGAAGGAATAAGGACATTTTCTGGGTTCAGTCACAGTTAAACAGTCCAAGGTCCTAGAACTTGTTAGATTATTAGTCAAGGTGAAGTCCTAGAGCAGTTCCGCTGCGAGTGATATAAGGCCGTCATGGAAGTTTGAGCCTTTCGACTACCCTGTGTGACTATGACATATCTTAAGTGGTTCTGATTTGGGCCAATTGTCTAGTTTCTTCACTTCAGCGGTGGAAATGGCCACTTAGGACCTTCCACTTATTCTAATCCTCTGATAAAGAACCCTTATTTGCCAGGTTTCAGGACGGGAACTGAAATCTGAGAAAATGACAAGTTTGGGGAATGTTATTTATTTTGATTTGAAAGGAAACAAGTGGGGATGGGAAGAAAAGAGCAAAGATGAAGAAATGGAAAGAATGCAGAGATGAAGTTAAAATTTTAAGTTGTCAAAGGGGATTAGGTTTTGTCTTGTGGCCTTCCTCTCTTGAACAATTAAGTTCTTAGGGGTGTTTCAACACCTAGTACCCTAATGCCAACTAGCTGAAGTTCTCTAAGTGAAATTTAGCTAAAGACAAGACATTGCACTAATCTAAAAAATAGTTGACAAGTAAAAGAAAAGCAAAACGAAGACTTCTCTCTAAAATGTATTGCTTGAGGAATAAATGATATAGTATGAGGACTGAGTTTAGGAGATATGTTTTTAGACATTAGTAGAAAGGAAAAGGATGAAGGATATAGGCAAGGATACACAATTGAAGAGTGCAATCTAAGGTAAATTTTGGCCTAAATGCTTCCATATCTGCAATCCACCCAAACCCAAACTCTACAAGCCTAAAAGACCGAATTGATCTTGAACGTGGAACTTGCCTACATTAGTGGAGATTAATATGAAAAACAAGCATATGAGACCTTCAAGAGCCAAAAGAAATTGTAATCATTGTGTAGAATTCCAAAAGATTAGTTAATCCTGTTAAGGAGGAAAGGAAAGAAACCAACACCTGATCAAGATTCTTGACTAAAATTATTTACATTTCGAAATTCATTAGTTTATTTGTGGCGATAATTGAAAATTTGTATTAAGTCTGAATTAAGCCGGTGGGGGTAAGTTGCAACTAACTAATTTCAATTCAAGTTGCAGCTTTTCAGTGAAAAACAGAAAAATGTCCTAAAAAATAAAGCTAAATTGTTTGAGGACAAAAAATCTTATTTTCTTTGTTTGGGGACAAGCAATACTTTAAGTTTGGGGCAATTTGATGAGTCTTAAACTCATACATTTTTAAATCTGTGATGCTGAGAGCGACTATTATTTAATTTGTTTTAATGCCAAATTGTAGATGTTACAAACTTTGTGTTTTGCGAGTAGATTCAAAGGAGGTTTCTAACGTAGAGAAAAGCGGTGTTGTTAGTCGTGTCGTGACTTAAATTTGTGTGTTGCGACAAACTTCCAAGCAATTACCAAAGAAAGCATGTCGCAACAACAATTCTTGATTGTTGACAATTGAACTAGGTCGTGATAGAAGATAACAGGTCGCGACAGAGAATGGAAAAGACATATGTTAGTCATCTGGGAACAAAATAGTTTGTGTTGCGACATAATGCTGAATTAAAGGCAGAATATCTATCGCGACAAAACTCTCATCTTTTGTCGACTAACAGATTAACATGGTAAAGTTTGTTGAGATGAAAAGATGCTAAGAAAAGTTTAGGTGATGACAAGAAAACTGGAAATTTGACAAAGGGTCAATAGATGAAATGACTTGAGTTGCAACATGGGCGATCAATGTTGTGATATGCACTTCAAGCCAAGAGATGTTTTGATTATACGACAGAGAGCTTAGGCTGACATAGGAATAAGCTTAACAGAGAGAAACGAGGTTGTGACAAAACTTCTAAGTTGCGACAGAAGTTTCCAAACAAATGCAAAGAAGTCATGTTGCGACATAACAAAATAGGTCGTAATGACACAAGAATCAGTTAGACATAAAAAGTCACATTTGCGACAAAGGAAGTAGGTGTGACACAAAAGAGCTCAGGCTAAAGGCGAATGAGTTATGTTGCAACCAGAAAAACTAAGTCTCGACAGGAAAATATGCTACATGCAGAATAGTGTTGTCGGGGCATAACATATTGGGGTCATGACATGTAAAACATCCCCAACACAAAAGTCTAGGTCACAACATCAAAATAAAGAACACTTGACAAAGGAAGCAGGGCTAAGTAATTGACGAGAATCTGTCGCGGCGTACTTTTAGGGTTGCGTAGAGGATGACAATAGGTAAGACAGTGTTGAAACAAGAACCATAACATAAATCTTAGCGACAAAGAAGATTTGAGTCCACGACATCAGATTTGAAGGCGAGATCAGCATCATTGTCGTGACGTAAAACTTTAGTCATAGCCTTTAACTACGAAGTGCATTGAAAGCTGTGTTTACCTTGGGGTATACATGTTGCGACATACATGTTTGAGGAATGAACAGAATATTGTCGCGACAAAGGAAACTCTATCGCGATAGAGTTATCATACTAAAGTAAAGAAGAATGTCGCAACAAAAATATGTTGTCGCAACTCAAGCAAGAATGAGCACAAGATCTTCTAAGTCCGATGAATATTTGCCTTGCAAACGAAACACCTTAAAATTCAAAACTCTAAATGTGACATAACTTTTAGGTCGCGTGAGAAAGATATAGGCCCTAAAATTTAGGGATTCATAAAGAAGCATTGAATTTAGAGACCCAAACCTGGAGCTCATAAATAGAAGCATTGGAAAGTAAAATGATCAGTCGATAATGACAAACCCAGTACACAGGAGGCGAGGACTCTTTTGTTTTATATTTTTCTTTTATTTTTATTTTTCTTATTTTTTTCATTTCTTCGTAGATTAGCGTAGCATGATATTTTAATTTGTCACTGGATCTGAAACAGTGATTTGTTCAGAAGTTTTGAAGTTGAAATTTAACGTGAAATTCATTTACAATTACTATTTGAATGCAATGAAATGCGCCTAAATGGCTGGAAAGCATTTATTCGATTGGTACACTACAGTGGAATTTTCCTGATCGGTATTTCAATGTATGTTGTAATCAATTGAGTGAAACACAACTTCCTTTAGGAAAGATTTGATGTTAGTTATGGTCTTTTATGAAAATAGGAAAATTTCTGAGTTGAATTTTGAGTTTATTTGAATGGTGTTGTTCTTCAAATATTAATTGTCTCAAAATTTGGTATTATACCATGAAAGGACTATTATTTAAGCTGATTTCTAGAGCCCTCTGGTGACATAGAGATGGAGATTCACCGAGGCTTAGACTAGTTACTTAGGGGTATGTTAGACTATTGATGAACTAATGAGATGCGAAGGTTACTTAGATAAATCCTCCAATTTGCTCATGGGTTTGAGAATAGGTTAGAAGTGATATATCAATTAATCAATTAGAGATCTCTCCTTGGTTTTGGAAGAATGATCTTGATCCGTGTTAGCATGAGATCTGATCAAGGAAAGAAAACTCTTTCGGATCTGGGATGGGAACTTATCATTCTTGTTGTAGAGATATTGCAGTTGCCCTGTCTTGGGAATAGAAAATCTGTAGTCATAAGAAATGGAGTACAAATATTGGAAAAAAAATACTCGAGATCTTACAAAGAAATTCTATTTACTAGGTAATTGTTTAGAATTGTGTTTCGGAATGAACACTTTGAACTCTGCTCCAGTGAAAAGTATGGTTAGAGGAGGAATCCAAATTATACTATCTTGCCTCTTGACAAATTCAGATTTTAACTCAGGGAAAAATAGAATGAGATTAGGATGTAGGAATTGACAATTTCACAGCAGTGAAATCCCTGTGTTTACTTCCAGTAATGATCTGGTTCAACCTAGTGTACATTTAGGATTTACTTGCATGATTTTTTTTTCTTTTATATTAGATGTAGGATTCTAGTTTTTAAAATTCTTATTAGGTTACTAAATTTTCATCTAAACTAGACGTTCAAATAGTGTAGAACTTGAGTAGTTGGGGTAGTCGAAGTTTAAATTCCTTTCAATCTTGTGAAACTGACCTCCCGGACTTATAGGTCGCTGTACTTATGCGACCTGTGCACTTGCAGTTTTTAAGACCAAAATAACTTTTCAATTGAGTTTAGTGATAAAATTATTCTACTTAAGAGCATTCAATGAATCTTTTGGTCTGTATCAAGTTTTTAGTGCCTTTACCTGGGATTAATTTTTAGTCTTCTAATAATGGTACTAATAATTTGAATATGCACAATACCCGAGAAAATTCTAATTTTCTGAAAAGGAATAAGGGTAAAGTGGTAAGTTCGGTCAAAATACTGAATTTTCTAGATCTCGGATGACAAAACGGACTTCACTGTTGGAATCGTCTCGTGAAATCTAGCTACCACGTCGAATTTCGTCGAATTCCGATATAGTCGGAATTTTACTTTTTTCAAGACACTAGGTGTCGGGTGTCGTATGACGGCTTGTGAGTGACATGTGATGTGACAAAAGTCACCTACTACATGTACCTATGTGACACATGTTGTATGATTAGTGAGAGGATAGGGATGAGTGACTTAGATTAAGCCATGTGTCAAAATCAAACTAAAGGACACAATGGGAATTAAGTGAAAAGATTAAATGAATAAAGACAAAAAGAGACTTCTTCTTCTCCAATTGCTGAAAAACGGACAGTAAGGGGGTGAGAACCAGTTTTTAGAGAGAGAAAGTGTGACTTCTCTCTAGATTTCCTGGCTTTCAGATCGTCGGTTCTCGTCGGGTCAAGAAGCAAAGTTGATCTACGCTGCAAGGGCTATGCGTGGACACCGATTTTGTGGAGTTAATGAAACTTGAGGGTGAGGATCTTTTCCTACTTGGTTTATTCTTTAGTAGAGCCATTTTAATGGATGGGGTTATTTAAAATTTGTGATGGTTTGTGTTTCGGTCTGAAAATCTTTGAGGCAGGAGTGAAGAAAATCCACACTTGTGTGTTTGGCAGTCTGGAGCCACAGGTTCATTTCGCGTGATATGTTGTGTATGATTTTTGTGTTGTTGGGTGATTCAAAATGAATTGCTTGGATTATTATTAGCCCGTGAGCTAATTTTGGTGTTATTGATTGTGCATTGAATCTTATGAATTATGAATTAAATTTGTTAATATATACTTATAAAATATATTAGCGTGAATTGTTTAAAATAACATAATGCATTCCATATGCAAGGCACCATAGATGTTAGGTGTGAGTGCATGACGCCGAAAGAAAAATGAAGCGATTGTGAAGAATTTGAGAAGATTTTCGAAGAATTGCCTTAGAGTTGTCAACGAGTTCATCTGGAAGTGACCATTGCACACATTTCGGAGAATTGATTCACCTCGGAGGGTTGTCGATATATTTACGAGCCGGTAGTAAGTTTTGAGCAAGCGCTGTTTTGAAGCGTATTTGCTGCGTTTTAGCCCAGGCATGTGTGAAGTCGGTGAGGACTCGGGATGTGGGATTGGGCGATAGACATTAGTAGGATCATCTCGTTTTCTTGAGTGTGTTTGGTTGCCATGACATGTGCCCTTAGGTGGGAAGTAACCAGTATAGGAAATTATCCTCACGGGCATTGCTCACCTGCAATCGAGGGATCATTATTTCGGGTATAGGGTGTACGGGAGGACGAGCTCACTTAGAGCCCCGTCGATGTTTTAGAGAAAGTCGGATTGTGGCTTTGGTATTCATTTTGTATAACATGTATTAAAACTCTAAATTTTGATATATGTTTTGGTTAAGAGTAATGTAATAACTCTTGAACTATTGTTATATAGTTGATATATATTTTGTGAGTATTGATGCATGGGCCCAAGTGGCCATTTTTACTAGCACGTAGACCCGGTGTGGTCGTTGTAAAATGTTGGATGAGGTGTATTTTTAGTGGGACTCCGTGAGGAGACTACGCTAGATTTTTGTGAGTGGTATCGGGTTACCCGACATCCATGAATATTCCGCGTGTTGAAGGGTTGTCAATGGGACCCTCAGGATCGGGGCGTCACAGCTTGGTTTCAGAGCTTAGGTTTATAAATACCTAGAGATCAATGTCGGATACTAAAGTATGCCTTAGTATCAGTAAGTTAGGTATACGATTACCTAGGACTTGATGGGCATGGGTTAGATAATGCATTCATTGTGCATTCTGATGATTGTTGCATGATTTTGTGATGTGTGAACTTGTATGCTTGGTGTGTAGCATAGGAGGAAAAATGTTGAACACTAAGGTTGAGAAAATAAAACCTTAGGAGGTTGAGAAATTTTGGGCAAAATAGTCCAGAATTAAATGAAAAAAAAATGTGTTGAGGAGAAATTTTTTTTTATGTTAGTTTTATAGTGTGTAAAACAGGAAAAAAAATTTAAAATAAATATTTTGGATCTCGAAGACATGAAAAAATAATAATAAAAAAAAAAAAAAAAAAAAATATATATATATATATATATATATATATATATATATATATATATATATATATATATATATATATATATATATATATATATATATTTTAATGATCTTCACAGTAAGCTAGAACAAAAGAAAAAAAAAAAAATTTATGCGAGAAATGGGGAGGAGTATTGCGTTTCATTTTTGCTAAGTCATGATACAATTTGTATCATGTGCAATTTGGCGGGGGAGTCTGACCATGATCGACGGCTCTGACACAGTAGGAAGACCGAGACGTGACCCGTCTTGATGGTGCAGGCACATATTCATGCTTCATATGTGACACATTCTGGGATGAGGTGTGAATACAGTATGGCTGGCGAGCAGAGTATTGTTTGGTGTGATCTGGAACAACAGGAGCTCGATCTGGCGCGGCGAGCGCCTGGCGCATTGGGGTGATCGCGACGCGTGGCGTTGGCAGCGTGACCGCGAGCCCGCAGGTTTGGGTGCGTCTGATTTTGTATCATGGCCAGGAGGTGGCGGCGACACTACGTGTCGCGGCGTCGTGCGGTGCGAGAGACACGGCCCGGTGCGCTCTGCGACCACGACACCTTTACAACTGTGGTCGCCCGTGACGCAGGTACCCGCCAGTGGAGTGCTCGTGGATCTCATTCCAGGCTGAGTTCCTTTCGCGCCTGGAGATTGACCACGAGGACTGGGGTCTTTAGTCGATGGAAGCATCTGGTACCAGCTGAGCTAGTAGCTCGGTTGGTACACCGAAGATACTTCCCGACAGGCCAGGTGCTGATTCAATCTCTGAGGAAAGCAAGCTTCCGGTGAAATGGTATCTATGATGGGACCACTGAGGGTCACGAGAAGTGTGAACCTATCTAAAGCGCCTTTTATTGTGGTCCACCCGCCGTGACCCCTCAAGGTACCCTTCAGGTGGGTCCCACTCATAGGATATCCTCATTCCTTTGGGTTCTTCGCCTCCCCGAGGAGATTCGAGACCCGGGACTGGGGTCTTTAGTCGATGGGAAGCATCTGCAGGTACGAGCAAATAGGATTACAATCTTTGAAATTTCTTTTGTTTAAAGAAATTGGAATAACAAAATTCAAAGACATAAAGAAAATAATATTATTTTATTTAGAATAAAATAAGAATAAATTATCCAAAAATTCTGAAGATATGTGAGGTTTATGACTTAGAACAATTTGTCTGAGAATCTTGGTTTAATGGGGAATAACGAGCTATGCGAAAGGTGCAGTATAATATAAGCATGATAGATTTAGCGATAATAGAAACATAGAAGAATTTAAACGGAAATAAACAAAAGCGATTTATATAAATCTAACACAAAATCATATTGAGTATCATATTGAAAGTGCAGTGATTCTGAAAAGAATTTGATAAAGCGATCAGTTGTTAACCAATATAAAAGTATTTTAGAAATTTAGAATAAAATCAATTAAAAATAGTAAAAGCAAATAGTAATAATAAGTAAATAGTAACCAAATATTAAAACTAATAATAAAAAACAAAAGTAGTGAATATTGTAGAGTTAAGAACGTGTGAATTTAAGCATTGATAGTGAAATCCACCTAACAAATTAAACAATAAAATTCCAAGTTCAATTGATAAGAAAAGTTGAATCATAGAAGATATAATAAGTGAGAATGATGATTATGATCCTAATGACATAAGTATTAATAGAAGCCTTAACCTATACAAGAATTCTTAACATATAATTGGATATTAAAAACCTTGTACATCTCTAAACCTCAAATATCTCGAGAAGAATCAATGACAATACAATTAAATCTCCCTCGAAATGAAAAGAAGAAATGCTAATTCAAAGCAAAATGAATTTAGGACAAAAATATACTTAATAGTAATCACTTTGGAGTTTAAATATAGTAAATGACAATGGTGAATTCAAAACTATCGTGAAGAAGATCTAAGTGAAATATTTCATAGTAATTTAAATAAAATTGGAAGTCAAGTATAGAAATATGAGTGAAATGACAATAAAATCATTTGTACAGCTTAATCAATAGATAAATATTTAGAAAAAGACGAGAATTTATGTAAAGAATTTACGTGAGTAAAATGGAACGAATAAAAACACAATATATAAAATGGTTATGGAATGTTTAGAAATAGTTACACCTCTTTCTATAAGGCGATCCATAAGTATATGTAGAACTTACAAATACAATAATACCTGACATAGTAAGTAATTGTGAATATTTACCTTTAAAGTTAATCTAGATCAGAAACAACAAGAAAAGTAGTAGAAAAGATAAGCATTAAAATGGAGAAACATCAAAAATCTATTCAAAAATCTAATAAGAGAAATAAAAACTTAAATCCAAGAAAAATTAAATATTAAAAGAATATGGATTATAATGATTGGAGAAAATTTGTGAAAAATAGGTTACCAAAATACCTAAACAAAATGGAAGCTAAAAGTAGAAATATTAATGGAAGAAATATTAAGAGCTATATAGATGAATAACATATTAGAAAAAATCGAAAGAAAAATAAATAAAATAGAAAATGAATTAATAAACATAGAAATACAACAAAATACTCTTGTAATTTATAGGAAAAAGGGTTCAAAATATGTAAAGGAACAAAATTGGAAAAATGGTAGAACAAATAATATTTAGAAAATATCACGAAGAACAATAAAGAAAATATTGAAAAAGGAGTCTAGATGAAAAGTTATTAGAACAATATCTTGAATTAGAAAGAAAAGGAAAATAAGAAGGAGAAAACAAACTAAAAGAAGAAATGAAAAAGAATAGGCAAATAGCGATAGTGAAATCGAAGATATAATATTAGAAATACAAAAAATGAATTTAAATGAAACAAAAGAGGTAAATCCTATAGGACATGTAGGAGGACCAAGTAAAATAAAAGAAAAGAATAGAAACATTTGAAACCAATATAGAATACCTAAATATGAACTGAGAGAGAATCAAAAATAGAACAATTAAGAAATACGAGTATACCTAGATATAAGATTGTCAAAAGATATTAAAGCAGTTTTAAACAAAATCAGTGCAGTCAGTGACATTTATATTTTTGCAACTACGAAGACAAGTTGGGATAATGTCGAAAACTCTCAAATAATGGTAGGAACATTAGCAGGATGTATTTAGAAAATGGTGGGAAGGATTATCAAACCTAGTTTTAATGTTGGCCACAAATTACACTCTTTGTAGCTTTTGAAAGTAGTATATTCGAAGGTGTAGATACCTTTGTTAGATATAGTCAATGAATTCTTAGGAGAAGAATGGATGGAGCGATGTGAGCAAAGAAGAAAAAACATAAGAGAAGCTAAGAAATAATTATCACAACTCTGGTTGTAAGATGAAATACATATATGAATGTACATGAATTTAGGAAATGGTATTATGATGCCTTTGATAGTAATATAAATATGACTTATTATAAATATATTATATGAAAAATTACGAGGAAAATGGAGTTCTTATTTCCAAGAAGAATGAAAAAATAAAAATAGAAAATGGTGATACTTTAGAACTTCGAATGAAATTTTAAAGAAAAGACTGACAGATTGCTTTTCAGATATATTTGTAAATATAGATTGCAAAATATGGAGAAAAAATGCATGATGAATGGAGATAGCATCCGGGAAAATGGGGGTGTAAGGAGTTTAGAAAAGAAAATTTGAAAACAAATTAGGACAACGAGAAAAGAGATTTACAAAATATAAAAATTTGAAAGAATGGAAACCATTTAAAAGATATTATAAGAAAATTTAATTACAAAGACAAAATGTTAAGGAACAACATCAAAAAGACAAAGTAGATGCAAATGTTGGAAATGTGGAGAATTAGGACATTACAGTAATGAATGCTAAAAAGAGAAAAGAACATTTATATTATGGGGAGAAAATAAAGATGAAGATTTAGAAAGTATCCTAAGTTTTGATAGTGAAATGAAGTAGTGGTTTATAGCGAAATGACAAGTTGACGAAGTGATACGGAATGAGTAAAGAAATGGTGTGGAAGATGACATTTTCTGATTTGAAGTCATTGAGTGCTAAAGGAAGAGATCAAGAAGGGTATAGAATGAAAAGCACTTTTGATAATAGAATTACAGAAAATCAGAATCCTAAACTTTGATCTAAAAGCCCCGGAAGGTTTATTAAAGCTACTTAAATAAAGATATATGCATAGGAAATGCACAATCCATGAATGCCAAAAATAGAAAGAAGTATAACAGTGGCAAGCTAAGAAATATTAAGCAATTCTTGACAAAGAAACTATAAATGAAACCTTAAGTATTAAGATAAAAAATGACAAAATAAGGGCAAAATAAAGTATGTATGTGGCAGGGATAAATAATAATAAAATCATTATTCCACGAAAATCTAAATACTGATAATTGCTAAGTTTACATGATAAAGGCTGATACAAACATGCATGAAAGCCACTTAGGTAGTATCCGGGCAATTTAAACATACAAAATTAATGTTTACATGTTACCCAAAATATAACATTAATTTAGGAGACAAAGACTTTGATAACAGTCTAAGCTTATATTTCAAATTTTTAAGGAATGACTTTATGAAAGAAGGAAATAATGTAATGACAATGTATTATAGTGCTTTATATACCCTATCAAACTCAAATTATGGAAGAATTTACCAAGACAAGCCCTTTATAGAAATTAGTGATGAATGTAGAGAAATTGCAGAAATAATAGAACCACAAAAGTTAGATAGAATAGAGATACCTGCAAATTACATTTTAAGTCTTGAAGATGATATTCCTGAAGAAAATAGTATACAAAGAATTGATTTACCCGGATTTAGGGGAAATTCCTTGATAGGAAATAGTAGTAGAAATGAATCACCAAGCCCGGAAGAGTTTCACGAAGAATAAGAGAAGAAGTACATTCACCTTTCCTAATAGAAGGAAATTATTACAATGGAGAAAGAGAAGTTGAAGAAACCAAAATTTTAATAGATCACTAGGGGGCAGTGTAATCATATCAGTGATAATTAATGAATGATAGGAACTTTGAGCAAGTCCATATGTCTACAAAAATTATGATGGTCGAACATTAGAATGTAATTTACGAGTGAAATACCATTAAGATTACAAGGAATAACACATTAGATTACTCTGAATAACGAATATGAAATGGACATTATGATATTCTCTTGGGAAATAGCTACTGAACATATTAGATAATTATAAGATCACAAAAGAAGGAATAGAAATACCTGATGAAGACATAAGTATTTTCTAGAAAGACAAAATGAAAGAAATTGCATTCCTACTATGAGTATTTATAATAGTTAAAATTCTAGAAACTAAGTTATATACATGTAGTTGTTAGATAGGGATCGAAATAACAATATTCAAAACTTTTTGTTAAAGAATGGGAGAATACTAATATTTCCATAAAAGGCGTGAAATTTGGAGATAAGAAAAATTACAAAACAAGGAGAGTAACTGAAATAGCCAGTTCAAAACAAAAATGTCGTAGAATAGGAAAAGTCTACAATACAATAATATAGGAATGTGACATTATATTGAAATGACTTTTTACAAATGATTCTCAATATAATAAACAAGCAATTTATCTTCATTATACTAAAAACACCTTGTGATCATTGGATAAGAGTGCCTAGAATACTAAAACCTTTTAAGATAAACTATGATCAAAAAGCCAGAAAATGGAGAACAGAAAAAATAAATACATCCATAACCTATAAAATAACAGTTCAAGATACATGTAAAAAATTGAAAGAAAATTTTAGTAATAACCCTTTAAAATATTGGGAAAAGGCAATCTACTACAAATTAGAAATGATAGATCTGATAAGATCATTAGAGTTAGACGATGATATATTTAAAGATATAGAGATTTTAAATTGATTAATGAATTAATACGATTGGAATCTGATAAGAAAGTAAAAGTCCACACAAATGGCCTGCACTTTATAGTTTAAGAAGCATAGTGAAATAAAAGAAGGAAAAACCCAAAAATTAGTGACAATTACCACGAAATGTAATAGAATACAAAATTTGATGGGATACTATATCCTGAATAAAGAAATATTAATAAATTTAGCGAGAGGAAAAAATTATTACGGTAAGTTTGATTGCCGTCAGTTTGGCGAGATAAAATGGATAATAATAGTATCATGTACAACCTTTAGTACCTTTAGTGTAGGGTCCCAGCCTTCGTGACCACGGGTGCCTTCGAGTGGCCATTTGTAAGGATCCACCTTCATTGTCTTGGGTGCCGGCAGTGGGTCCACTCAGAATAATAAGTACCCCTCCTAAGCATTTTCTTTAGCCTCAGTGAGGCTGAGCGGATGAGGGCAGGTCGATGGGGGCATCTGCAGTGAGCTGTGTTTCCGTTGGTACAGTAGAATGGCACGTTGGACATATGAGACCGCAAGCACCCGATGTTAAGGTGATCTTCTTGCGGAGTGGACCATGATCAAGCCTTTTATTTGTGGGGACCCCGCCGCCCCGTGACCACCTCATGGGTGCCCGCCCGGGTGGAGCTCACTCATAGGATATCCTCATTCCCATGAGGTTCCTTTCGCCTCCCGGAGATTCGAACCCGGGACTGGGATCTTTAGTCCAATGGGAGGCATCTTGGTACCATTTGAGCTAGTAGTTTCGGTTGGTACCCGAAGATGCTTCGATCGCTCAGTAAATATCTATGAAGTATGAGTGATCGAAAATCAAATCTCTAAGTCATTATGAATGGATAGTAATGCCTTTTGGATTGAAAAATGCTCCTGTGAGTTTTTAAAGAAAAATGGATAAAATATTCTACGATTATTCCTCCTTCATAATAGATTTATAATGATGACATGTTAATATCTTCTGATAATAGAAAAGATCATAGAAAAACATTTAGATATTTTATGCTTTCTGTAAAGACCATGGTATAATTCTTTCGAAAGAAAGTTGAAATCAAGAAAAGAAATAGAATTTTTAGGAATGATTATAGATTCTAAGGAATAAAATTACAGTCACATATAGCTGAAAAAATAAAAGATTTCCTTTTTGATGAATTACGAGGAACTAAAGGAAATGATACAAAAATTCTTAGGATATTTAAACTACTCCTACGATTTTATAAAAGATTTAGCTAAAGAAAATAGGAATTACAAAATTGTTAACTAAGAAAAACCAAAACGAGGATGGAATAAAAAACATACCATGATAGTTAAAGATTAAAATATATGTTCAAATTTGCCTAAATTAAGATTGCCTAATGAAAATGACAATTTAATATTACAAACTGGATGCTTGAGATAAATATTAAACGCTATTTTAAAAGAAGCAGACTTGGAAATGTATCGATATAGAGTGGAACCTTTAATAATAATCAAATTAATTATAATATCAATGAAAAGAATTACTTGCAATAATAAAGGAATCAATAAATTGAAATATTCTTATTACAGAAACCCTTTATTATAGCGGAGAAGTAATACTCAGAGTTGCGGATTTATACGGGAAAAGAGTCTGAAGCTAGAAGGTTATCTAGATAAGCGAACTCTTCTTAGTTATTATAATTTAAAATTGTTCATATAAAGGTGCTGACAATTTTCTTGCGAGACTTTTGAGCGGAATGTTGAATAACATGGAAGAAATGGAAGAAATTGCCCACTTGAGCATGGCGAAGGAATGAACATGATTTGGATAATTCACAATGATCTTATTTCGATTGAAGAAAAGTATCAATTTACAAAAGATATCAATGATATAAGATCTAAATCATATATTTCCCAGAAAATATCAGAAAAATGTTTTGAAAGATTGGGTGCAAATAATAAGTAGGAATGGATGATGTTTCCTCAGCCTCTTCTGAGACTAAAAACATCAAAAAGGTAGGCTTGGATATGTCGTCCCATTCGAAAAAGAAACCGAACTACTTGACCAAAGCTGCGATAATATAAGGGCCAGGAGATATATCACTTTGGCAAATATCCTCAAGGTACTCAGGAGATGCCTATCCAAAAGGATAAAAGCCTGAATAATAACAGTCTTGCAAAAGACAAAAATCTCTCAAGTGGAGATAACAGTCCCTCAAAGGACAAACTCCTCTCAAAAGGAGAAAGTTCCGATGATATCCTCTTTTTTCCAGAGGAAAAAACAGAAAATATAAATACATCTTCATTATTATATCGATATGGAGAAAGTGACTTTCTCCGTTCATTCACCAACAACCCTAATGGTGATGGGTGACACCAGACTTCCAGAGTCTATCACCCAGGATAATAATCCGCAAAGACGGACCCCTCATTCATTCAAGATGCCATAGTTTCGGTTTGTTAGTAGAGATCTATTTGAGTCAATTGTGGAGAAATGCTGTGACACTCTTGCAGTCAGTTATGCAAAATGACGAAGTCATCAAAGTTTTTTATATAAAATTATTCACTATTAGTCAGGAATATAATGAAGACATTGGGGTGTACCACGAAACCTATCATCTCATAACCATAAATAGCGTTGAAGAATCTGGGTTCCGGATAAATGGTCGAGCCAGCGGGAATGTACCAACGAAGCGTGGGCAAAAACAAGAAGCACTAGGGATAAAAACGTGCCCAGTGAATGGCGAGATTTGAAGAAAAAGAATTGCTCAGTCCACATGCAATGAACAAGCTGGATGATAGTCTGAGTGATGAGGAAAGCCGGGAGGACGAAGAATGATGCGAGATAAGATTAATAATTTGGATCGGCGTGATGGCGGTAGTCGAATAACAAAAAATGAAGCAATAAATTCATGAAAAGACGAGAACAGCGGTGAGAGTTTGGATAGCCCTTGGGAAAAAGATGTAATCGGCCGTCAGAGTGGCACACAAACGGGACATGTCTGCCACTATAAATGTAAATGACAACTAATTGTAATGACAGCTAAGTGAGAGTGGTCGCTGATAAGTACCCGACCCTTTATAATTGTAAAAATTTATTCTTCAAAGACAATTTGGAGAAATAAAGAAGATGCTCAAATCCCCATCATGACAAGACCATAAGACAAAGGTGATAAGAAAACTGATAGAAGGTGCTTAAAATGTCAACATGACAAGACCTTAGAAGAAAAAGAAGAAGAAAAATTGATGACAGGAGGCAGACAAGCAGCGGAATATCATGAGAACCATGACACGTATGATAAGAAGATAATGAAGAATCTTATAACAGTAGCTGATTTCCTCTATAAATACCGAAGAACTCTCATTGTAAAGAGATCAGAAAGCATCCATCTCTCTTGTGTATCAAAAATTTGTAATGGAGTGCTAAGCTTCCCTTAGAGAAGCTTGTATGTAAGATAGGAGAGTTATTTCAATGAAATAAAAATTCTGAAAATTTCCTCATATATTTTTATGTGGTAATCGATTCATACCGGTGGGTGTCTTTGATGCGACTTGTCCCAAGTACCGGTTGAGCCGGGAGGGGCGTTGGGAAGAAGGATTGGCGTCGGTAAGATCTGAGTCCTTGATTGCTTCGTATAACGGTGGCGGGGAAGTTGAGGTTATTTTATTATTTTAAAACTCTTATCTGCATATAAGTATTCTCTAGCCTCATCAATTTCATCAATTTCTGATAGTTTTGTGTGTTCCGCTGATTACCCTTTATTGAGTTCTATAGAGCCTACATCTAATGGTCACGAAGGGTGTGGACCCCACAATAAAAAAAAAATTTACCACTTTGCTTCCGCATTATTTCTTAAAGATATGTTAAGGATTGAAAAAGGGGTTCGCTCCATGGTTTTATTTGTTGTTTTGAGAAAAGTTTCTATATCTATTGGGTGCCGGGAGAATTTCAGGTTCATGAGGTTATCCCGGGTGGGATCCTTCAACGTGGTATCAGGCCACGGTTTTGAAAATGTTATAAGGTTTGAAATTTTATTTTCATATGATTGTTTAATGTTTTATTTTAAAAATTGCATAAATTAATTATGTGATTAAAATCATATATGCGATACATGACATATTAAATTTAAATTCACGAGAGAAATGCGTCGTCGAGGCTGACCCCCATAGGAGAGCTCTTGAGGCGTAGTACCACCACAGGAATATGTTGATGAGTGCCTTATGTTCCTCCACCCGCGGTCTGGTGACCACATGCCGCATAGACGGGGCCGCCGCTCACCTCACGAGGTCGTGGGAGGACAGATACCGTTAGAGCAGATGGCTCGGCTTGCAGCCCAGCTGGCGTTACGGCGACCAGGAGTCGGTAGCTTCTATTGAGAGAGGCGGCTAGGGCACGGACTATGATGGATTGGGAGACCGGGAAAAGGGCTTAAATCATGGTTGAGAGGGAAATGAACGGGTCTACCAGGTGATGCAATGTACGGATGAGCAGATGGTCACTTTTTCTGCCTTTCTCCTCTGGAGATGAGCATTGGAGTGGTGGAGCGATTCAAAGGAGATACAGAGAGTGTCACAGGCGCGGTTTAAGGAAGAGTTCTGAGATAAGTTTGTTCCGGCCCGGTTACAGATGCAAAGAGGTGAGGTTCTTTAGGAATTTGGAAGCGGGGCTGCTCTCCGTGACAGTTATGGCGGAGTTTTTAGGCTCGTCGAGACATGTCCCATTTGCCTCGGGATGTGAAGTTTCGAAGACCAAGAGATTTGTTGTAGGTCTTCGTCCAGAGATTAGGACCATAGTAGCGTCGACAGCCCACACACAGTACGGCCAGGTGGTAGAGGCTGCAGTTAGGGTTGAGAGGAGCATGGGGTTGAAATCCCAGGCTACGACCAGTCAAGGACAGCGGAGTGGAGTCGACATGGAGTTCGGGGAGGTTCGATGCGCGGTTCGAGAGGGGAGGGAAGAGCGAGTGGGCTAGGTGGCGAGGCCATGATCCGGGGCCTGATCTAGCCCGGGGGTTCAGTAAGGCCACAGACAGGTAGCTCCAAGGGTCCAAAGCCAAAGTATGCTAAGTGTGGGAAGAACCATTATGGTGAGTGCAGAATGGGGACAGACAGTTGCTTTAAGTGTGGACAACCGGGATACTACGCCAAAGAGTGCCCACAGATTAAGTTTTAAAGCGGTGGATCGAGTGGGGCGGGAGACGGGGCGGAGGCCGTTCGAGTGCTGGTAGAATTCGGGGTCAGAGTCGGAGGGGGTTTCGGATAGAGCCCCACACATTTCGTCTGGAGGACCAGGTGAAATTCGACCATCCGGAAGGGTGAATGGGACGACCTCGGAACCACGAGGCTATAATAGTGTTTGCGATCCTTCGGCTGAGAGGCGGATGTAGCGCGAAGGTCATGACAGGTACTATCAAGTTTTTGATAGTGATACTTATGTTTTTGATAGATCCGAGATTGCCACTCCTCGTTTTATTTACGAAATTTATTGCACAAGTGAACATGAGATACATCCCATATATTGTAGTATGGTAGTCTCCGCTACATAGGAGATTCACTTATAAGCGAGATAAGAGTATACATGGGTTGTAGAGTGATTATTGAGGGCCATGAGTTTATGGCCAATTTGGTATTGTTGGACATCCAGGACTTCGATGTGATATTAGGGATGGATTGGTTGTCTCAACATCACGCCACCATGGATTGTTTCAGGAAAGAAGTTAAGTTACGTAGGTAGGGAACCCGAAGTGCACATTGGGAGTAAGAAAGATATTGTCGGCAGTATGATGTACGTGATGATGGGCGGGAAGATGCTCAGAAAAGAATCATATCAGGAATTATCTAGCTGTGCAGTTGGTGAGAGATGATGATATGAGATTGGAAGACATTCCGGTAGTTAGAGAATTTTCGGATGGTTTCGGATGATCTTCGGGATTACCCGGATAGAGATTGATTTTCAGATCAGGTTAGCCCGCAGGACAGAGTAGATTCCCGAGAGCGCCATATAGGATGGCCCTGCGGGAGTGAAAGAACTTAAGGTACGGATGGAAGGAAATGGTCAACAAGGGGTTCGTCGGGCCAAGGCACATCTCCTTGAGAACCGCAGGTGTTATTTGTGAAGAAGAAGGAGCGGGAGTATGCGATTATGTGATTCACGAGAGAGTTGAATAAAGTAGCAATCACGTAATCGGTATCCTCTTCCAGAGGATTGATGATCTCTTTGATCGGTTCTGAGGGCTAAGGTATTCTCAAGATTGATTTGAGGTCGAGGCTAATATCAGTTGAGTTCATGATGAGGATGTTCCCGAGCTGACGGTGAGCACGAGTCAGGAATTTTGAGTTTCTAGTCATGCCATTTTGAACACCGCAGTGCCCCGGCCCAGCTTTTATGGATCTCATGAGACGGGTTTTTCGGGCCTTGCCTAGATTAGTTTGTGATCGTGTTTGTGGCGATATCTTGATCTATTCGAGGCGTGGAAGAACATGCGAGCACTTGAGGATAATTCGCGAGCATTGCGGGAACATTGGTTATATGCGAGCTCGATGAAATTATCGAGTTTTTGGCTCGGCGGTGTGCATCCTTTTTGGGACACATGGTTTGCGGTCTCGGTGGATGCGTGAAGGTCGAAGCTATCTTGGGTGAGCCTCCTACGAGTGTTACGGAGATAAGGAGTTTTACGGGTTTGAGGTGTGCAGTAAGTTCGTTGAGGGATTCTCGAGATAGCCGCACCAACACTGACTAGGCGACGAGGAAAGAGGAACCGTTTTTATGGTCGAGGCTTGTCGAGAAAAAGTTTCGATGAACTAAAGGAGATTGACGCCCGGCTCAGTGCCCACACTTCCATCAGGGCAGGATGGCTTTGCAGTGTATTGTGATGCCTCTAAGCAAGGCCTAGGTTGTGTGTTAATGCAGAATGAAAGGTGATTGCATATGCTTCTAGGCAATTGAAGAAGCATGAGCAATTATCCTACACACGACCTTGAGGCTAGCAATTTGTAGTATTTGCCTTTGCGGATGTGGAGGCATTACTTATATGGGTGCCATGGATACACGGATCTGCCAAGAGCTTGCCGGTATGACATTTCACGTAGAAGGAAGCCCGAGCGTAGAGCCGAGAGGAGATGGATTAAACGATCAAGGATTATGAATGTACCATTGAATATCATCCTGGAAAGGCGAACGTGGTAGCAGATGCTCTTAGTAGAAGAACTATGAGTTCCCTATCGCACTTGAGGGCCGTGCATCTTCCTCGACTCATAGAATTGAGGTCCTTGGGTGTGAGACTGAAACTAACAAATTCGGGAGCACTGTTAGCCACATTTCATGTACATCTTGTATTGATAGACAGGATTAGAGGCTTGATTCGGGATCCGCGGATAGTGAAGTTGAAGGTGAAGTAGAGTGCGGGCAGAGGATTTGTCATTGAGAGAGGATGGGTACACCGTGGTCATGGGACCCGGAGGTTGTGTGTACGGATGTAAGGTGATGTAAGGAGAGAGATTATGGAGGAAGCCCATTCTGCTTATGCCTATACATCAGGAAGCACAAAGATGTATCATACCTGGGAACACTATTAGTGGAAGGGTATGAAGAGGGATATTATAGAGTTCGTCTCTAGATGTCTCACATGTCAGCAGGTGAAAGAGTCGAGACATCGAAACCATGGAATTTATTCTTTGTCACTCCCAGATTCCTCGGTGGAAATGGGAGAGAATCAGCATGGATTTTGTGGTAGGACTTCACGTTCTTTTGGAATGGCCATGATACGATATGGTGATTGTAAGACGGTAGTGAAATCAGCCCATTTCCTACCTATCAGGAATAGTGATTCATTGGATAAGTTGGCCCAATTATACGTTAGAGAGATTATCAGACTGCATGGTACGCCAGTTTCCATTGTTTCAGACAGAGATCCCAGGTTTACCTCACGGTTTTGGCCCAGTTTATAGAATGCCCTTGGCACTAAAGCTTGCATTTAGTGCGACTTTTCATCCAGACGGATTAGCCAATGCGAGAGAACTATCTGGACTTTAGAGGATAATGTAGGGCATGTGTTATGGAGTTTAGGAGCTGGGACACCCGTTTACCCACAGTGGGTTCGCATACAATACTTGATTATCGGACCCGGTATTGGTATGGCCCCTTATAGAGGCTCTTTATGGGCCAGGAAATGTCGAACTCCAGTCTGTTGGGCGAGGAGTAGTGAAAGAAATTAGTAGGTCGGAGAATTGTTCAAGTGACTTGTAATAAGATCAAAGTTATAAGGGATAGACTGAAAATTGCACAAGAGCCAAGCCAGAAAAAGTTATGCGAATAATCCTTAGTAAGGACCTAAAGTTCGAGGTAAGGGGATATGAGTATTTTTGAGGATTTCCCATGGAAGAGGCGTACTAAGGTTGGGAAACGTGGAAAATTTGAGTCCACACGATATATTGGGCCATACGAGTTGTTGAGAGGATTGGAGAGGTGGCATATCGATTGGAGTTGCCATCGACTGTGATTGCATTCTGATGTTTTCCATGTTTCTATGCTCGCAAGTACATGCCCGGACCCTTCCGCATGTATTGTGAGAGCAACCGAGTGGAAATACAAGAGAATTTGACATATGAAGAGGAACCAGTGCAGATCCTCGACCGTCGAGAGCAAGTTCTGCGCAACAAGACTATTCCGCTGGTGAAGGTATTGTGGAGGAGCCATACAATAGAGAAAGCTACTTGGGAGCCAGAGGCCCAGATGCGCCATTGATTCGTGCCACAGTAGGGTGATCCGGAATCAACAAAATTTATATCCTAAGTTCCTCCTACTGCAGTAGTCAAGCTACTGCCGGTATGAGTCAGTCTAGGGTAGAACACGGGGATGGGTTTCTTCGTCTGAATGACTAGCAGTGAAGCGAAAATTGGTGGAATTAAATTTGGATTTTAAGGTTTGGTAAAAACAGAGAGGTTTGGGTGTTCTTGGTAGAAGCTAAAACAAGAAAAAAAGCTTGTAAAATAGAACCCTTGAAGTGTTAGGCCCGGTTTTAGGGTTTTCAAGGTAACCACATGTCCCCGGGTATTTTTCCTCGCGTTGGGGAGCATGACATATAGTCATTTCCCAGGCAGGCTCTTCATTACAGCTTAAAAACTAAACCCTATGATTTTCCCTTTTGAAACATAGCATTTTAAATGAGTATAAATGTCCCTAACGGTGAAAACACATCTCTAAACCCTACTCCACGATAACTAGCAGGAGACAATAAGCGGGGCACTCAATGGATCTAGTGAAATTATCCATTAGACGAAAAGCACGCGAATACACATTAAAGAGCATGCTTAGAGATTTTAACCTAAGTGAGAAGCGGGAACACAAACAACCATAAATACGTGCGTTAAAAGCAGGAGACCGTGGATTACCTCCACACCCTAGCCAACAACCGTCCTCTTCCAAGGAGGGAAGAGTCTAGCAGTGTCCTCTGAGTTGTCATCCTCGGAGGGAGTGTTTGGCAGCCGAAAAATGGAAAGGAAGAAAAGGAAAGGAAGTACTTGGGGAAAGCGCCTCCCGCTTCTCTATATCCGAAGTCAAGTATGTTGATTTGTACAAACTGAGACTTATATAGATGCTGGTGTAGAAGTTACAAAAACCAAAATCGGAAGGTTATTACGAGGGTAAAATGGAAAAACCAAAAGCAAAGCAAACGGGGTGTAAGCGTGAAAAGCGAGAACGGGTAGCGGGGCAGTCTTTGGAGGTAGGAGCAGTGCTCGCGGGGCTTTCTGCGGTGGTGTTTTCTTGGCACTCTTCTTTCCTTCTGATCTTTGATTTGCAATGTTGAGTTTGACTTGAATTCTTCGTGCTTGGATCGACTCAACAATTTTGGCATAATTAGCTCGCAAAAACTGCAAAATTTGCCACAAAATGCGATCAGTAAAATAGTAGGGACCTTAATGTGCAAATCGGGTTAATTAGAATGATTAGTACACAAAAAGCACTCAAAACCTATAATAAATAGGGTTCAAAATAGCACTTTTTGGGCACTAATCAGCCATCAGTACCCTCACTTGTTTTCCGGATGAGGTATGTTCCTTTCTTTTCTTTTGGAGTTAGTTTGATAATTTTGAATGAAATGTTCCTAGGAGAGGATTTTGTAGCACCGGAGTCGAGAGATGTATAGTACGTTAATCTTGTAAGGGGTGTATAAAGTCAAAGTGTCATGTGAAACAATTTTAGAGACGAAGTAGAAAGGAAAGGATTTGAACCGGAATTATGGTATTAAAGAAGGGAGTACAATTGTCATTAAGAAAAGGATAGTAAATCATAATCAAGTTAGAGATAGGCCACAATACAAATAAATAAGTTACAATTTAAAATTAAAGTGTTGAGAATCTATTTGCAATTAAAGAGGGTTAAAAATCCTCATAATAGGAAAATAAAAGCCAAAGTCATTGATCTCAAAAGTTTGCCCTAGCAAACCCCGTAGGAGAAAGAAAGGAAAAGGGAGAAAAGGAGGAGAAAGAAAGGAAAGAAGAAAGGAAGAGAAAATGGTGGACGAGATTAGGAGATGTGATTTTTTCTTCTCCTTCAAGCTTTCCAAGTGCTACAAGTGGTAGCAAGGGAGAGGAGCCAAAGGAAACCAGAACAAGTAAGTTTTAATGGTGGGAAAGTTAGGGTTTGATGTTTTCATGTCTAATGTCTTGAATTTTCTGGTATGGATGTTAAATTGAGTGGTATTTAGGTTTAATGGTGCGATTTTGATGCTCGATTGAGAAGGAATGGATTAGGTTAGGTTTTGAAAAGAAAGTGAGGAATTGTTAGGATTTGATAGTGGTGTGTGTGATATGTTGAAATGGGTATAGGCGCTCAGATTGGAGTGTTTAGGTGAAAAAAAGTGGAAAGAGAAACACATTACAGTCATTTTACAGGCGGCGATCTCGATTACGAGGAAATGCCACATTTTACATTTCGACCAATTTTCGTATTTGACCATAACTTGCTCATTTCTGACTGATCGATTTAGTGATTCAAGTTTCTGGTTAAAATAGACTTCCAATGAATCATACATATGAAATAGGCATCGTCAAATTCTGATTATAAGTGGCTAAGAAATTCACTCAAAGTAGGGCCTATTCAAGCCAAAATTACAGTTCAGTTTTTGAACATGTAGATTAGCCCGGTTGTTTGGACGTAAAGTGAGTTTCGGTGCTCCGATTTGGGTGATTCCAATTTGAGAAGAACCCTTAGCACCTTAACTTTTAAATAGTACAAAGAGATAATGTCAAATATGAAGTTAAGACCCTGGAAAAAAAATGGATATGTCAAACAGTCCCGAGTGTAAAATCGGTAAAATGACTAGTTTGGCATGAAAATGCCATCACTTGAATTTGGAAGAGTCAATTGGAATGATTCCAATTTCTAAGTAAAGTAGATTCATAGAGGAACAAGAAAAGGATTTGAATTGATGGCTTTAAGGTCATTTTGTAAAGAAAAGGTATTTGGTCTTTCCTTGATTATGTTTTTAAGTATGGTTAAATGGGATTTAAGTGAATGTGATGTGGTTGGGTGAAAATGAATGTGTATGATGGATTAAATGGAAGTTATGGTTAATAGTTGAATTATGGTTTCTTGAAAAAGACGAAAAAGGACTATCGGAAGGAACGGGAACTCGATAGCGGGAAGCAAGCAGGATTGGCGGTGAGCGGTGAGTGAAAATGATATTTTGAAATTGAGTTTTTAAAAGTGAATGGTTTTAATGTTAAACTGAAAGTTTAATGGAAATGTTTATGTAAAATGTTAAGGCATATGGAAATGTTTATCTGCATCAATATATATATTTATATGTATATTAAATATGTATGCATATGTTAAAGTATTATGAAAGTTTTAAAGCGTGTAAGAATGCATATGTGTTTTAATGATAAAGTAAAGTTTAAATGTATTTATAAATGTATTTTGAAGAAATGTTTTGCGATGGTTACCCTAAACCCCCTATGGCCCATTATAGCGTATCGGTCGAGGTACCTTAAAGCGTGTAAGGATTTAGGGTAAAGTTATAGGTTACTAAGCGGGGAGGTGGGTGTCTAGAGTAATTTCCTTACACGTGATAAGGTGCTATGGCCCGGAACCCTATGAAGCGTGAGTTTCTCCTTGGTGTAGTGGTTATGGCCCGGAATGTGATTGTCCCTCACCGTCAGTACCCGGAAACTGTTCGGTGTGTTTATTCCCCTGGGTTCCATCATAAAGAAAGAAATAAAGAAAGAAAGTTTAAGGCATAAATGTTTAAGGCATAAATGGATTTTAATTGTATAAGTATTTATTATAAAGAAAGAAAGAAAGTTTAAGGCATAAATGTTTAAGACATAAATTGATTTTAATTGTAATAGTATGTATTACTTTGATATATGCGAAAATGTTATTTAAATGAAATGTACACTGGCTGAGCTCCTTTAGCTCATTCTTTTCAGTATGTTTCAAAAACATTTTCGGACCAGATAGGTCTGCGCGGTGGCGTCCCCGGTCTGATGAAGTCGAGAGAGCCATCAAGGAGGCAACTGTGATTTCGTGTATATACATTTTGCATATTGTAAATATTGAATATTTTGTCATGTATATATATATATATATATATACATATGTATAAAGTTGAAAAGGAACTACGTGGGCTTTGATCCTCAGTGGACGAGGTACGTAGGCGGTCGGCTTAAGTCCGGCTCAAGCCCAATCCTTTGATAAAAACAAATGCATGGATTTGAAGAAGTTTCAAATGTTTTGATGATTGAAATGAATAAATGTATATATGTATATATTGTGTTTGATTGGGTTGTGGACGAGGAGTCCTAAAACGGAAGTTGAGAAGTTGAGGATGGAAAGATTTGAAGTGTTTTTAAATGTTTCGCGAGTTTTGTAGCAAATTTGGGGAAAGTCAGAAAAACAGAGGCTTCTGACGATTTTACGAAAATCTAAGCGTTTGAAAAAGAAAAGAATAAAAAAAATAAAAAATTTACCACTTTGCTTCCGCATTATTTCTTAAAGATATGTTAAGGATTGAAAAAGGGGTTCGCTCCATGGATTTTATTTGACTGTTTTAAGGAAAAGTTTCTATATCTATTGGAGTGCCGGGAGGTCCCCTCGGGTTCATGAGGTTAATCCGGGTCGGGATCCTTGACACGATCGGGCACGACTTCACTATCTTTGCGCCCGGTGCGCTGCGACCATGACTCCCGGCCAGCGGCACCGGGCGCGGTGTCTTGTGACACGGGTTCGAGGTGTGTGCACCCTACTCAGACCCGATTTTGACTTGGAGTGCAACATTTACGGAGTCACTATTTGAATCCTTGTTTATAGACAACATTCTGAGGTTTTCAAAAAATAAAATAAAATAAAATAAAATTTTTTTTACATATGATTTAATATATAGAAAATTTTTCGAAATGTGAATAGTGTCTCGGGGCTATGTTTACACCCTTAGAGATACTTCATTAAATCTTAATTTGCCATTTGACATGTGTAGATGGCTAGTGGCGGAGAGACCTGAGAGGTGAATCCGAGGTACTAGCCAACACCACCGATGTTGACAATGAGCCTTGTTGGGGTTGTGAGATGCGGCTCTTTGCCATTACCTGGAGACTAGGTGCGGCAGTAGCTAGGAGGCCGAGCAGCCTCTAGGGTTTAGGGCACATCACCCTCCGATATTCACAGGAGGAGGAGATCCGATGGTGGCAGACCATTGATTCATGCAAGTTGAGAAAATATTGGAGATGATGGAGATCACCTCTGATATGACTAGGATCAGACTAAGGCGCATTCCGGCTGGAGGCGAGCCAAATTGTGGTGGCCCAGGCAAAGACCTCTGGGACCTAGAGCAATAACTGGGTGGAGTTCTAGGAACTGTTCATGGCCAGTATTTTTAGGCACTACGAGGACATGCAGAGGAGCTCGAGAGGGTTCACAGAGGCTGACGGAGGCCGTAGCGTAGTGGAGTATGTGGCTGGGTTCACGGGTTAGCTAAACTGTGATGATGATTATGTAGCCAGACTGGCCAAGGTCGGGAGGTTTGAAATTCTTGAGGTGTCCATTCGAGGCGGGTTGTGGGACTCGCCTCTGAGACATGGACTATGGTTGGGATTTGCCCGCGACCGCGAGAGAGATCAGGATGCTCGGAGCACTCGGAGATCGCGGGTGTTAGTAGCAGAGAGGAGAGTTAGTCTTCTTCTAGTTCGGGAAAGAGAAGCGAAGGCTTCTAGTTCCACGTGGGTTCGAGGTCGCATCCATCTCCCAGGCCGAGGGGACGGATCGGGGTTGCCCGGTCAGTGGGCGGATGGTGTCTTTCATGCCCGGCTGGCCGGACATATGAGGAGGATTGCCCCCGAGAGGCGGGGATCAGGAGTTTCGGACCGGCGTAGTCGATCGGTGGTGGGACGGGGAGAGGAAAGCAGTTCATTCTTCCACCTGACCAGTACGAGGCGGGCCCGGCATCGATTTCGGGAGGCGCACGGGCCTCGTCTGCGAGGCGGAGCGAAAGGGACTGATGGGCGAGTAGAGGGCGAGGCCCACGAGGCGAAGGGCGTCGGGGAGTTCGAGGGCGTGTCTGCGCCATCCTGCCGGTGGTCGGCGGATCAGCCCGATTATAAGATCACGTTTTTTCTATCTACTTTATCAAATGAGTGTTATTTGATTCTGGTGCATCTCATTCATTCATTCTTTTATCGGTTGTGATAGGGGTGGGCTTAGAGGTTGAGGCCTTGGAGGGCCATGTGTGTGAGTTTCTCCCTAGGGTTAGGGTGAGGATAGGGATGATATCGTGGTTGCGAGTTGAAGATCTAGGGGATTCTACTCCACGGTGGACTGAGGTCATGGACATGTGTATCGGGATTCGTCATCGCTGGGATGGATTGGTTGACGGCATCTGGTCGTCATCGATTGCATGTCAGCGTGGGGGTTGGCTTACACCTGAGAGCCGGTACTCTTGTTGTGCGGGGATAAGCGTGATGTTTGCCAGGACCAGTTGTCTTGGTCAGGGTGTCAGGGACAGTTGGTGGGTTGGCTAGAAAGCCTTACCCTGGAGGATGAAGTGAGACCGGACTTGGATCTACCTCGAGTAGTCTACGAGTATGAGGAATTTTTTTCGGATGAGCTACGAGATTGTCTGCGAGAGGTTATGGGCCGGTGTCAGGTTACACCACAGTACTTAGCCCATCTCTATGACTTCGCATAGGGATGGCACCGGTCGGGATTGCGAGGAACTCGAGTCCAGCTCGTGAGCTGGGCTGAGGGGTTCGTGCAGCCAGAGCACTTCAGTGGGGGTGCCGGTCATATTTGCGAAGAAGAAGGACAGACCCTTCATTTGTGCATTGACTACCGGCTTGGTTGAAGAGGGTTCTGATCGAATCGGTCTGCATTGTCAGGATTGATGATTTGTTTGATCAATTGGGAGGAGCGCGAGTCTACTCGAGATGAACCTTCGCACTAGTTACCATCGGCTGGGGTTGGGAGGCAGATATCTGCCCCTCCTTTACAAGGCGGTGTTCGGAAGCGGCGTTATGGGCACTTTGAGGTTTCTGGTGACGCCCTTTGGATTGTGAATGCGCCAGCGGCATTCATAGACCTCATGCATAGGGTATTCCAACCCTATTTGGATCAGTTTGTCGTGGTCTTTGTGGATGACATCTTGATCTATTCCTAGTCGGAGAGGGAGCATGAGTATCATTTGAGGATTGTATGACAGTTGCTGAGAGACCATCAGTTATACGCCAAGTTCAGGAAGTGCGAGTTTTGGCTTATTGAGGCGAGATTTTTGGGACACGTGGTGTCAGCATTAGGCGTGTCAGTGGACCCAGAGAAGGTCGAGGCCGTGATGAGTTAGGAGAGGTCGAAGCCAGTCTTCGAGATACGTAGTTTCTTAGGATTGGCTGGGTACTACAGGAGATTCATTGAGGATTTCTCCCGGCACCTATGAGATTGACCGGAAGGAGGTCAGGATTTGATTAGGATAGCCGATGCGAGGAGGCATTACAGGAGTTGAAGGAGGGCTTACCCCTCTTGCTCCTATCTTGATAGTCCCGGACAGGGGATAGGGGTACACGGTGTATTATGATGCCTCGAGAGCCGGACTGGGATGTGTTTTGATGCAGTCCGGGAGGGTAGTAGCTTATGGTTCCCTCCAGTTGAAGAATCATGAGCAGAATTACCCCACACACGACATGGAGTTGGCGGTCGTAGTCTTTGCCTTGAATTTTAGCGCCACTATTTATATGCTAATGACGATTCGAGATATCTTTCGGACCACAAAGTCGATATATTTTCACGTGGGACCTCAATATGAAGAACAGCGGATGGATGGAGTTCCTAGAGGATTATGACTTCACTTTGCATTACCATCCCCAGTAAAGCGGAAATGTGGTGGTTGATGCGCTCGGTCGGAGATCACGGGGAGCATTGGCTAGTATAGCTTAGGAATGGCGGATGCTTTCGAGGCTGCTGGACGAGTTTGGGCTCTGATCACATGACGAGCCTGAGTACATTAGGAGTTTAGTAGCTATACCGTCTCTGAGTAGAGTGATTGAGTCAGGGCGAGACGAGATCGTGTTCATCGGGGATCGGGTCTGATCCCGGGTATAGGTGTGAGGGCTAGACCATCACGTAGATGGTAGTCTTGAATATAGGGACGGGATAATGGTTCCCGAGTTGACCAATTTGAGAGAGGAGATTCTCAGGGAGTTTCACGCTCTCGATTTCTTTGTATCAATTGGCACGAAGATGTCTTAGGATCTTCATTTAATGATCTTGTGGAGCGGGATGAAGAGACATGTAAGGGACTTTGTTCGATGATGTCTCACGTGTCATCAAGTTAGAGTGAGCACCCGAAGCGACGGGGCTACGCCCGGCCATTGGAGGTGGGTACAGTGAAGTGGGAGCCGCACAATGGATTTTGTGACCCACTTGCCACGAACACCGCAGGGACATGATGCGGTATGGGTGATAATGGATCGGCTCACGAAGTCGACACATTTTCTAGCCGTGCGGATGACCTTCACATTGGAGAGATTCTGCCGATTGTATATCCGAGAGATCGTTCGGCTACATGGAGTACCAGTATCCATAGTGTCGGATAGAGCCAGGTTTCTGACGCACTTTTGGGAAGAGTTCAAAAATTTATGGGCACCTGGTGACCATAATTGCTACTTTCCACCTGAGACGGATGGTAAGTTAGAGAGGACCATGCGGGTGTTAGGGGACATCTCTTTGCGAGCATGCGTCCTGGATCATAAGGGTAGTTGGGGAGAGCAATTGCCCTTAGTGGAATTCGCCTATAACAACAGTTATCAAGCGAGTATACAGATGGCACCATATGAGGCATTGTATGGGAGGCCATGCAGATCTCCGATATGTTGGATCGAAGTGGAAGAGAGCTCCATCACTAGTCCTGATCTGATTAGAGATACCTCCGAGAAGGTGAGCTTGATACGACAGCATCTTCTCATGGCTCAGGCCCGGCGCAGAGCTATGCGTGTACGGCGTGGAGCCCTTGGGTTCGAGGTTGGAGATCACGTCTTCTTGAAGGTGATGCCTAAGAGAGGAGTGGTTAGGTTCGGCAAGCGCAGGAAGCTATAGCCGAGGTTCATTTGGCCCTTCGAGATACTCGAGAGGGTAGGCACTATAGCCTACCGGTTGGCTTTACCGCCCAGCATGTCAGGTGTCCACAAGGTATTCCACGTCTCCATGCTCCGGAGGTACACTCCAGATCCAGCTCATGTAGTGGATTGGGGAGAGATTGAGGTTGACCGCAGATGGGACGTTCGGGAGGACCAGTGTGCATTATGGATAGCCGGGATCAGGTTTTGCGGCCTCAAGACCGTGAGGCTGGTGAAGTGCTATAGCGGCCTTTGTGGAGTGGAGGAGTCAGCGTGGGGCGCTGGGACACGTGCGGGCCACCTATCCGCTTTTTGTTTAAGTATGAAGGTCGTGGTTTGAGTCGTTTAATACTTAAATGACTAGTTTACATGCATGGCATAGTGCGTGCATATGCGTAGATTAGTTGTGATTGTATGCGGGAATTTTTGGGATGAAATTCTTTTTAAGGAGGGGAGAATGTAAAACCCAAGAAAATTCTAATTTTCTGAAAAAGGGTAAAATGGTAAGTTCGGTCAAAATCCAAAATTTTTCTAGATCTCGGATGATGAAACGGACTTCACCGTTGGAATCGTCTCGCGAAATCCTGGCTTCCGCGTCGAATTTTCGTCGAATTAAGGGAACGGTCGAATTTCACATTTTTGAGAGCCATAGGGTGAGTGCGTATATTGACAATGAGTAACATGTGATGTGAAAAAAGTCACCTACTACATGTATCCATGTGACACATGTTGCATGATTAGTGAGAGGATGGGGATGAATGGCTTAGATTAAGCCATGTGTCAAAAATCAAAATAAAGGACACAATGGGAATTAAGTGAAAAGATTAAATGAATAAAGACAAAAAGAGACTTCTTCTTCTCCAATTGCTGAAAAACGGACAGTGAGGGGGTGAGAACCTGTTTTTAGAGAGAGAAAGTGTGACTTATCACTAGATTTCTCGGCTTTTAGACCGTCGGTTCTCGTCGGGCCAAGAAGCAAAGTTGATGCTCTACGATCTGAGGCTACCGTGGACACGATTTTGTGGAGTTGAGCAAACTCCAAGAGGTGAGGATCTTTTCCTACTTGGTTTATTCTTTGGCTAAGAGCCATTTTAATGGATGGGGATTTGTTGAGGCTTGGATGACCGTGTTTTCGGTCTCAAAATCTTTGAATCAAGTGAAGAAAATCCCTACTTGTGTGATCGTGAACAGTGCCGACCCTAGGGTTCTACTGTTCACGTGATATGTTGTGTGATTTTTGTGTTGTTAGGTGATTCAAAATGAATTTCTTGGATTTTTATTGGCCCATGTGAGCTAATTTTGGTGTTATTGATTGTGAATTGAAAAACATGAATTATGATAATTAAATTTTGTTAATATATACATGTAAAATATATTAGCATCAATTGTTTGGAAATGGCATAATGCATTCCATATGCCTTAGGGGCACCACAGATGGTAGGTGTGAGTGCATGACATGAAAGAAAATGAAAGAAAAATGAAAACGATTGTGAAAGGAATTTCAAGGAAGATTTTTCTAAGAATTGCCTTAGAGAGTTATCTAACAGTTCATCTCGGAGAGGCGACCCGGCCCATTTGGAGGGTACAGTAATTCACCTCGGAGGTTGTCGATATATTCTGAAACTCGGTAGTAAGATTTCGAGAACAAAAACTTTTTGTTTTGAAAACTGTATTTTGCTCGCATTTGGCTTAGGCATGTGTGAGGGAGTCGGTGAGGACTCGAGACATGGGATTGGGCATGTAGACATTCAAGTAGGATCATGTATTTTCTTGAGTGTGTTTGGTTGCCATGACATGTGCATAGGTGAATTAACCCATGTGAAATTATCACTGTGGGCATTGCTCGCCACAGTAGGGGATCATTATTTCGGAATTACGGGGGAGTGTACAGGAGGTCGGTGCTCACTAGAGGCCGCGTTTTAGAAGAAAGTCGGATTGTGACTTAGGTATTCATTTTGTATAACATGTATTAAAACTCTAAATTTTGATATATGTTTTGGTTAAGAGTAATGTAATAACTCTTGAACTATTGTTATATAGTTGATATATTTTGTGAGTATTTATGCATGGGCCCAAGTGGCCATTTTTACTCGCACGTGGACCCGGTGTGGTTGTTGTAAAATGTTGGGACATGTTGTATTTTGGGTAGAGCTCCCCGTACAAAGGAGACTCATCCCGATTTTCGTGAGTGGTGTTGGGTTACCCAACATCCACGAATATTCCGCGTGTTGACGGGTTGTCAACGAGACCCTCGGGATCGGGGCGTCACATTACTAAATAGAGATCCATTACCATTTGATTCATGAATTTGAGTTTTCTTTTTGTGTTTTGCTTCAACTTGCATCTCCATAGGAGCCTTTTCTCCATAAGGAGGAAAAGTATGTCATAAAGAAAAGAAAACAATGAAGCATATAGAAATGTTGGTACGGGTTATATGATATTGGAAGTCCATAAGAAATACTGAGATAAAAGATTGCTTACTTATTTCATAACGGAGACACTTCAAGCCCTAATATTTGATAGTCTCATTGATGGCCAACTAAAACAAAACAATCATTTCTAAAAAAACAGATCATGCATGCATGTACGAAGTTGATTAAAAAAAAAGAAAAGAGACCAACCTTTAAAAGTTACATGATTGCATCTTGCAAGTGCCAAAATAAATCAAATGTAACATACCAAAATAAAACACTAAATCCAACTACTTCCACACATGTGCATGAATAAATTATGCTGATTAAAAGGGCATAACAAGTAGAGCTGACAATTTGAGCTTGACTGATCCGGAATTACGGCTGGGTTAGACCAGAAAAATGGTAGCTCGATGTAAATTAGGCACAACCCGGTGTGGGCCTAGCCTAGTCGGGCATCCCGGATTGACAATTATAAATTTGTGCTTAGAGCTAACAATTCGATACCGACCTGCTAGGTTAACTCAACCATTCCAGAATTATGACTGAGGTGGGCTAACAAAATGGGAAAATTAAGCTCAACCATGTCCAATTTTTCCCTTGTCTTAATGTGGGCCCGACATGTCGTGGTTGGGCTACCCCAATTAACAGCCGCCCTTATCTCATTTCTCTCAACTTTTTCTCTTGTAATCTATTTTCTTCAAGCAAGCAGTGGTGATTTTTTTGCCATTCTTGACCTTAAATCACCAATTTGAATCTTTTTATTTCATTTTATTGTTTAATAAAGTGGTTCTTCCACAAAGATTTAGTGCTTTTTTTTTTTTTTGTCGTCGTTTTATCGACGTTTGGTTTGTCATCATTTTGTCAACATGGTGTTGTTCATCGTCTTATTGCGGCATTTTATCTATGTGAGGGCGATTCGGATAGGTAAGGGAGATTTGATCAATTGAAGATATTAAATTATGGTGGTCAATATGTTGAAGAACTGGAGTTGCATATATTCTAGTCACTATTTTATCAAATTTGTAGGCTTTATGCCGATTTATTATGCTATTAACCTGAATATTGTTTCATCATGTATGGTTTTTAACTATTTGTATCTTGGATCTATCGATCTATTGCAAGTTTGCATCAATAATATTATTTTCCTTAAAAAAAAAAAAAAACTAGTCAATGAAATATTGTTTGGTTCCATATTTTTTTAGTTTTAAAATTAGAATTGTGATTGCTTTTTAAAATGTTGTTTGATAAGCCTTTTTTTAATTAATTTTTTAGTTTTTTTTACATCTATTTACTTTTTCATTTTAAATTGTAATACTAAGTTCTTGATTCAAACTAGATTCTCCCGTATGTCAATTCCATTTCTTTACCACTTGATTGGAATTGTAATACTTTGCATATTTAGTTTTGAATTTTTTAAAATAGAACTGTGATTGCTCTTAAAAATGTTGTTTAATAAGATTTTTTTTTTTTTCAATAAACACATTAATTACAATGTAGTAAATTGTCTTTAATAAAACTTCAACCTCCCTATGCCATGTATATTTAAAAGAATGCTCTACCATATAAGCATATTTTTAACTATAAAAGTTAAGAGAAAATTTCAACAATTGGAACATGATGTTTTTTTAATCAATAAAGTTAAAAGCTAGTAATATTTGCGGATTTTAAAAGGGCAAAGAGATTTGCATATTAAAATTTTTCTGGAAAACCATTATAAAAAATAGTTATTTGATATTTTTAGAATAAAAATTTATGAGAGATTTTGAAATATTTCAACTTGTGTTGTTTTAAAACAAATTTTATTTAATTATTTTTCATACTTGTTCATTTATTTTTTGAATTAATTGTTAAAAAATAAAATGAAAACAACTATATAATATGTTATAAAAAAAGTTGTAACGCTCAGTTACTACTTAAACTGTAACACTCAGATAGAATTTTTATTTTTATTTATTTATTTATTTATTTATTGTTTATTATAAACTTGTTCATTCATATACTGTTAAACATTTAACTTGAAATATATTCTGTAGCAGTGGATTACAAAATATATTCAAACTCCATAAATGAGAGTATTCAACATATACAAACTTTACATTGTTTACAAAAAAAACAAATACATATACAAAATATACCATAGCGGTCTTCAATGGGCACCTAGTATTGTGTTGACCTTGGTTGTGGATGCGGATTGTCCGGGCTTCTTGTTCCTTCTTCTGTACCTACACGGATGAAACATCTGTGCTAAGCTTATAGATTAGTGGGAATAATACTCGTGGACGACCTCTAATAAGGATCATCACACGTTAGACACATTCATATACATATTTCATACATATCATTTACCCATGCTTATACATATCTCATACTTATCATATCATGTTTCATTTCTTATCATTGTTCATATACATTTTGTATCATTTTACACTTTGCTGCTTTATGTTCTTGTCACAGTATACTTATCATCACATGCAGTCTTTATCTTACCATGCTCCTTATCATTTATCATATTCATGTCATTTGCATATTCTTGTCATTTGTTTTTATGTTTTATGTCTGCATATACCTTAGAAGTGGATACGGGAAACTTTAAGGGCCCGAAGGCACTGTTATCATTGTACGAGACAATGACCTCTATAAGGGCCCAAAGGCACTGTTATCATTGTGAGACCCGAGAAAATTCCAATTTTCTCAGAAAGGGCAAAATGGTAATTTCGGTAAAAATCCGGAATTTTTCTAGATCTCGGATTGACGAAACGAACATCTCCGTTGAAATCATCTCATGAAATTGAGCTGCCGCACGTCGAATTTCGTTAGATTACGAGGTGTCGGGTTTTCACGTTTTTCGGCGTGGGGTGTCGGATGACACATGGCAGGTAAGGAAGTGCCATATGGCACCATAAAGCCATGTGGTCCACTTGAAAGAATGGCTCACAATGAGCCATGTGTGGGAAAAGGAATCCCATGGCTCACATTGAGCCATGTGGTTGATGATGTCATAATGGGGGTTTAAGAAAATTAAGGAATAAATATGGAAAAATGAGAGCCACACCTTTAACTTGAGGAAATGGGGAGGCAATTTCCTCCTTTGACCGGATGAGTGGTGGCTCCAAAAAGGGTGAGAAAATGACCAAAAAGAGAAGAGAAAATGAGGAGAAATGAAAGGGAAATGAGATGAGAAAAGAGAAAAAGAAAAAGAAAAGCAAAAATGAGAGAAAAGGAAGGAAGGAAAGAAAAGAAAGGAAAGAATCCGTAGAGAGAAAAGGAAGAAAAATGAGAAGGAAGGAAAGGGAAAAGGAAGATTTCCCGGGTTTCGGGCGGTCGACGTTCGAAAGTTCGAGGACTAAAGTGGGTACACGCAGTGGGATCTACGTGTGGACACCAAAAAGTCGGAGTTTCGACAAACTCCAAGAGGTAGGATATTTTCCTACTTTGTTTACTTTTAGCTTAAAGGCTTTATAATGGTAGGGGTTGCTTGTGGGAGGCCATGAGAGGCCATGTAAATTAGTTCAAGCTTTGGAATTAAAGGGTATGGATTTCATGACCCGGTTCCTGATCAGCATTGTGGGAGTTAGGGTTTGGACTAGTAGAAAGTTTCTAGGTGTGGTGGTTTGTGGTTGTGAAAATGATGCTTGGAACCGGATTGGTTCATGTTTGTGAAGGGACCGTGAGTCTGCTGTTAGATAGTCTAATTTTGAGACCTTGTTATTATTATTTATGGCTTGCTTGAATAACATGCTAAGTGTGGAAATGTGATGCATGCTTTTGACAATATTAATATATTTTGCGTAATTAGATTATATGTATGAATTATAATTGTCCATGGTGTGTAAATGTTCATGTAGCGCTCATTCATGCATGTAACATGAGGAAAATCATGGAGCATCATGCATTTCATATGCACGGTCACATCGCGTCAAGTTCGGTGTGGGTGCAAGGTAAGGTTTATTTATCAGTGTTGGTGAATGGGTCGTGAGCTCGGGAAAAATGGGACAAAGTCCAAGGTAAAGGTCACGAGTGTGTAAATGATCCCGAATGATAAATTACACATGTTTTGGGGCGGAGCAGGGTGGGGTGAATCCCACGAGGTGAAAGTCCCACGGTTACTCACGGTTAGACATGAATCCCAGAAGCGGTGTAAGTTCGTGCGAAATGTTGAAAAAGGCATCGCGGCGTCTACGGTGTAAGCAGAAATCCGTTGCCTGGCAAGGAAAAGAATCAAAATCAGGTTTTGCTAAATAAAATTGGAGGGTGTCAATGGTTTAGTCGCCAGTGTGTAGCGAGGTTTTATTCACGCTTGGCATTCCAGGTGTGAGGGAGTCGGTTGGGACTTGGAGTCGTGAGCATGAGGTTGCATCTTTGTTGCATGATATAAACATTTCATATAATAGTAAAAATAATTGTATGGAATGTGATTGATTGTTTGTTATGCCATTGCATATGCATTTTAGGTGAGGAGTAACCCTTGTAGGAAAACTTTTCTCTTGGGCTTTGCTCGCCGTCGTGGGACCCCACTCAGGTACGAGGGTATCAGGAGACGATCTGTGATGAGGTATCTTTTGAGGAAGAAGCCGAAATGTGGCCAGTAAATATGTTGTAAAGATGTATAAATCTTTTTTGTAGAGCAAACATGGAAACTAAGGAATTTATTTGTTGATTATTATGTTTATGAGTATGGATGTATGGGCCCCATATGGCTATGTTACTCATGTGTGTGTCTCGTAACACGGGACATATAGATTTTTCGCAGGTTGACGGGTAGTCAACGGACACCCCGGGTTTGGGGCGTCACAATCATTGTACAAGACAATGACCTCTATAAGGGCCCGAAGTATTTGTAATGACAACAGGGAATGGCCAGTCGATATCTTGCGGACTTTTATCCCTAATAGTCATGTCCATCTATCCCTCTACCAGGTTCTGAGTAGACAATCCATTTTTATTTCATTTTCAGTACGTATCTCATATTCCTGAATAACTATTGTTATTCGGTAATCATATGCGATATTTACGATCATTTATTCTTATCTTTGCATTTTCATGTATATCTGTATACTATCAACCGTTTCTTACAAATAGAGCTCCCTTTTAGACAAATTTTTTGGGTGCACTAGGGTCCAAATTCGCATACACCTATTTCAAGGAGATTTGTTCTCCTAGAAGTATAGTTTACCCATAATTTTGAATCACTCAATTTAGATGAGTGATGGCCAAAACAAAAACATGGGTTTAAAAAAAACGGACAACATCTCCACTAAAACCCAACATTTTCTCCATACAAATTTTTCCTCCATCGAGGACCACAACCAACCAAACACATTTGTAAGTTAGGGTTTTCCTAACCTACATATAGACAAAGAAAGAAGTTGGAAAATTCCTAACCCCACATGAATTCCATACAAATCCATACCCATATTCCATACAATTCCTTAACTAGTATCCATACCTTAAAAGCTTCTTCTTCTCTCCTTCCTTTCTTCCTTCTTCTTCTTCTCTTCTTCTCTTCTTCTTTTCTCTTCTTCTCCTTTTCTTTTCTCTCTACGTAAATGCCCTAATTCTAAGCCAAAATGGGATATGTTTAAGACCATGTTTGGTCTTATCCATTTTTGAGTCTAATATTCCATTTTTTGCTAATTGGTCATTCCTCTTTATTATTTCTGTCGACTTATTAGTATTCTACTTAGCATATAATATTTTCATCTTTATGACCTTTAAGTCTTGGATTGGTAAATTACTAATTTACCCTTGACCCTTAGATTAATTCCGGGTTTTGCTTATTTTATTTTTAACATTATTTTATTCCGAAAAAAATATACATTTACTTTTATTATACCTTAAACATATTATAAAACTGTTAGGGCATAATTTTGGGTATTACAAAAGCTTTAAAACATTTAATAGAAAACTGTTATTTTATCGATTAAAAAAAAACAGTTATTTTATTTTCAATCGTGAAGCATGTTTTAGAATGTTTTTAGCAAACAGGTCGCGGTTTTTTTTTCAGTAGAGCGTGTGGGCCAAAAATATACTCGAGGGGATGGTAGTATGTTGGTTCAGTATCATACCTTCCAAACTAGAGGTCAAGGGTTCAAACTCCTTTACAAACAAATTTTTTTTCCTAATTTTCAGGGGGTATTTTCCCCCCTAAACCCTATGTAGCTCTGCTCCTTAATGGGTACATTCAAGCAATGAAATTTACAATCTAAAGAAGTCTTCAATAGGGAGTAATTTACAATCTAAAACAGTCCTAAATAAGAATGAATGGAATAAGATTTATAAATTTAAATTGTATAATCTAACCAAAAAATGGTAACAATGAGTTCTAAAAAAGGTGAATTGGTTAAATGATCTTTTAAAAACTCAATTTTGGAAATTTAAACATCCATCATTTTTTTTACCTATTTTGACGAAAATGCCCTTCTTATTTTTCTTGCAAATATGATTAATCATCTCAACAAAGAAGGCAAATACATGAAATAAAGGACATTTTGATCCAAAATATGTTATTTTTCAAGAAAAAACATGGGAAGGCTAGATTCACAAATGTTACGTTATTTTAACTAAATATAAAGAATTAATTTATTTAGTTTAAACATTTTCTTTTCCTTCAAATTTTCTAAACTCATAATTTTCCTTTCCATTTTCTTTCCTTAGTGCTTTTCAAGTTCCAAACGAAACCTTAGGATTCTCAAATAAGAATTTGATAACTTATATACAAGCAACATAAGTATTACTAGTACCCTTTTAGGTTTAGCATGTGCAAGAATTTTAGTAACCCACTATATTATTTATTTAATTTTTTTTTAAAGATTTCATTCTTTTGGGACTATAAACAGAGAGGAATCAGGGTATTTGATAAATTAACTTATGAATTATTAACTAATTCAAATTATTAAGTAAATTAAATATATTTAATGAAATAACTTAATATTACAACTTAGAATAAAAGTAATTCTAAGTATTGAGTAAAAAGTAATTCTAAGCATTAAGGTGACAATTGTTTTTTTTTACTTAAAGCTAAATAAAACTTTCTTTCTGAATAGTGCTTAATATGATTAAGTATTTAGTATGTTTGTTTTTTCTAATAAAACATCTTTTTAATTTTTATTCAAAATTTGAAACAAAAAATTTTTAAATAAAAAATGAAATATAAATATGTTTTTATTTAATTAGCATGAAATAGATCATAAGATTTTCAATTGAATAAAAAAGAATATGATTTTCTTATATTATAATATTTAGTTTTCTTAATGAAAAAACATTAAAAAAAACATTAAGAAAAGTAAAAAAAACAAAATATTTTGGCCTTTTCTATTCAGCAATAACTCATGAATAAATTAAAAAACAAATAGGATGAATACTGAAAGCTATTTAGCTTTCAACAAAAAGCCAAAAAACAAACGCCACTTAAGTCTATAATTACCTTATTTTTAAATTTTCAAGGACGATTAAGTTGTTGGCCCTCAAAATTCACAGTCTATAAAAACTTCTACAATTCATGTTAAAGATATTAGTTTTTAAGGGACAAATACATCCTTAAAAAAATACAATATTAATTTTTGTTAAATGAGAAACTTCTTATATGTAAGACCCTAGAAATTTCAATTTCTGGAATAAGGGCAAAATCGTAATTTTGATTACAAAATTGTAGTTTCGGTTAAAAATCCGGAATTAATTCTCTAGATCTCGGATGATGAAACGGATTTATTGGAATCGTCTCCGCGAGAAATCTAGCTAGCGTAAAATTTCATCGAACCAGGGAACGATTAGTCGACACATTTTCGAGCATCGGTTGGGTCATAGTAAGCGATTTTGATCTGACGAAGTCACATATAACCGTGTACTCATGCCATAAGTGGTATAGTGAAATGATGAAAATGAATGTAGGAATGGAAGTAGAATGTCAAATCTCGGGAAAAGAGGACATAGCAGTCGTTTTGGAAAGTTTTTAAGTCGGTACAGATGACACATTCTTCTGTCTGCATCTCTAACCTCGCTAAAAGGCCAAAAACGTAGTTTGAACGGAAAATCCAGCATCCATTTTTTGAGAGATTTCTTTAGAGAGAAAGCCTCTCTAAAATACAATAATCAAATAAAGTCTTGAGTCTTCGGGACAAGAAGGAGAAGCGCTCTATGCGGAGGGACCGTCTGGTTAGAGAGTTTCCTCAAACTCAGAAGATGGGACTTCTCCCTACTTGGTTTTGTTATTCCCTCTTTTAAGCGCTTTGTAAATGTTTCGGTTGATTGAGGCCTTGAGCAGTGTTTGATCGGATCCCAGCTTGGCGAATGAGGTGGTGATTTATTAGACTAATGTGAAACTGACCTGGCAGTGAAGATTGTTTGAGTCTTCAATAGCATAAGTATGTTTTAATCATGGATTGATTTGGATGAGGGCGAAATGGCGATCTGGGTTCACTAGAGTGACAGATGAATTGATAGTGTTGGAACCATAAAACCTGGGGTTTTCTTGTTTCCTAGAATAGTGACACGAAAATGTATTTTCGTAATATGTGTTGGTTATTAATTGAAATGGGTGCTTGTGTTTGATCATTAGCCCAAGTGAGCTAATTTTGATGTTTGAAATGATAATTACATAACATATTTGTGTGACTTAATTTTTATGTGAATATATTCGTGTTTATATATTTGCATGTGATTAGTTGTATTGGGATTGTAGCGTACATTCCATATACCCAGCTAGGAGACACATCCTAGGACTATAGAGGAGTTAGTGCATGAGATAGTCTAGAGAAAATGGTTGGAGGGTAGTCACAAAATATTAATTATCTGGAAGGGAGTGGTCCACAAACTAAAATATCGATCGTCAGATGATCAAATTGATATTCATGGGGGTGAGTCAAGAACAATCAATATCGATGATATTGAATTAATATATACATGATATCACAATAAAATAAATTCTCGCATAAGGGAAAAGATCAGTGGGATGATCATGAAGCCGGGGGTCCAGTAGGATCAGCCATTTGTGGATGTTTAACACTGAAGAATTGCCTTGCACTTAGGTGGTGGGCTCAGCCCGCGTTCCCAGAGGCGGATCTCTGAGCAGTGGCTCACCCGTCGTGGGATCCCCTTTTCTGAGTCTGGGGAGCGTGCGAGACGGTTCGTCCTTGAGGGCATTTTTGAAAGCTACGGATGTGGCTTGGTGTCACATTGTATACATGTATTAAGTGCTTTTCATTTTTAATATATGTTGTATGAGAAGTGGTTATTAACTCTTGAAACTATTGGATATAGTTTGGATATGTGTGATAGTATTGTTTATGGGCCAGTAGGCGGGTTTTACTCATGTTAGGATTATATTGATTTGTTTGGAGACAGTATATCTTGATCTGGTATTTGGTAGAGCTCTCTCTAGTACAAAGGAGACTACTTGGAATTTTCTGAGATGGCGTTAGGTAACAGAGCATCCTTGTGAAGCGGGTTGACGGGTAGTCAACGGACCCCCGGGTTTGGGGCGTCACATTATATGACGATGGAATAAAAACAACAAATAGGAAAATCGTAAAAGAATTTAATTAAATAATCTTCTTAAGGAAATTCTCCAATATAGAACTTCATTTGGTTGTAAATTAGATGCCACACTCGTTTTCATTGTTTTAGTCATTGAGCAATATTTTGTGAACAAATTTTAACTAATTATTTTTAATGACAAACATGAAAGATATCAAATTACAAAAATGAAACAATAATATGTCAAAAACATATGTAGTAAAGGTCAATGATAGATACTTCCAAAGATGAAACTCAAATTCTGTCATCTTTAGATTTCAACCCCTTTGTAAAATCTATGCTGTTTTCTATGACATAATTATATTAATCTTAAATTGATTAAAATCAATGTTATAGTATTTACTATTTACCTTAAGTAGCTTGACATCACAATTAGGAACCAAAAATGAATAATTTTGACATGGATGATTAATCCAGGTTCCTTGAACCAAATGAAGCCTTTTTCTATGTCAAAGATAGGGGTATAATCGAATCGATACAGAATCAAGCTTAAGATTGACTCAAAGCTCAAACTTGATTAAATTTTTTTTGAAATGTTCAAAACTCGACTTGAAAAATAGTCGAGCTACTCAAACTTGACTTGACATAGCTCAAATCAATTAACAATTTTCGAACTCGACTCAAGTTCAACTCAATTAAACTTGAATAAATTTAAAATTTATAACAATAAATTATCCATTAAAATAAAATTTTGACTTACAAAGCTTGATTAAGCTCGCGAGCAACTTGAGTCGGGTATTGTGATATTCGAACCCGACTTGACAAACTACCAGTGAACTGATTAATTCGAGTTGAATTTGGTATTCTGTGTGGTTGAGAAATTCAATTTATGGAATAAGGGCCCAAAATCGTAATTCGATTATAAAATTGAGAATTTTCGGCTAAAAAAATCCGTAATTTGTCTCTAGATCTTAGATGACAAAAGCAGTTTTACGGGTTGGAATCGTCTCCTAAAGAAAAATCTAGTTAGCACGTAAAATTTTGTAATATTCGAGGAGCGGTCGGAGTTGGCATGTTTTTCAAAGGAACTTGTCGTGTTTCGGGTCTGTCAAAACGATTCGTCATTGAAAGTCACCTTCTTAAGTACTCATGTCTGTATGCAGTGTGTTATGGTGAAATGATGAAAATAGATGGACGAGATAGTGCCGAATGTCAAAACTGGTGAAAGAGGGGAATTAAACTATTAAATGGATTAAATGAAGAAAAGGCCAAAATAAGGAGCGTTAAGTCTTCATTAAACGAGAGCAAAAACGTGAAATGAGGGAGGAAAACACATGATGAGTCAAAAATGGTGATTCTAGAAGTATTTGACCTCTCTGTTCATGAGATCGACCTTCGAGTCTTCGGCCTGAGAGAGGGGCTTGCTACGCATAGAGGGCTTTGCGTGGGTACCCGGATTTAGGGAGTTTCCTCAAACTCCAAGAGGTAGGGGTTTCTCCTACTTGGGTTTTCACCGCTTTTATTTAAGTGTTCTCTGATGCTTGGTTGTGAGGCCTTAATGGCCATTTGATCAGTTCAACTTGGTGACAGAGATGGATTACAGAAACCACGTGGGCCCGATCCCTAGTATTCATCATGGTAATGTGGGTTCTAGTTTGTGCATTATATGTAATGTGCTTTGATGTATGCAGTGGGAATCGGTAGAAATACGGGTTCCGCAGTGAGCCCAGATAAAGTGTGTCTTGATGGGAGCGATAACTGGGTTTTACTATTCCGTCTGAGAGTCCTGAAAATATATTTTTGTAAAAATATGTGTTTGGTCGAGTGATTTAAATTAAATTGCTCATGTTTGATCATTAGCCCAAGTGAGCTAATTTTGATGTGGAAATGTGGAATTTACATGACATGATTGTGTGATTAGTGTTTTGTAAATATATCAAATGTTTATATATTTACATGTGAATTAGTATGTGGAATTAAGCATGCATGCATTACTTATGCCTTTGGAACATCTAGGACTATAGGTTAGTGCATGAGATGAGTCTATAGAAAATGGTTCCATTAGGGTAGTCTAAAGGTTAATTATGGTGATCTGGCCCAAAATATCGATCGTCGGGCTTGACCCGATTGATATTCATGGAGGGTAGTCCACGAGCAAATAATATATCAATCGTAGATGACCCGATTGATATATATACACATGGAAGGTTGTCCACAAATTAATAAAACAATAATTCTCATACGAGAGGCTTAGGCGAGTGTGAAATCGATGAGACTCGGGATCCCGAGAGTTGAGTCGTATTGACATTAGTAGGATCGTCATTTTCTTGAATGTATGTTTATTTTGGAAACGTTGCTGCCCAGGTGGAAATGCTTGGCTGGTCGCTGCGGCGTTATTCGCCTGTCGAGATATTTTCGGTACGGGGCGTGCGCGAGGACCCGGCTCGTCTAGGGGCCAGAAAGTTAAAGAAAGCGGGTTGTGGCTTTTTGATGATGTTTATGTTATAATTGAGTATTTTAATATATGTTGTATAAGAGTAAAACGTTTGAACTCTTAGAACTATTGGATATAGTTGGTATGTTTTTATGGATATTGTGGTATGGGCCCAAGAGGTCGTTTTTATCCATATTTGTATCATTGTGATTGATGAATACACATTTAAGTGATAATTATAATGGAATCTAGCACATTGCTCTGGTACCCACATTTAGCATATGGCAATTACTTCTAATTTCTTAATGTTCCAGTTTGTGCGGAGTCTTTCGGGTTTAAAGCGTAAGTGCACAAGGATGTAAGCTCGGAAGCCAATATGAGAGCCGATGTGGATGTGGGTGAGCAATTGCGAAGTCAGGAACTTGTGAAGCAAAGGGAAAGCCTTTAGAAAGGACATCTTCTAGGGTAGAACTTGAGTCTACCGGTGGAACTTCATTTGAAAATTAGCGGTGAGCATCTTCTCTGGGGTGGGAACTTCAAGTCCCTGGGTAGAGACTTCTTCAGAAAATTAGTGAGTGAGCATCTTCTCTGGAGTAGAACTTTTCAAGTCCTCTGGGGTAGAACTTTACTGTATGGAACTTCTTGAGAATTGTCGAGAATTCAATCCGTCTGTGAGGGTGCCTTTCATTAAGCAAACCAAAATGGGAAAATCACTTTGGAGGGGGCTATAAAAGGGGAGGACACAAGTATTAGAGGTCTCTCTTGAGTTTTTTTTAGGTTTCTCTTTTAGTTTTTAGTTCTTCACTTCTAGGGTTTAGGTTTTAAGAGTTTTCTCCCGATTTTTGAGTGGTACCTGTAGATCAGTTGGTTCCATTCTTTTAGAAGTTTTGGATTGAGTTTGTAATCTTCGTATAAATGTTGTGCACAAATCTTCGTGTCCATATTCTTCATTCTGATTTCTGAGTTAATTAGGATTTGCAAGTATTGTTTTATGATTAATGCGTTTTCTTGACTTTAATCGTTCATATAAGTTTTATGGGTTCTAAATCCTATATTTGGGATAAATGCAGGAAACTCACCCCGATCAAAGTGAATCCTCAATTCCTCTTTTGATTTTCAGTAGTTGTGTATGTGTCACTTGTGTATAAAGGTTTAAATCCTTAGTTGGGGCATATTCTTGACAATATGTTATGAAAGTGTATCCTCGACCGCGTTGTGCGATCATGTTGAAATTTAGGGTTCGTTTAATTGAGAACAAGTGTTTAGTATTGCTCGATCATCTTATTTTCAAAAGCATTTTAAAGATAAATCCTCAGAAAATCGAATCTTAGTTTATCAATGGTTCCTAGATGAGTTTATAAAATGAGAGGTGGGATTTACACGATCATAAGTGAGTGGAACCCTAAAAATCCCAGCGGTGTCTTTACATTTAAAACATTCCAAACCAATCAACCGTCGATCGAACAACACAACATTACGAGTTTTCTTTAAATCATACTTTTAGTGGAGAATAGCTCCTATTGATCCAGCGAATGAGACCACTCCCTGTGGAGATGACACGTGGATTACGAGTATTACAATGCTGGTGATATAATTTCTACGCTTGGGAATAGAATTAGGCACACTAATCAGACGGCGCTGATTATATCAGATCGTCGGGATGTGTTTCATGTGTTGTATTTGAGTAGAGCTCCCCGTATAAAGGAGACTCTGCCCGATTTTCTGAAGTGGCTTCGGGCAACCCGACATCCACTTGTATTCCGCTAAGCTTACTGGGTAGTCAACTGACCGGTTTGGGGCGTCATACTGTGGTATCAGAGTTTAGGTATACGACCACCTGGGGTGGAGCTCCTGCTTTGGTATCCATCACCACTAGGTGGTTTGATGTGGAGAGTATGTATATGGAAACCTATAGATTGAAGGATTTGGGCCAGTGCCGTAGTCGTGTAAGAACATCACTCACTAGTGTAGTTAGATTGTTAAGCTTAGGCATGAGATTACCGAGAAAATCACAGACAAACTCAGACACTACATGCACGTGTGTTGAAGTACGGTGCAGATCGGTTGGATTATCAGGTACAGGCGCTTACCGTGTTGTGTGAGCTTGGTGATTAGCACATGGATGTCTAGAAAAGGATTTGAAAATATTTGAGTGGTACGTTGTACAAAATCGAAAAGAAAATGAAGAAAAATAAATTTTAATAAATTTATTGGATGAATCAAGAAAATAATTTTCTAAGGTTTTACAAGTCAGAAATTGAAGAAAATGGAAGAAAATTAAATTATAGTATATATGTAACCAGGTTTCCAGTAATTGGAACAAATGAAAAAAAAATGACATGAATATATATATTTTTAGGTATTTTCCAAGAGTTATATGAAAAAAAATGGATGAATGTATTTTTAGTACATTCTGTTGTTCCGAACAAATAAAAATAAAATAAAAATAATATAGAACCGTTCATACGCCCAAATTATATTGTGAGAAAGTAGTTTGTATTGCAAGAACGGTTGTATTGCGTAGATTTAGGGCTTAAATGGCTAGGTAATCGTATTGCAAGATCGCGCCTGTATTGCAATAGGAGGCCGCTCGAAAGGGCTGGGGAGGCGTGTCACAATACACCAACGACGTGGGACCGGTGGCCTGTGTGCAAGGAGTAGCGTATTGCAATACACTATAGTGTATTGCAACAGCAAGGTCGGGCTTAAGAGGTTTTGTATCATAGAAGGTGAGATTGTAAGAAAAGATTGTATCGCAATACACTCGTGTGTATCGGTGGACTCCGCGCAGTTTTCAAGGTCAAGCCGTTAGACGCGCAATACGATAGTGTATTGCGGACCGCAGTGGCTAGGCTACTGGCAACTCAGATCATAATACGCGCTTCGCTGCAAGACACGCACGCGCAGAGCCGCGCGATACCACGACATACTACCGAGGCGCCACGATGGCGACCGATCCTCGCCACGACATCGCCGTCCCGCCACGAGACGCCATGGTGCGCGCCACGGCGCCCGCGCAGCTACGCTTTGCGCTCGCACCTGGCTCCGCCGTACCCGGTTTTTCTACTCGGTGATTGTTTCTCGAGTCACCGTTCGGGACCTCGCTCATGAACACCGCTCATCACAAAATTTTGGAAATTTTTTTAATTAAATTAATTAAAAATGAGCAAAATCAAATAAAATTAGATGTACTTTAAAAATAAAATTTTCAAAATAAAATTTTTAAGGATCAAATGATTTTGATTGTGGATAAATTGTCCTCGTTGCTTCATAAATGCAGAACTTGATATATACATCGTTTTGTGGTATGATTAGTGTCTCGGTCAGGTTTATGTTTCGAGATATCAGATTGTTTATCGACCGCCATGTCGATTGTGTGATGGCTGCGAGAGGCGCAGCACGCAGGACGCCCATCGTGCATCGTCGACACCATCGTAGTTGCTCACGCGCATCGTTTGAAATGCAGTTGTCGTGAGCGGCCGCATCGCACGTAATCGGCATAGTAGGTAGTCGTGAGGTCCCAAGAGAATCTCCAGAGGTTGGGTGGCGCATCATCCTCCCGAAGATTCACATGGGGAGAGACATCGACAGCGCACCCCACTGTTATGCAGATAGAGAAGGGCGTTGAAATAGATTTCACTCAACGCGACCCGATTAGACTAGTCAAAGTGCTCCAGCCTGTGAGGGTGATTTGGCAAAGACCTCTGTGAGACCTGTGAGTAGCGGCTTAGGGACGGGGGCGTACTCAGAGTCAGTTTTGGCGCGGATGATTTTCTTTCCAGAGATCAAAGCCTCAGAGTTCCTAGAGTCGGGGTTGTGGGCGATGACTATGATGGATCATGACTAGGTTCACAGAGTTAGTCCGATTTGTTTGATGATTACGTGGCCATATACTGGTCAAGGTTAGAGATTCTATGAATCACTGGCTAATCCATTCGGGCCGATTATAGGACGCCACAGATGTTATGGATTCCATGGTCAGATAACCCCGACCATGCAGAGACGGGCTTAGAGGTCGAGACCTTAAAGGAGCCACAGACATGAGTTCTCCCTGTTGATGATTACGTGGCCACTCGGGTCAAGGTTAGAGATCTGAGAACGGCCAGTTGTCCATTCTAGGCCAGATTATAGAACTCGCCTACAAGATACGGATTCCATGGTCGGGATAACCCCGACCATGTGAGAGAGAGTCGGGCCAGAGGTCGAGACCTTAAAGGAGCCGCCAGATGAGTTCCTCCTCGTGATTAAAAATATGATGATATGTCAGGTCATGAAGTTAGAGATCTCGGACTCTATCACAAGTGGACCTGAAGATCATGGGCCATGCCGAAGTTCCGATGTCATCCTCGGGGATGGATCGACCGACAATACGTGGTCAAGTATCGATCAGGAGCGAGAGGTTACCGCCACACGCAGGACTCGCATATCTGTGGTGTTTCAGGGGACAAGCACGACATTCGCTTTCCTGACAAGATACGAGTCCGTGTTAGGGATGTTTCACAAGCCAAGAAGAAATGCCTTATCCCAGGAGGATCAGGAGAGACTTCGACTTTAGACCTACCACGAGTAGTCCGCGAGTATGTGAATTGTTTTTCCTATTGAGTTACCCGGACTACCTCCACGCAGGTAGTAGACTTTGGCACGAGTTACACTCGGCATCATTCCATCTCTATGATTCCGCATAGATGGCAATCTACTGAGTCATAGAACTCAAAGTCCAAGCACATGCGAGCTATCGACAGTGGGGTTCATTAGATCGAGCACTTCACCACTGGGCGCTCCGGGTTCTCGCTTTTACGAAGAAGAAGGACAAGACCCTTCGACCGCATTAACTACGTATACTTAACCTGTTACGATCAAGAATCTGCACTCCATTAATGAGGATCGATCATTTGTCTGATCGGGCTGAGAGGAGTGCGAGTCTACTCCAAGATAGACCTTCAAAGACCGGTTACCACCACCAGGGTTAGGGATACGTATATCACTAAGACAAATAATAGGACGCTGCTATGGGCACTGAGTTTACAATGATGCCCTTCTGCTTGACGATGCGCCATAGCCAAAAGATTCTACGGATCTCATGCATAGGATATTCTTTAACCCTATTTAGATCGCTTGTCGTAGTCTTCATGATGACATTTTGATCTACTCCCAGCCGTGAAAGTGGGAGCATGAGTATCACTCGAGGATCGCTTTTGCGCCGCTGGTATAATTCATCATTAGGACGCCAAGTTCGAAGTGCGAAGTTCGCTACTGAGGCGAGATTTTGGACACACAGGTGTTAGGCATCAGAGTGTCACGACCCAGAGAAGGTCGAGGCAAAGATGAGTCGAGAGCTCTAAGTCAAATTCCGATATGTAGTTTCGATCGTCTGCATGTGAGATTCATCAGATTTCTCCGTGATAGTAGCACCTACGACTTAGGGTCAATCTCTAAGGAGTGCCTTCAAGTTTGAGTTGGACTTAATCGACGCGAGGAGGCATTCCAGGAGCAAGAGAGACTTCATCACTCCCATCTTAATAGTTCCTATCAGGACAAGGGTAATACGTTGTACTGTGGATGCCTCGAGGGCCGGACGGGATGTTTTGATGCAACCGAGGGTAGTAGCTTGTTCTCGCCACTGAAGAATCAATGGCAGCGCACTACTCCCACACACCGACACGGAGTTGGTGGCCGTAGTCTTCGCCTGAAGATTTGGCGCCACTACTTATACGGCGAGGAATTCGAGGTGTACTCATACCATAAAAGTCTGAAGTATTTTCACAATAAATGACCCCAATATGAGGCAAACGCAGTATGGATGGAGTTCCTAGAGGATTATGACTTCACTCAGACACATCCTGTAAGGCAAATGTGGTGGCCGACATGCACTAAGCTCCAAGTCATGAGGAGCGTTGGCTAGTATAGCTTCTGAGGCTATGCTCGAGACTCAGGGGACAGCCATATATGACAACAGCGCACTCAAGGTACCTGGGAGTTTAGTGGCTACACCGGGGTCAATGAGAGGAGCGATTGAGTCCTAGTGGTGATCGTAGATAAGGTCCATCAGGATCGAGTACAAACAGTACGTGACGAGGTTAGCCGCTCACATAGATGGTGGTAGTCTTCGATATAGGACTATAGTGGTCTCGCAACCGATTCAGAGAGGAGATTCAAGGAGTTTCACGCTCTCGATTCAGATCCAGTGGCACGAAGATGTACCAGGATCTCGTCACAAGACTATCGAGGATGAAGAGACACGTAGGGGACTTTGTCTGATGATGTCTCACATGTCGCCAGTGTTAAGGTCGCAGCACCGTGGCTACAGGCGATCATCATCGGAGGTGGTCGAGGGAAGTGGGATGACGCCACGATGACTTTGTGACCCACTTGCCACTGGGACGTTGCCAGGTTTTCACACGCAGATGGTGATAGTGACCACCACGAAGCTCCAGCACATTTTCTAGCCATGCGAACGACCTTCACTCGAGAGATTCCGCCTAAGCATATACATTCGAGAGATAGTCCCATTTTACATGTGGAGTACTAGTATCCATAAGTGGCTCCGATATAGGACCCGAGGTTTACGACACACTTTTGGAAGAGTTTCCAAAGGCTATGTGGGCACACTACCGACTATGAGACATTGCCCACTCTCGTACGCATGGCCGCCCGAGAGACTATACTGTGTATTAGAGGACATACGAGTAATGCTGGCCCAGATCATAAGGGCACCGGGAGGAGCATTTTCTTTTAGGCGGGAATTCGCCTACAACAAATGCTTATCGCGAAAGGCTGATGGCACCGTATGAGGCACTCATACGGAGGCCCATGCAGTCACCAATATGTCGACCGAGGCGGGAGAGAGCTCCATCACCGGTCCCGATCCGATTAGAGACACCCCGAGAAGGTGAGCTTCGATAATGACAACGCCTTCTCACGACCGCAGCCTGCAAGAGCTATGCAGATGTACGACGCCGACCCTAGAGTTCGAGGTCAGGATCATGTCTTCGAAGGTGATGCCCAACAAAGTGAGGCCAACCAAGAAGCGCCGAAGCCATCACGAGGTTTATAAAATTCTTCAGATACCGAAAGGATAGGCATCAGAACGTACAGTCAAGCTTTGCGTTTCAAAGATGCCGTGTCCACGAGGTGTTTCCACGCCCATGCTGCCCTAAATATACCCGCATCCAAAATACGTGGGTGATCGGGGATGATTGAGGTTGGCACCTATCAACCTTCGATGTAGGACCAGGCATCATTGATATCGTGATCAGTGTTTTTATGATGCAAGACCGTGAGGCTAGTGAGGGTACTATGGGAGGCACCATGAGTGGAGGAGTCTACGTGGGAGCCGGCGACACGATGCGCCACCTATCCCTTCTGTTTAGGGATGAAAGTATCGTGGTTTAGTCGCTTTAAGATTTAAATGACTATTACATGCATGATAGAGTGCACATTGCATATGCATTGTGAGTGATTATGATTGTCCTGACTTTGACGAAATTCCTTTAGCGAGTGTGAGAGACTAGGCACTGGCAGAATTCCAATTTATTAATACAAGAAATCGTAATTTCGATTATAAAATTGGAAATTTCCGCTCTAAAAAAATCCGTAATTTATTCTCTAGATCTCGTGATGACAAACGGATTTCACCATTAATTGTTCCTCAAAACTCGCTTAGCACGTAAAATTTTGTAATATTCCGAGACGCTGAGTTGGCACGCTTTTTCAAGGCATCGCTTTCTCAAAGCGTAAAACGATTTTCGATGTGACGAAGTCACATATAACAAGTACTCATGTGCCGGGCGTGTCGCGAGTAGAGAAACGGATTTAAAATAATTCACGGTATACAGTCGGTAATGTCAAACCGGAAAGAGCATAGAACAAATTATTAAAACGGATTAAAACTGGCAGAATGCCAAAATATGAACGTGGGTTTCATTTTCATTAAAACCATGCAAAACGTGAAACAGGAGGAAAGTTTACGTGCTTAAGTCAAAAATGGTGACTTGCAGAGAGTATTCGAATTCTCTGGGGATTTCTCCGCGTGATCCAACCGTCTGCAGCCTTCAAAGACAAGAGGGAGAACCGTCATACGAGAGGGCTTCGTGGCAAATTTCGTGATTTAGGGAGTTTCAAACCTGATGAGGTAGGGTTTCTCCGTACTCGTTTTACGCTTTATTTAAGTGTTCTACAATGCTTTGGTTGCTGAGGCCTTAATGGCATTTGATTCCGCTCCAAAGCTCGGGAACCGAGACGGATTTTGTTCCACGTGATGTCCGTGGATCAGCCCACTCGCTGATGTGGTTCCTAGTTTGTGCATTTATATGAAATGTGTGCTTGATGTGTATGAGGCCTAATCGCCGAAAAATACTGCTCACAAAGTGAACCGACATAAATCAGAAGCCTGATGGGAACAGTAACCTAGGGTTTTACTGTTCCCGATACAGGGGTCACAAAAATATATTTTTGTGAAAATATGTTTGGGTCGAAGTTATTTAAATTAAATTCTGCTCGTAAGCTCTTTAATTGCAGCCTGCTGAGCTAATTCTGATGTGGAAATGTGAAATTTACATGACATGATTGTGTGAATTGAATGTTTTGTAAATATATGCATGTTTATATATTTACATGTGAATTAGACTGTATTGGAATTGGCATACATGCATTCCATATGCACTGGAACATCCTAAGACTATAGGAGTTAGTGCATGAGGTGAGTCTATAGAAAATAGTTTGGAGGGTAGTCTAAAATGTTAATTATCGGAGGGTAGTCCAAACTAAAAATATTAATCGTCGGAGCGGCCCAATTGATATTCATCGGAGGGTAGTCCACAAACAAATAATATATCAATCGTCGAAGCGGCCCAATTGATATATACATCGGAGGGTTGTCCACAAATTAATAAAACAATAATTCTCATACGAGGCTTAAAGCGAGTGTGAGAGAGCTTCGAGGACTCCTGGATCTCGAGTTGGTCATGTAGAAATTCATAGATCATGCATTCGCTTGAATGTATGCTTATTTTAACACAGATTCAAGACTGAAGTGGAGAGTAGTCACTTGTGGCGATTCCACTATCAGCATTAGCCTACTCCCTGCCGAGGGATATTATTTGAGCAAGCATGTGGAGCGCATGAGGTGATCGCTTTCGCCCTGGACCTCGAGGATTAAAAGAAAGCCAAGCAGCATTGATGATGCTTTACATGTATTAGAATTCGAGTATTTTAATATATGTTGTATAAGAGCAAACGCTTCAACTCTAACTATTGGATAGTAGCTGGCAGGTTTTCTTTATGGATATCGTGGGTATGGGCCCAAGAGACCGTTTTTATCCATATTCAGATTATCAGGATTATATCGGATCGCTTAGATGAAAGTTTCATGTGTGTTGTATTTAGAGCTCCCTGTATAAAGCAAAGACTCAACTGATTTTCCGGCGGCGTCAGAATCGTGGACATCCACTAGATTCCACGGGCCGACAGAGTCAACTGACTCCCTGCCAGGGCGTTTACACTATGAGTCAAGCTTGAATAGCTTGACTCTGTTACACCCTTATGCCAAGATGGTGGCTAATGTAGTAATTTATTCACAAAAAAAAAAAAAAAACAACAACAACAACAACACGGGGATGATTAAAAATTTGGGAGAAAACAAACAAGAGTGTAAGTTTTCGTTCACCTCGTACAATATTTGAGATCACACTTTGAATGTGTTTTGCTATGGCCTTTGTATAATAAATATTGGCATTGCAAATTGAAGTGAAAAATCGTATTCAAATTTAAAAGGATGGAAAAAATATTGATACTAGTAAGTAATTGAAGATGACATTCCCAGATCCATCTATTCATAGAAGGTGTTATTAATTCATTTTCCATTTTACATTCCAAAAACTGCAAATCTATCAAATTACAAAGGAAAAGAAACAAAGCAAATCAACAACAAAGATAATCTCATTATGGATAAAATTACATTGTAAATTGAAATTGACGTAGTACAAATGGTAAAGATGACCTAGAATTTCATGATGAAGATGTTAAATGACATTACCAAGTCTAATTCTCAACAAAAACAACACATGGTAAATAGTAAAAGCACTGCAATAACATAGTATTGGATGTGGGCATGATAAGGTAGAATAGACTGACATACTTTTGCTCTTTTTTTTTTTCCACACCAACCATATATAACTCAGCAACTAATTTGTGCCGATGTAAATAAGATCAATGTACCAAAATAAAATAATATGTTTATATGAAACATATATCTAAAGACCTGAGAATAAGTACTTTTATTTGCTCTCGTTAGATCATAATATTTGAAAATATTTCACATTAATCTTACCCATGATGGTCATTAAACCTTCCATCATTCATAAACTTTTGAAAATATTGAACAATAATCTAATACGTTATAGAGACCCTCGATTCTGTGGGGCGCTTGTAAAATTTACTCCCATCAGTTTTATCTATTTCCCAATCCTAACAATCTTAGGTCTGAAAATATATGGCCTTACTACAACTCCACCGAATCCTAATCCCAGAAAAATTACCAATGATTCCATTTATCAGCTTATTAAGGTGGCATTGTTTTTTTACTTACTGCTAAATAGAACTTTTGTTCTAAATAATTCTTAATAGGATTAAATATTTAGTTTTTTTTTTCTAAAAAAAAATCAATTTTTTTTAAATTTTTATCCAAAATTTTAAATAAAAATTATATATATATGATAAGGATATAGAAATACTGCTGCTTCAATCGCAAATCAGAGCACAACCTCCGTGGCCTACCAGTGTCCCTCCCACAAAGCAGCCCTCAAACAGAGGTCTAACCCATTAGCCCAAACATGATTCAAAGAACAGAAGACCTATGTTTCAGTCAACCCATATCCTCCCACTAAATGTAAGATAAAATACTCCCTAAAAGATATCCTCCAATCAAGTCCTATTATAAAGGAAAGAAAAGCAATTAAGACCACGCTTGGACATTCTCCACAAAGAGTGAGGATTATTCCGAATAAACTCTTTTCTACCAATCCATCACTAAGTCTAGTTACTAACTATATGAGGAAAACATACCTTAATGGGGAAGGACTCTCGTCATCGGTCTAATGATAACATCCATTATAAATACAAAGTCAACACCACCTAAAGGCACGTCACTAGGCAATCAAAGTATTCTCTTTTTCCTCCTGCAGAAAAGAATCCGACTTAGACGGAAATACCACGGCTTAAGCCTTCGCCGCCCTTCTTCCTTCCTATTCAGAGAGTGCAACATCCAGAACTCCTGCTGATCAAGAGTATCCTCCCAGTTCGACGACGCACTCCGGGCTCGCTGACCATCTGAGATAAGAGTCCCGATCGAGAACTCAGACGATCCACACCTCCGGGCCTGCACTCGCCAAAGAACCCCAGTCCACTGACGACCCCTACACGCTCCAAACTCTGGGCCCGGCTGAAAAGCATCACCACACATGCCTGGTCAGGGAATGATATACACTATAAATACAGGGCCACCCCAAATGGGGCAAGGAAAGAGAAGATTTCATCTGGCCCCGCAGATCAGTAGCGATCCTACTCTCAAATTTCAGACAACTTAAGAGCCTCGTGATCCCAGCCCGCAAACAATCCGGTCCAAATTGGCAATGACCCCCACACGCCCACCCTGGGGCCTCTCGGTTGAAAAGCATCATCAATGGCGCCACTGGTGGGAACGACGCCTTCCATAAACATAATCGATTTCTCGCCATCGATGGTATCAACTCTGAATACGCAGGAGCAACGCCTAATCCGCCATGACGCAGGATCCGGCCTCAGTTACATTGCCGCTGCGCCACGCAATGCCGGCCACGCCGCTTCACCCGACGAGCCCGCCTACTGCACAGCCATGCCGCTCAAAAGTCGACCATCTGTGCCACACCGGCCAACGCCGCTGGGCGGCCCCGTGGCCAGGAGCCTGGGCCGCTTCACTCGACGAAGCTCGCCCAGACAAAGCACGCCAGCCAAGAGTCGTGACTACCAGTTACATTGCCACTTCTGGCCACGCCCCGGAGCCACGCCGCCCACCGACGAGCTCACCTACCCACACTGCACCACGCCGCCCGAGTCGACCACCAGCCACACGCCACTCGCCCCCGGGGCCGCCGAGCCACGCCGCCACTCACGAGCCTCACTTACTCCACACAAAGCCACGCCGCCCTCGAGTCAAACCAGCTCAGCTACATCGCCACTGGGCCTCGCCGGAGCCACGCCGCCGCCACTTCGACGAGCTCACCTACTCCACACAGCCACGCCGCTCTCGCAGGCCGACCGGGGCTCAGTTACATCGCCACCCTACCGCCGCCGAGCCACGCCGCTCGTTTCACGAGCTCACCACTCCACACACAGCCACGTCGTCAGAGCCGACCACCAGCTACATCGCCACCTGCACACGGGGCCGAGCCATCGCCACTTCGACGAGCTCACCTACCCACGCACCACGCCGCCCTCGTGGAGCCGGGGACTACCAGCCACATCGCCACCCTGGCCATCGCCACTGGGCCATATCGCCAATCTCGGGCTACAACGCCACTCTACTCAATCGCCACTCTGGGCTACATCGCCCACTCACTGAACGCCACCAAGGCCACAATCGCCAGAGCCGGCACCATTGACTAGGCCCATCCCCTCGTCCCGTAATGACGAGGCCCTACTATTCATAGCCGACGAGCCCTTCGTCGTGACCTGCACAGACAAGTTCTTCTGCTCAGATTCATTGACGAAAGCTCCACCCTCAACTCGAACATCGACGAGCCCTACTATTCATAAAGGTGATCGAGCCCTTCACGCACTCCGCATTGCATTCGCCCTTCCTACCATTCATATCGACGAGGCCCGCCCCTCAACCCCAACGACGAGCCCCTACTATTCACAAGGATTTAGCCCCTTCACGCGCCTCCGTACGACAGGGGCTCCTTCTACACCATACAAGGCCCTCCTGAACCTCGATGGACGAGCCCCTTACCATTCAAAGTGACGGTCCTTCGCACAGACCTGCATGTGCACTCCGCCCTTCATACACCATATCGACGGCAGGCCTCATCCCCTCCACCCGACGGACGAGCCCCTACTATTTACATCGACGAAAGCCCTTCACCTGGACTTCAAACGCATCTGCCCCTCCTACCATTTACTGCAGTCCCCACGCACTCCGGCATTATTGTACTTGGCTCCTTCAGACAATTCATATTGACGAGGTTCATAATTTCAACTCGTACACGAGCCCCTACTATTTACATCGGGACAGCCTCTTCACCTGACTTCAAACAGACGCTCCTCCTACTATTTTATGATATCGACGAGCCCTTCGGCCGCACTTCAAACAGACTTCCGCTCCTCCACTATTTACATTGATCAGCCTTCACAAGACTCCAAACAGACTCCGCCCTTTTCCTACACTATATTGACTCGGCCCATCCCTCAACCCGATGGATCTAGCCCCTACCACTTCACATTGACGAGCCCTTCACTCGGACTCAAATAGACTCGCCCTCCTACCATTTACATCGACGAGCCCTTCGCTACACTCCGCATTATTTTGCCCTTCATATTATATCGACGAGGCTCATCCCTCAACCCGGGATTTGACGAGTCCCTACTATTTAAATTCGACGAAGTTTTCCTAATAGCTCTACTCCGACGAAGCTCTCCCAACAAATCTACTCGACGAGTTCTATTATCTATACTGGATCAGCTCTTACAACAACACCTGACAGCTCTTCCCTAATGTACTTCTACTGGACGAGCTCCTATTATCTACACGGGACGAAAGCTCTAACAGCTTCCCACTCCGACGAAGCTCTTCCCAACAAATTCTACTGACGAGCTCCTATTATCTACATGGTCGAAGCTCTTCCCAGCTCTCTACTCCGACGAGCTCTTCCAAAGAGCTTTACTCGACGAAGCTCAAATATTTACATGACGAGCTCTACAATCACTGTCTCGATGAAGCTCTTCCAAACAAATCTACTGACGAGTTCCTATTATTCACACTGACAAGCCTTCCATAAATGGGCCTAATTCCTCGACGAGTTCTCTCCAAGAGTCCCATCCGACGAGCCCTATTATTTACACGGACGAGCCTACACGCCACCCGACGAGTTCCTCCAAACAAATTTTACTTGACGAGCTCCTATTATTATTTACACGCTTAGCTCTACAATGTAAGATACCCGACGAGCTTCCCACCACTACCACTGAGCCCTGAGCAGATCGGCACGACGAAGCCTTACACAGCCTTCACCCACGAGCTCTTCCCCAATAAATACTTGACGAGCTCCTATTATTTACATGGATCTAGGCTCTACACAACCACTCCGACGAGCTCCCTCCAAACAAATCTACTCGACGAGCTCCTATTATTTACACTAAGTAGAAGTTCTTACAATTAGCCCCATCTGACGCAGCTCCTCCCAGTCATCCGAGACGAGTCTTATTACGCACACGGACGAGCCTACAACGCTTCACTGACGAGCTCCTCCAACAAATTTCACTCGACGAGTCTTCTATTATTTACATGGCGAGCTCTTACACACTTCACCCGACGAGCTCCTCCAAACAAATTCTACTGACGAACTCCTATTATTTACACGGGCGAGCTCTATACGCTTTGACCTGACGAGGTTCTTCCAAACTACTTACCTCGACGAGTCTCTATTATTTACATGAACGAGCTCGCAGAATACCACTCGACGAAGTTCTTCCCATCGGCTTCACTCCGATTAGCTCCTCCAAACAATTTATCGACGGAGCCCTCTTCACCGCACACTAGATACGCACGGGCTCCTACAAATTCTATCGACGGGCTCTTCTCGATATGGATCGAGTTCCCATCGTCGTACCCTGACGAGCCCTTCACCGCCCTTCAAATGGACTCCGGGTCCCGCCATCATTTCCATTGACGAACTCTTCCCATCACCACACGGGCGAGCTCCTACGACGCGATTCCGATGAGCCTTCACCACCAGCCCTTAATAACGAAGCTTCTTCCTAAGTTCGTGACCGAATGAAGCCCTTCCGCATCACACAACACGAACGAGCTCACTGTTACCCACTTCGACGAGCCCGTCCCCATCACCTCGCCACGGACGAGAACCACTTACAATTCGGGTCTCCGACGAGCTCATCCCATCACCATGGACGAGCTCAATCCAACAAAGATATCGGACGAGCCCCCCGTCGCACTCCAGCGCACCTGCCCTTCCCCACATCATACTCGGGTCCTCAACCCGGTGAACGGACGAGCTCCCCACTGAGATCAGATCGAGCCCTTCACTCAGGTTCACTGCACTGGCTCCCTCCTTACAAGTCCTATCGACGAGCTCCTCCCTTCCTCAACACAGCACGAGCCCCCATTTATCGTGGATCTAGCCCCTTCCACCCGTATCTACTACTGCATCTGCCCTCCCTACAAGTCTCATCGACGAAGCCTCCCTTCAACACAAAGCGCGCATCCAGCTCCCTATTTATCAGACGAGCCCTTCACCGTGCTCCAAAACAGACCTGCCCTCCCTACAAGTCTCGCTGGGATGCTTCCTCCTTCAACACAAAGTGCAAGACGAGCTCCTATTTATCGTGACGAGCCCTTCACTGGTGCTCAAAACAGACGGCTCCTCCCACAAGTCTCACTGACCAGCTTTCCCTTCAACACAGCCACGAGCCTCTCTATTTAGGTCAGACGAGCCCTTCACCGTGCCCACACACTGCCTCCTACAAGTCTCATTTCTCCGACGAGCTCTCCCTCAACACAGCCGAAGAGCTCCTCTACTTATCAGATGAGCCCTTCATCGTGCTCCAAACAGACGGCTCCTCCCCTACAAGTCTCATCGACGAAGCTCTCCTTCAACACAAAGTGCATTCCAGCTCTCTATTTATCAGACGAGCCCTTCATCAGGCTCCAAATGCATCTGCCTCCTTCTCACAAGTCCACTGGACGAGCTCTCCTTCAACACAGGCCGACGAGCTCCTCTACTTTCATCAGACGAGCCTCTTCACTCGTGACCCACACAGATCGCTCCCCTACAAGTCTCACGACGAAGCCTCTCCCTTCAACACAGGCCGACGAGCTCCCTCTACTTATCAGACGCCCTCACTCCGTGCTCGCCGCACGCTCCTCCCCTACAAAGTCTCATTACTGACAGCTTCCTTCCAATATAGGCTTCAGCAGCTCTCTACTTATCAGGATTTAGCCTTCACCCAGGTCTACACGACTCTGTGCTCCTCCCTACAAGTCTCAAGGACGAGCTCTCCCTTCAACACATGAAAAAACACTGAGCTCTCTGATTTCACATCAGACTGAGCCCTCCATCAGTCCCAAAACACGGCCTCCTCCCCATGTCCCATCCAAGGCTCTCCTTCACTGACGGCAGTATTTGAGCTCCTTCATTTATCGTGACCAGCCTCGACTGTACTTCAAACAGACGGGCTCCTCCCTACTATCCCTATTGACGAACTCTTGAGACACTCTCCTCCCGATGCGTGTAATCAAGCCTTAATCAACCACGCACGCTGGCAAACCCTCGCCTTGATACACTCCAACAGGGCACGTAACTAAAAGGACTGGTCATCACTCCAGCTTTCAAACTACGAGGCTGCACTCCAAACTAACAAAGTTTCATCCGCACCACGGTCGAATGAACTGCTCAAAGTGTAGACAAGGCAGATCAAATTTCCTGATCCTCGATTCAAAAAGTTAAAGCAAAGATAGATAAACAAGTAAAATCAAAATTCCTGTGGAGCAAGTATCCATTAAAAGAGGGTCAACATAGATAAGAGGCTCCCGGATCGACAAAAAGAAAAGAAAAACAAAATCAGCTGAGACGGTTTGACCGCCACTGCACGCAAGAACGAGAAGTGGGCCCCAACATGAGCGCTAGTTCGGGGGATTCATTTGTATCGAAGATTCCTCCCGCCTCCCCATCGCGCCTGAGGATCAAAGTCAAAACCATCAGTGGCACACACGAGCGTCACAAAAGTGTTACCTGTGAAGCCCATCGAGCACCAGCCCGGGTCTCAGAATTGGATCGATGACCCGTCCTCCAACAACCACAAACTGCCAAGGCAGATGAAGTTCTAGCAGCAGATCCACGGCAGACTCTCGCTTAGCCGCCCCGACAAGTCCACAGCCTTCTCGAGGACTCACGTCGGCAAAACTGAAGAACACCTTGCCCTCCAAAAATCTCATGATCTGGTAACTTGCCAAAGCCCATTCGTCCAAATCGCTTGATCACGCCGCGAACTCCGCGCAGATCCTCAAGAAAACCGTCCCGGAAACGACGAGTTCCTCCCTAACCAATCGAAGCTCATCCTCGGTAGATCGCAGCTCCTCCCGAGTCTCAACCGAATCATCATGTAGAGCCTGAAGCTCATCCCGAACTTTTCTAGCCTCCCCTCGCACCGCAGTCGTCCTGACCTCGCCTTCCCTATTTCACCGATCACGTCGACGGTGTGCTTCAGATCCGACGCAGTCTTTCTATTTCTCCGCATGCTGCACCCGCCCCCTCGCAGCCGTCCCCGCCTGGCTAAAGTAGTCACTTCGCCTTATAAATTCAAGGATCCTTAAGATGCTTCTCATTCATTGGGCTTCTTCACAAAGGCCCTTCAAATGAGTGGCACCAGGACAAACACGTATATTTCAACACCGAGCCGCCATGAAAGTTAGCATAATTGTAAGCTTCACTCAGTTTAAGTCCTCGGAAGACAAGGCTGCGCCTTATCAACCTAAGAACCCTTTGATCTCTCAACATCGACCTTTGAGATGGATGAAATGGCACCGCCGAAAAGTTCCGCAGACACAAAGAAAGAACTCGATTTCCATCAACTCCTTTGATTTTGTTTTCTTCCTCCTCGACTCTATCACCTTCTCGTGAGATGGTCGACGGATCTAGGGAGCATCCGCATGGTTATGGGCAAAGTCGCCAACTGGTCGCCGACCTGCTGAGTGGACTCCCCACCGCGATGGGCTCGGCGAGGAAGTGAATCCAAGAACCGTGTAATCTCATTGAGTTGGGATGAAGACCAACCGCTCGATTGGGACTTGAAGGTGCTTCGACCGAACTTTGTTACTGACTGGCCGGGTCCCTCTTGGGGAACTCCACTCTTCTCCCTCTTCGCACCCGAGGTTTTCGAGATATCCCTCCCGTGATGAGCCAAAAAATCTCCTCGAAAGGAGCGTACCACAAGGTCCGGGAAGAGAAAACACCCGCAGGCAGGGAGATGGCGTCCTAAAACTAAGATTTTAATGACTCAGACCTGATGAAATGTGACATCCGACCTTTATGAGGTTCGCAGAGGAGCGAAGCGTAACACCCGCCAGCAAGAGCAATGCAGATCTTCTTGGCTACTAAGCCCAAGACGAGCATCCAAAATATAAGGGAAACCTAAGGTCGTGTGATATCCAATCAACTTTAAATCAATTAAACCAAGAGTAAGGATGATACTCACTATACATCAGGCACCCCATGCCTGGTACGCCTAGGTGTCTTCCTCTGCCTAAAGAATTGTACTCCGCTGGCTACTCAACAAGAAATATCGGATTTCCATGTGTCCATATAGCAGCCGAAGATCCGAAATCACCAAAGGCCCCAGGACGCCTAGGGAAATAAATAAACCCCTCGGCGGTAGCCGTCGGATTAAAAAGATGCAGGAGCAAAGCCACACTAGGGACGCCAAGCCCCCTGTCTCTAAAAAAGACCAGCAAACCCACTAAAATGCCCCAACCATCAGCCGCATTGGGAAGGGCGAGGCGAAAATGTCAAGAACCTGTCATGAAAGGGCAATGGTTTCTGAGGCCAGGGCAAGACAAAGGCGCACTAAAAACATACCATCTTCGCACGGAGGTAATGTAACGAGTCAAAATCAGAGACCATATACGAACACCAGAAGAGGCCTGTGATCGCTCAACAAAAGTGCGACTTATATAAGTAAGTCAACACCGCTGGGCCCACTTTCACGTAACGTCGCACCCACAGATCGTAGATAGTCCGAACCCTAGGATATTTGATCGTTTATCTTCCTTTTTCCCTTACTCTGCGGGAAGCGGAGGCGCCCGAGCAAAGCCGAGGTCCCAACGACCGCCAAACAAGCGAGACACCGCAATTAAGCCACGGGACCTGCAGATCACCAGGAATCATCGTTGATGCGCTAAAGAGGAAGAACGTTAAATTCATGGCATAACCAAACGAAATCCGCATTAACCGAACCCTAGGGCCTTCGTCAGACAATCGAAAAGTGAACACGACAGATGGATGTCGCGCCCAGAAAGAAAAGAAGACACCAAAAGGGACCTAACATCAATGTGTATAGAGTAAATCCAGAATCGAAATGCAAGAACGCCAAGAAATATAAAGACAAAAGGAGAGTTATGAGGCTAAAGGAAGTCGAACTAGAAAGGTCGACAAGAAGTGCGGAAAACAAGGGGAATATGAAAACAAGCAATTTAAACTCCTAAGAGCCATCATTAACGCATGCGATTTCCGCTTTGATGTGTTAATTAAACCACATCCGAAAGGTATTACCTAGGAAATAACAACCGGCCGCAGACTAACTCCACGCCCCTCGCTCACGCAACTGCACACAAGGGCCTGGGGCAACCGATAAGGATATAGAAATGGGTCAAGCGTTTCACCGCTACCCGAGAGAGCACGGTGGCTGTGGCCCCGCCCGTGTCCTCCCACAAAGAAACTCCCAAACAGAGGCCCAACTCATTAGGCCCGAAACAGCGGATTCAAAGAACAGAAGACTCCATACCGCCACCAACCCATATCCTCCCAATGTGATAAAATATTCTAAAAGATATCCTCCAATCAAGTCCTATTATAAAGGAAAGAAAAAGCAATAGAAGACCATCACTGACATTCTCCACAAAGAGGGAGGATTATTCGAATAAACTCTTTTCACTAATCCATCACTAAGTCTAAGGCTAACTATATGAGGAACATGCTCCCCGTCAAGTGACTCTCGTCATCGTCCAATGGATGAATATCCATTAGAAATACAAAGCCGCTCCACCACCGAAAGGTACGTCAATACTAGGCAATCAAAGTATTCTCTCTTTTTCCTCTCAGAAAAGAATCTGACTTAGGCATCGGAGCGGCCACGCTGGGCCTCTCGCCGCCTTCTTCCTTCCGGCTCTTCGGCAGAGAGTGCAACATCCAACCCTAATGTAAGAGCATCCTTCCCAAAAGCCCGGATGACGACGGCCAAGGGATCCATCTGAGATAAGAGTCCCCGATCGAGAACCCAGACGATCCGTCGTCCCTCCACCCAAATTTCACAAACAGCCCCAGTCCAAACCGACGACCCCTACACGCTCCAAATTCCGGGGCCCGGCTTGAAAGCATCATCAATACGCCTGTCAGTGGGGAATGATAGACACTTAGTAACACAGACACCCCAATGCAAGGAAAGAAGCACTTCATCTGGGCTCGCAGATCAACAGCGTAGCGATCCTACTCAAATTTTTGCATAATCCAAGAGTCTCGCATCCCAAATTTCAAGAACAACCGGTCCAGCCACGACCCCCACACGCTCCAAATTTCGCCCGGTGGAAAAGCATATCATCAATATATATATATATATATATATATATATATTTAATTAGTATGAAACCATCATGAGAGTTTCCAATCGATCATAAAAATAGGTACTTATTATATTATAATATTTATTTTTTTCTTAATAGAAAAAAGTATTAAGAAAAAAAAAACAAAAAGTCAAATATTTTGGTTTTTTCTATTTAGCAAAAAAAAAAAAAATTTCAAAAATTCAACAATAAATGATGAAAAAGTTAAAAACAACCAAACCGAAAGCTATTTAACTTTTAATAAAAAGCTAAAAAATAAAGGTCATCTAAGAATCACATTTTGATCTTTCACTACATTCCAAAGTAAAGACAGAATTCGGGTGCAGCACGAATCCAGCTGCACTGCGCCAAATTTGACGCCTAAACCCGGTCCAAGACCGGTCGTCAACCCGGGTACTCCTGTACCTTAGTCATTTCGCACCTAAGTCTTCAATCCTAAACCTATTTCCAATGAGTTTCGTGACACCTGAAGTTACTTTAAGACCACTTCTATACGCCCCTTCACCGACCTATCTATTCATATATTTAAATTAAAAATATGAGAATAATGAACTTAAATACAATCCGTAAGAGTCCAATCATGTGAAACCCCGAGAAAATCTAATTTTCTGAAAAAGGGTAAAATGGTAATTTCGGTCAAAATCCAGAATTTTTCTAGATCTCGGATGACGAAACAGACTTCACCGTTGGAATCGCCTCATAAATCTACTTACCACGTAGAATCTAGATCTGCCTGACTCAGACGCTTCGATAAGAATCGAATGATTGGCGATATTTAACAAGATTTTTGAGAAATTTCACAATGTGCCATGTGTCGTAGAATCATCAACTTGAGCTCATGTGGGGGCCCACATGGACATGTGGCACTTAATCGTGAAAATTCAAAGGGTGGATTAAGTTTGATAAGAATCCAAACGTACCAATGAGCAATGCTGACATGCAGAATAAAGACAAAATGGAGCTGAATGAAAAGAGAAGACAACTTCATCTTCTCCATTTTTGGGCTAGAACGTGCAGTGGAGGAGGAGAATGGATTTTTAGAGAGAGAAAGTGCAATTTCGATTTCCTCGCTGGATACCGATTCGTATGGCCACAAGAAGCAAAGGTTCTATGCGGTGCGGCGACGCAGGCACCCTGCTTTGGGAGTTTCGACAACTTCGAGGTAGGGGTCTTTTTCCTACTGCTATTTTCAGTTTTAAGAGAGTGAGCCTCAGAAATGGTTCGGAGTGTTTCGAGGCCGTGAATGCATTAAGCCGCTCCGCCCCAAAACTCGGATCAATTGCTGCGAATTCTGACCCGCTTGGGCAACCCCGAGACTGACACGCAACTGTTATCGGGTCCATGTGTTATAATTGTGTGTTAAATTATGGCTCGGGGTGTTGTCATCGAAATGACCATGGATTTCGTTCCACAAAGTGAACCGATGCCAGGTGCAGAGGGTTGCCCACGACAAATTACATCGTTTAGCTCCTGGGATCATAAAAATGGGCCTCGATTCGCATGATCGACCAAAAATGTCCATGTGTTATTTGCATAAAATTGCTTGAAATGAATGACTTGAATTATGTGGAAAGAAATTGTTAATGCATGGAATTAAATGTGTTAACATGAGGTTTGAATTATGTAAAATATAATCCCATGTGGGCTAATTTTGATGTTACTGCCATGAATAAATAACATGTGGTATGTATGTGAATTTTGTCGATATATGCATGAGGTTATATTGGCATGTGTTGGATGAAAATGGCATAATGCATTTCCTATGCACCAGCAACCTAGAATAATAGGTGTGAGTGCATGACATGAAAGAAAAATGAAAATGGTTGTGATGAATTTAAAGGAAGATTTTCCGAAGAATGCCTAGAGAGTTGTCCAACAATCATCTCTGAGTATGAGCCCATGACTGCTTCTCGAAAATACTGCAACAATTTGTCAAGGGTCATTCAATGTATATTTACCGAAACTGAGTATGTTTTCGCGAACAAAAACCTTTTGTTTTGAAATTAGTGGTTTTTTCTCACGTTGCCAGCATGAGTGGAGGTCAAATGAGGGCTTCGGAAGGTGGAGGCGGTGAATCGTGATTCTCATCCATATCACGAGACATTCAAGTAGGACTATGTGTATTTGCTTGAATGTGTTTATGTTGAATCATTGCATGTAATTTAGCGGAGTAACCCATTTAGGATAATTCAACTATCGTGGCGATCGCTTAATTCCGCCGAGGGAACATTATTTCGTGCATGAGTGTTCGTGGAAGACATCGTCACTAGGAAACCGCTTTTGAGAAGAAAGCCAAAGATGTGTATTTTGATTACATTTTTTAAACCTATATGAATTATTGCAATTGAAACATGTTGTATTAAGAGCTTATGTATTGAACTCTTGAATCAGAGAAAATATAGTTGATGTATTTTTGTGAGTATTGATGCATGGGCCCAAGTGGCCATTTTTACTCATGTATGGGTCTCATGGCATGAGACACAGGTATTCCGCAGGCTGACGGTGGTCAACGGGACACCCCGGGAAATGGGGCGTCACAAATCACGACCCTCTTACCATAATTACATACCTAACTATATTGGCAATAGTCCAAAAGAATTTAATTACCATTCTTTTGTACAAAATACTTGCTAGAACTAGTTTTTCCCAAGCACTTTTTACAAGAGTTTATCAAGGCCACATGTCAACCTTCTTCATAACACTCCACATCTGCCCAGCACTGTCACCTGTTGTCACCCCCCAGACTTGAGGCGGTTGTCCTATGAAGGGTGAGCCACACCCAGTAAAGAATACCTCCTACAAGGGCTACTTCCCACCTAAGTGCACATGCAATGTTCACTCAACATTTCACAATCATATTCCAACAAGAACATGCAAATTCTACATGTCATGCCATGAAATGAGATGCGACTCACCATGTACCATGTGCCCAAGTCCTCACCGACTCCCTCACATAACGCCTTAGGCCATGTGTGATAAACCGTCATTCTGGAGGACATCCAATGATCATTTTCAAAACAAATTTCATTTGTTTATAAACCAAAGCTTGTTGGATAATACATCACAATGATAATTTTATATTCAAAATCCATTTTATGTTCAAAGCGCCTTTGTGTGGGTAACAGATTTTTGATGTCTCATAGCGGGCTCCGCAAACCCACACTTTTACGGCCTTTCACCGTTGGGAACTATGTCTGACCATAATTGGCAAGCTTTGCACCCAAGGGAGGATCTATCCCTTCTTGCTACTACCCGACACATTTTTTCTTTACCATTTGAATCAATCGTGCGACTCTATTGGATGTTGTCCCATTTACCAAGTCCACCCAATCAAACACCAAACACAATGTCGATTTACCAATCATGCACTCATACCCATTTAATGCAATGTCCCTGTGCATATGCAATGTATGTGTCATTGCCTATCAATTTCATGTCTCATATGTAATGAACGCCATATGGACTATACCAGCCATACATCACATCATGCATTTTGGACAATTATAACACACGCTTATAATTTCCAAACATCATTCCTTCAATGTTAATATAATAGCACAATATATTAACAGTCAATATGATTTCCAACATTTCATGTCCATGTCAATATATTAGAATTCATATATCAACATTCAATAGATCACTAGCACCAAGTAAGTCAATCAAACGTGAGCAAAGACAACTTTGTTATCAAGACTAATTGTGACATAAGAGATGCCCACAAAACAGTTCTCGCAACAAGCCATAAGAAGCCACACTATCACCAAGCCAAGTAACAACATCATGAAAACAGTCCACAATTATGGACCCCAAATTTGGCCATACTTAGGCCACTAATAGGGCACATATCAGTCCTAAACAATGGGGAACTTGCACTAATTCAAGCTACCGAGTAAAACAAGAAAGCGACCATGTAGTCTACTCAAACCCTTCCCTACACAGGCTGTGAGACAGCCAAACCATCCTTTAAGCATTAGGACTGAACTAAACAGCCCAACAAGGCCAGACGGCTCTACTCGGCCAGACTGCCCTACATGGCCAGATGGACCCACATGGTTAGACGGTCCAACATAGCCAACTAGCCTCACATGCCAGTATCACCCCATGGAACTCCAATCGCATCAGCCTCTACATGACACTTAAGTAGAAATTAACTAGAGTAGGAAAAAAATCCCTACCTCTTGGAGAGTAGCCAGCTTTAACCCTTGGCCTGACGAACTCCAACCATCGAAATGCCGAAATTCAGAGGAAGAAGCTATTGGATCTTCCTTCCTCCCTTTCTTTCGCTCTCATTTTTTTTTCTCCTCTCTTTTCCTCCACTGATCCTGTTTTTATAGACCAAATAAATCCACATGGCATGCATGCATGCATGCCATGTGTCACCCACCAATTTAAGTCTTTTTGCCTCGACTAGTGAAAATCCACCATCCCGAATTTAACAAAATTCATCTTGGTAATTCAGATTTTGCAAGACTAATCCACAGAATCCAGCATTCGTTTCATCATCCGAGATTTAGAAAATTCTGAAGTTTTCAACTCAGACAGCGATGATTTACTATTTTGCACTTTTTCAGGAAAATTCGATTTTTCTCGGGTTTTTACAAATTTGACTTGGTTTTTTCGTGCAAAAAATATATAGCTGCTCGACCCTAAATTCAGGCAGTGCTCAGCCAACTTACTTCCAAAGCAAAAATCATGAGCTGGCCGACCCTCACACTCAGTTTGAGCCAAATCAAGCCACATCTTAACTCAATTTTGGGCCAATAAATTAACAACCCACCAGCAAACTACAATTTGGGTGGACTCGGAAGCCAAAATTTCCCAATGGTCAGCTTAAATTGTCACTTCTATATTCCAGCCAAACTTATAAGTCAAAGGTGTAGGTTTCCATACCAATTTCACCATTGGGAAGGAAAAAAAAAACTCTTGATCGACCAGTGGAAGAATCTCTAAATCGACTACTAACATGGCAACCTATCTTAGAAGTTAGAACTATGCGGAAATTCAGTGGGACCGAATGTGTCGCAAATGGAAATGAAGTTGCTCACCTTGCTTGTCCATATATGTAGCCCTAACCCTAAGTTTTAGAAATATTTGGTTAAAAGACATCAAATAGTTTGAATTTTGTGATTCGTGTTTTTAACTTTTTTTCTTGAAAAATAAACTATTTTGGACAAAAAAAACCCTTTTTTATTTCATGTATTTTCATTATCTCTTAAAAAATGGGTTATTTTGGCAAGAAAACAAGAAAGTTATTTTTATCAAAATCATGTCAAAAAATCATGTAAGTTTTAGAAATATTTGGTTAAAAGACATCAAAAATTTTAAAATTTGTGATTCTAACATTTCTTGTGTTTTTTAACTTTTTCTGAAAATTAAAACATACTTTGATAAAAATGTATTTTTTCATTTTAGGTATTTTTCATTTCATTATCTCTTAAAAATGGGAGCTATTTTGTAAAAACAAGAAAAGTTATTTTTATTCAAATCATTCAAAAATTGATAAAGCTTTTTTTTTTTTTTTGAGAAAATGAATGGTAAAATTTCCAATATTGAGCTTTCAAAAGGTCTTTTAATAGTCTATCATGCCTAGCTCTAGAGTGCTTAATATTTCAAAGGCAAGGGCATAAGGAAGCGAGCTTCCTGGGCTCAAGTCATAAGACGGGACAATTTATTAGAGTCAGAATCAGTTTGCTAGATGGAAAAAGTTTTTTAATCAAATCACCTAGGTCTTATATGCAGTTTTACCAATAAATAAAAGGGAGTATTTCATTATTAAAAAAAACACTTCGTATTTTAGAATCAATATGTTATGTGGGTCTAAATATTAGTACTCCTAATAAACAATATGGAGGCATTATCTGACAATGTAAAATAAAATAAATTGGGAAAAAAAAAATTAAAAGCACAACAGTCGTATGGATATGAAGGCAAATTTATTTTGGAAATTACAGGCTAAAGGATGCCTAATTATATGAGTTTTGTCTTAAAATAATATATTTTTATGAAAAATATATTATTTTTGAAAATAATGTCCAAGGTAGTACTTAAAACCATAGTTAATGACTACTAGAACATACTAATTTGGACTTTTAAAAAAAAAAAACTTATTAAATTGGTATTTAAAAAAACAGTATTAGTTTGGGAGAAAACTCCATTTATATTTAGAAGTAGTTGTAGTTGGATTCATTACGGAGAATATTTGCATTGGGTTCATATCCTGACCCATAACCAGATCCAGCCCCGTGTCCAGACCCAGACCCGTTTTTACCACCCTTACCCCTAACCTCGAGGACTTCCTCCTTTTCTGTACTCGGTAGGTCCTCCGTGCCCATACAGCGAACCACTGCTTATTCCGCCGCCGCCTCCTCTTCCACTTCCTGATCCGTATCCCGAACCACTGCCTCCGCCGCCACCACCTCCTCCTCCTCCTCCACTCCCTGGTCCGTATCCCGAACCACTGCCTCCGCCACCACCTCTTCCACTCCCTGATCCGTATCCCGAATCACTGCCTCCGCCGCCACCTCCTTCTTCCCCACCACCGCTGCCGCTTCCACTTCCTGACCCATACCCGGAACCACTCCCAATTCCTGTGCTCAAACCTCCACCTCCACCTCCTCCCTCACCTCCATGTCCATTTCCATCACCGGAACCGGATCCAGAACCGTAACCCGAATCAGATCCGTATCCTTCACCTGACCCATATCCAGAATCAGCTGTAAGTCTTCTACCTTCGCCACCACCACCACCACCCTGTCCCTCTCCCCCAGCTACCTTCTTGGCGGTCCCTGCAGTAGAGACCTTCCGAAGAAGCAAAAGCAATAATGCAAAGCCTATCATCCGAGACGCCCTCCCCATTCTGGAAACAAGTTTGATTGAATGAATCACTGCTAAATCTCAATTGTGCCTGAAGTTGGCAAGGCAATCAGAGAATATATAGGCATTTTGAAGGTGGCAAATATATATTCTAGTAGCTTCATCTACTATATATATATATATATATATATATATATATATATATATATAGGCATATTCAAGGTGGAGAATCTAGTAGCTTTATCTTCACTCGAGTATTTTAGGATAGGAGAGTTAGTGGTGTTGGTGGAGATACATATGGTGGCACCATTTTCTTCCCTCTTCCACTTTCGACTTAATTGGGGAAGATTTTGCTCAATAGTTCCTATACTATATATGGATGGATAGTGATACATGCATATTTTTGCATCCATCTCATGCAAAAGAGTGTGAGAGAGTGGAGAGAAGGACCCTCATAATTCGAAGTAGAACAAAATCATCAATTTGTTCCTATTAGTTATGTTATGTTATGTTATTTAAGTACATGCTTTGATTCGACACACTCATAAAGATGAAGGCAGTTTTTGATGTAAAATCCCTCACTCGAGCAAGTCTTTGAAGAACAAATAGCTATCATTTGCAAAGAACATTGAGAGATAATAGGGACACCGCGGGCTAGGCGTGCTAATGATGCGAGTCTAGCTTGAGTTTAGTTGAGCTCGACTCGAGCTTAAAAACTCACGAGCTTGAACAATGAAGCTCGAATCGAACTCAAAAACACAAAACTCGAACTCGACTCGAGCTCGAACTTGACTCGAGCTCAAACTCAAACTTGGCTCGAACTCGATATTAGACCATGTCATTTTCAAAACCGAGTCTCCTGGTTGTTATCATATAAAATGGGGAATATGAATCATGGAAACAAACTACAATGAGTCCAGAAACACAGAAATCAGCATTAGTTGTCACTACAACATCATAGAACTTTAGTTTTAAGTCATCTACACATAGACTATCATTAAACAAATACACTTGAAAGCATATTCTTAGTAGACAACTTCTAATAATCCCAGTAGCCTATGATAGGTGCTTCAAGGGCTACAACTAATCATAAAAATGTGATATAGCCTTAACCAATAACCTCCATCAAACTCAATAGCAATCCAACCAAAAAGCTCAACAAAAAAGGCCAATCAAAATAGCCAGTAATTACAGTATAATCTCATTGAAAACATCTTCCACAAACACCTACAAAAAAACATAACAACTTGTTATTAATAATATTTAACTATGTAAGAAAGCATCAAGTAATAAATAAAGTGAAGTAAAAATAACCTCCGTCATAGCGATCCAACCAAAAAGCCCATATAAAAAAAAAACCCATCAAAATAGCTAGTAATTACAATATAATCTCATTGAAAACATCTTCCACAAACACCTACAAAAATATAATGCCTTGTAATTAATATTTAACATCAAGAAAGCATCAAGTAATAAATAGTTAGTGCAAAAATAACCTCCGTCAAACCTACTACGATCCAACCAAAAAAGCCTATATCAAAATAGCTGCTAGTAATTACAGATAACTTCATTAAAAACATCTTCCAATAAATGCCTAGAAAAAACATACCGCTTGTTATTAATAATATTTCAATTTCGTAAGAAAGCATTAAGTAATAAATAAAAAGTTGAAGTAAAAAAATAACCTCCACATAGTGATCCAACCAAAGCCCATAAAAAACCCATCAAAATAGCGTAGTAATTACAAGATAATTCATTGAAAACATCTTCCATTTATTAATTCCCTCTAAAAAACATAACAAATTATTATTAATAATATTTAACTCTCAGAAGAAAGCATCAAGTAATAAATAAAGTGAAGTAAAAATATGACTCATAATTTTAATTTCATAATCAAAACCTATTGAGTTGTCATTATTGATTCGGGAGTGTATTTGGATAAGAATTTCTGATGTTGATCTTCATCTTGTTTTGCAATACATCAAAATTCCAAGTTTTTATACATATTAAAAAAAAAGGAAGTAAACTAAAATGATTAACAAGTAGTCCTTACCTTATTCTTTCTTTTCACTCCATGGAGGGATCTACACCAATCACCTGTGCATATTAACATTTGCATTGTTTTTGGAGCAAGTGAAGACCTATAGGGATCTATTACACGACCCCTGACACTAAAAGTTGCCTCAGAAGCCCTAGTGGTGATTGGAACAACCAAAACATTTGGTGCCAACTTAGACAAAATACGAAACTTCATAGATTTTTCCTTACACCAAGCCAAGGCATCAAATTTATAATCTTGAGAAATGAAGAGCCCCTCATCGAGATACACATCAAGTTCAGATTTCATAGGTTTCGCTTCTTGCCCATTTCTAACCACTTGCAAAAGTTATGACAAACCACTTGATGTACTACCTCCTTCAAGAGCATTTGAAACAAATTCACAATCCGCACTTTCTTCAATAGTAAAAGAAGAATGCATTCTCACATATTCATCATAAAGTTGATACATGACATCTCTAACTTTACTAATGTTCTCTCGAGCTACATGTGAAGAAAACATTTTGGGGATTGTAATCTCTAGAACCCTCATTTTCAATCTAGGGTCCAACACCGCTCTTATTGCCATTAGCATATTGCATTCACCCTAATACTCGTCAAACCTTTGTTTCATGTTTTGAACCATACTCCTAACAAAATCATCAGGAGACTCAAAGTTTTTATCCAACAACATTTTAATCCTATTCACCTCACTAAGAAACAAGTTAGAAGTTAGATATTCAAAACCTGATATAATGTTAGTAGTGTCTTTAAACACTTTTAAGACTTGAAGCAATTTCTCAATCTTTCTCCCTCAACATCATTAGGACAACAATCATAATTATGATCATGTAAAGCATATCTAGGAAATACCTTTCTAAACTTGATAGCACAATCCAACATGTCATAAGTTGAATTCCAATGAGTCTTGCATTCAAGGACTGTAATTTCACCTTAACGTTGTATCAAGCAACAAGCCTCACTCAAATCGTTAGAGTCGTGTGTCACTTGAATTCAAGAAGTCCACAGTTTCATGGACTTTTTCAATGATGCTCTTCACTTGTTCAAAACCATGTTGAATCATTATGTTGAGGATATGTGTACAACAACGGACATGAAATAACCTTCCATTGCATAGAAACCCTTTCCATTATGCAAACGTCCTTAGAATCGAATACAATAATCATTTGCACTTGCATTGTCTATTTAAATTGTGAAAACCTAAGAGAGAATGAAAAGAAATGATTGATTAGTTCACAAATCACAACTAAAAAAAAAAAAAAAAAAACTAATATAAGCATAGCAAAAAATATAAGCATACTTACTTTGTTCTCAATTTCCCACTCCCTTAAACATGTTAAGATGCAATCAACTATGTTAGCACCTTTACGTGGAGGAGGCAAGTGGACAAAGTTGAGTACTCGATTCTGAAGCTTCCAATCAAGATCCACAAAATAGCTGCTGGGAATCCAGGAGATGGATCCTTTCAGGGCCCTAGTCCGCCACAAATCTGCAGTCAAACCAATTCGATCCGCTCTATTTTCTCAACAATGCTTTTAGCTTCTTCTCAAAATCGTGACTTTAAAGGAGTCTATTCTTATAGTGTGACGACACACTAGTTCACTGTGGTATTCTCGCTTCATCATCAAGTTAAATCCTTCCTCTTCTACCATAGTGAAAGGATGCTCATGCACGTGAGCCAATGTTCTATCCTCTCATCTTTTGAACATGTCAAATTTACTTATTATAAAGCACTAACAAATCCAGATTGTTTTGTATCGACATTTAAAATCGGGATGGTAAAAATTAACTATTTGTTGTTGCTTCATGTAATGGGCCTGCTTTTGAACAAGTGTCCAAATGTCGGTTTGAATGAGTAGTGCTTTTAGGATGCCAAGATAGAAAGAGGAGATTTACAATATTTTACACTCCATTTCCATTTCCCCTTTATCATTTCGTGTTCTAGAAAATCAATCCCAAACTTTTGATCTTCTCGTCTCTAAAATTTCGAAAGGGTTTTCTAACTCAACTCTTTCGATGTAGTGATAGGAGCGGCTCACTTATTTCCAAATTAACATCTTCACCTCATAGTTCATCTGATTCCTTAATCTCATCCTCAAGATCACATAAAACTCCTTTACTCTGAAGTGCCCATGGGTGTTGAAGATGCTTGGTCCAATGTAGATTCTAGACAATCTGAGTCACATATGATAAACTCCGCTCAGTCATTATAACAACATAATATGCATAAGGAACAAAACATATATGGCCGGCTAAAATAAATAAACAAATGGATCTCCATCTTCGGATTCTATCGTTTATGACATGAGAAATAAGAACAATCCAAATATGGTGGCCTTGACACATGTAGATAGACCAACTTAATTAAACAAAAGAAAACTAGTGAGCACAACAAACTTTTAGTTGCATGCTAGACAAATACACGATCATTAGTAGCTTGGACAAAAACACCTGCCATCCTATATTTCTAGAGAGGAAAAATTTTCCATTGCCCTTGATCTATTAGAAGACCAAAAATGTTAACCACAAAAAGAGAAACTTAAAAACATAAAAATAAAATGAAAGCCTTAGGGACTTGGTTTTCAAAATCTAAGGTTCAATAACACATACGCTTTATACAAGGGATGTTCAAGAAGATGGAAAATTGAATCACCTACCACAACTTTTGACAGAAAAATCCAGCAGCCTTTGTTTTCGCATTTCAATTTTTTTTTTAAAAAAACTAGCCATTTCTCCTCCAAAACGAAGCACAATGACCATAAAGTTTTAGTTTTTCTTTTCCTTTCTTCAGCTCAGGTCTCAAAGCAGCCAAATAGGAAACAAAATTGAAAAAATAAATAAATAAAAAGGGGGAAATAAAATAAGTCCAAATATATTTAAAAATAGAGATAAATAATAAACAAACAACATGTAATAAACAGAAAGAAATAAATCCCATTAATTTAATTAAAAGCCTAGGAATACTTCATTAAACAATTTTTCAGAACTGAACTGGCTATGAGTTTTCTGGATTAAGTTTACCACCTTTAATTCAGACCAAGATTTCACCAACCAAATAGAAAAATAAAGGGAAAATACAAGAAAAAAACAAGGGAACTGCGAATGAGAAATAAAATTAAGCCGCCCAAAATATAAATCAGAAACAAATAATATGATAAGAAACAAGAAATACATTTCCATAATTCAACGAAGAAACCCTAGAAAATGATTTGAATCGATTTATAGAAGAGAAAGAGAGATACCTAATGAGAGAGAAATCAAAAGTTGGAAAGGCCGTCCTCGAAGCCAAAGGCTTCTTTTTATATACGGTAGTTTTTTCTCTTTGCCCCAAACTTTCTTGATTTTTACCTAATTGCCCCTCCCTTTTGACAATCCAAAATACACAATATCGGATGGAAAGGTGAAAGGGATTGAACCAAAACAAGAATAAAAAATTAAAATTTTAATTCACAAAATCCTAAGTAGAGATATATTATTTATGCCATCCCTTAAAGTAGAGATATAAATTTTTTTAAAAAAATTTCGAGTTTCTCGCAAGCTTTTCGAGTCGAGTTACGAGTTGCTCGACTCGACTTGTTAACATTTCGAGTCAAGCTCACTTGAGCCGAAGGTTTGATCGGAAATGAAGTCCGAGTAGCTCAGTTGTCTCAGGCTCATTAGCAATCGCTACTCCCGTGCAATCTTTACAACCATGGATAAGGCCTCTACCCTGTAAGTCTAATAAGGAGGAAGAGAGACCTTCAACACAAACAATGAAAAGATTGGGGGATAACAGATTACCTGGGAGTCCTTTCTCCTTCTTGAAGGAATCACTAATTCAGCTCCTATTATGTAAATCATTAACCAATGCACTCCACAAATCACTGCTAGATGACAGATTTCCTAGGATTGTAATTTGTATTTTCCTAGGTCAGAATTTGTATTTTCCTAGGGTTGTGGCAGTCAGCCCAGGCAAGGCCTCCTCTCAGACTTGTAATTTACGCTTATAATATACAAAGATCTCAAGTCTTTCTTCATGGTATCGTAGCAGTTCTCTCGATTTTTTCATCGCTCTCACTTCGCCTAGGCATTACAACCATCAGATAGCTTTTTCCGGCGAACACCACCATTTTCCACCAGATAACTTGTTTTTTCGCTTAAAACCACATTTTATCCTGGCTTCTCCCTTCGCAGCTTCCAAAACTGGTAGTTATAGGCCACTCGGCAAACTTGTCGAGACGATCACAATTCAAGCAGCAAGTAGGTCACTAAAGCCGTCACGTCGCCCGCACTGCAGCTTGTCGGGATCCATGCTCGCCGTGCACCACGTCAGATCACAGGCTTGCCAAGACCGTCACCCATGTCGCCCCCACCCGACCGCAACCCTCGCCATGTTCCCCGCCCGCGCCCTCGCCGCCGCTCACGACCTACGCTGGGCCGATCGCCATGTTAGCAAATAATCTACCACGCCATCCCGCTTGACTTTGCCACTACCATTGATAAAAAAATTTTGACCAGGTGCATTCTAACTTATTTTTGCATCATGATTTCATTTTTGTTGTTTGTTTTTCTTGTTTCGATTCGAATTTTGATATGCTCGTGTAGAGATTTCTTGTCCATTCATATTATTTTTTAATGGAATAATTTGTCGATGGTCTCGAAGCCATACATCGTTATCTGAGAACGAGTTGTGGCTTTATGCCTCTGGTGACTGTCCTATTCCAGAATAAGTGGACAAAGAAATTGATTACGCTGTACCACATTCAGATTGAGGATTGGGAAAGTGCTGTCATTATTCGGATCATCACTTGGTTTTAGAGTAATACATCTATTCCATCCATTGTTGATGAGTTTGGCAAAATTGATATTGCCCGAAAGTTTGGGACTTACTTGTTACTTGGTATGCTGGACCAAGTAGTGCTCGCAACTTCAAGCTCACACGTGAACTTTATCAGATTCATCAGGAACCAGGTGAGAGGATCACTGTATATCATAGCCGGCTAAAATCTATTTGGGATTTCTTAATTGTATCACAGGCAGGTTCTCTCAATTATGCTAACACGAATTAGTTTATGTTCCGCAGTGAGCAGGGCCAGTGACTGATTTTAATGAGGCTTCATGATGAGTTTGAATCAGCGAAGTTGTATTCTCCATCGGGATCCTTCCATGATCTCACAGAAAGCTATTCATAGGTTAGTTGATAATGGAACCTATGTCGGGCCAGACCATTTCTATCGACCATGGTTCTTACTACTTGATCATTTGTTCCACAGTATTACTCACATTTTTCCTACGTCCAATTCACCTACCTATGTTTCCAAAGGCAAAGGGAATAATGTCAGACAACATAACAATAAGAAGTCTCTTCCTATCTGCAGTTTCTGTAAGAACAAAGGTCATTCTGTTGAAACCTATTACACTTGTCAGCATATTCTTCAGAACACTGCTGCTTTGACCTAGTCTGAATTGTCAGCTATGGACTCCCATTCCAAGTTTGGTTTGGCCTCATCTCTCTCTATAGCAGATCTATAGGATATGGTTAATCGGGTTCATCTTCAAGCTCTTCGGTGCATCCCGACCCTGCTCTTTCATTGTCGGTGCTTCTCCTACGTGGCTTTTAGATTACGCTGTGATCGCTATGAATTCTTCTCCTAATGTTGTACCTTCACACACTTCTACTTCTCTCTCTACCATATACACTGCAAATGGTTCTCCTATGCATGTCTCTCATCTTAGTAATGTCTCTACACTAGCCTTGTCTGTTTCCATTGTTTACCAGATTCCCAAACTCACTCATAATCTTCTTTTTGTTGGGCAACTCATTGAACTTGGTTTTTCTCTAACCTTTTCCTCTACTGGTGTGGTTGTGCAGGATTCTCGGGCCAGGACGGTCGTTGGGACCGCTGAAGCCAAAGATTGGAAGGATTTGTTTTTAAACTCATCTTTCTTCATTTACCGTCCTCTCGTCTCTCTGCTTCTACCATCTCAGGATAGAGCACTTCTTCTCTTGCTTTATGGAATTCTCGCCTTGGTCATGCATCTATCTCTAAGGTTAAACAACTAGTTTCTAGGGGTTTGATAGGTTCGATTTCAAATAAGAGTTTTGATTGTATGCCTTGTCAATTTGGCAAACAAACTTCTTTACCATTTAATAACAGTGTTTCTCAGGCTCTTTCTTCTTTTGATCTTATTCATTCTGATGTATGGGGCCCCTCTCCCATTTCTACTCAGGGTCAGGTCACGTTACTGTTATTTTGTGGATGGATTTTTTCCCAGATATACTTGGATTTATCTCTTGAAAATGGATTGAACTTTATCAAATATATCGTGACTTTACCAAAATGATTGAAACACAATTTTCAAAACCTATCAAAGTTTTCAGGTCTGATAATGCCTAAGAATATAAAGCTTAAGAATTTACCTCTATTCTACATCAATTTGGTATTGTTCCTCATTCCTCTTATGTAGACACTTCTCAGCAAAATGGTAGGGCTGAGCGCAAACTTCGTCATATTCTTGATGTTGTTCGTGCTACTACTATTGCCGCTTCTACTCCTTCTCATTTTTAGGGGGAAGCTGCTCTTACTGCCATTTACACCATCAATCGGTGTCCTTCACCCATTGTTGAAATCAAACTCCTTATGATCATTGTTTACAGTTCTTACCATCTATGACTTACTTAGAGTCTTTGGATGTGTCTATTTTGTTCTTCTTCTGATCATGAAAAGAAACAAACTTAGATCTCATTCTCTTTGTGTTGTTTTCTTAGGTATGGAATTGGTAAAAGGTTATAGGTGTTATGATCCATTGCAAACGTCTTCGTATTTCTTGGCATGTGAATTTTGGGAACCGCAAAATGTTTCTGACTACCTCGTATTTCTTGTTCCCTTATTTCCTCTGCTCGATCCTCTCCCTTACCTTTTTCTGAGAAGTCTCCCACATCTGCATGCAGGTGCCCCCTTCTTGCGATGTTCCTTCTCATGCATCGATGGAGGCTTCCCTTGCAGATCATCAGCGTGCCGTGATCTACTTATTGAGGATCTGCGGTCGCCGACTCTCATGCACTTCACCGTTCCCATCGGGTAACTACTCTTCCTTCTCACCTTCGTGACTTTCATTTCTTTTCTACTCTTGCCTATCTCAAGGAACCTCAGACTTTTCATGAGGCTTCCTTTAACACTTTATGGCAGCAAGCTATGAAAGAAGAGTTGGATGCACTACATAAGACTGGAACATGGGATTTGATTGATCTCCTCTCTAGAAAATCTACTATCGGTTGTAAATGGGTTTATAAGATCAAGACTTGATCGGATGGCACTGTTGATCGCTACAAGGCTCGCCTTGTTACGGCTTTTGCCGGTATGGGATTGATTATAAGGAGACTTTTGCTCATGTGGCTCGACTTTCTTCTGTCATGAGTCTTATTGTCGTTTCTGCGGCTTGCAAATGACCACTCTTTCAGATGGATGTCAAAAATGTTTTTCTTAATGGTGAACTCTCAGAGGAAGTCTATATGAAGCTTCCTCAGTTACCTCTCACCACTTCGGGGTTCCCCTCCTGGTATTTCGACTACGACGGGCACTTTATGGTCTTAAACAAGCTCCTCGACATGGTTTGCAAAGTTCGGTTCTCTTATCTCTCAGCTTGTGGTTTTCATGAGTTCTTGCAGTACAACTCTTTTACGAGATGAGATGCAGTCATGAGCCACTATTCTCCTCTTGTATGTCAATGATAAGATTATTATAGATAATGATATGCAATGTATTCAGGATCTAAAGCACTTTCTTGGTCGTCAATTTGAAATGAAAGATCTCGACCCTCTTAATTACTTTCTTGGTCTAGAAGTTTCTTCTTCTGCAGATGGTTATTATCTTACTCGGGCAGTATGCCGATCATTTATCGAGGCCGGTATCATTGATAGCGAGATAGTGACACATTGAGTATAATATCGCCTCGATTCTCATGATGGTAAATCACTATCGATGCTACTCTCTATGGAAACTGACTTGTTAAGTCTAATCTACCTCCTTGTTACTTGCATGATGTTCTCTATGTAGTTCATGCTTAGTCGGTCGGTTCTATAGCTCCCTAGCTAGAATCTCCTCATTATCTTTGTTGTTCTCATGACTCTTGATATCTAAGGCACCATATTTGATGGTCTTCATTTTCTTCCCTTCTTCATTAACTCTTGATATTCGGTCACGGGTGGGCGGAGTGATCCCAGATCTACAAGATATTATTTTCTTCTGAGTGATTCTCTTATCTCTTGGGAAACAAGAAACAAAGCGATCGTTACTTTCGTTCCAGCAGGGCGGGAATCTAGAGCACTAGCGGCTACTCGGTAGACTTATTTGGTTCACGTTAGTTACTATAGGATCTTGGTGGCGTTTCTAACAACTAAACTTCCTTGTGATAATTGAAGTGCTATTCAAATTACTCATAATGATGTCTTCCATGAACGTACTAAACATATTGAGATTGATTGTCACTTCATTCGTCATCATCTGCTTCAGGGTACACTCACACTTCAATCTGTTTCCTCTCAAGATCAGTTAACTGATCTTCACCAAACCACTTCCTCCAAGAACTTTTCGAGCTTTAGCTTCAAAACTCATAATGGTTTCTCTTAAACCACCATGAGTTTGAGGGGGGATGTTATATTATTATATTTTCCTAGGATTGTAATTTGTATTTTCTTAGGGTTGTATAGCCTAGCCTATATAAGGCCTCCTCTTGTACTTGAAATTTACAGTATATATACAAAGACTCAAGTCTTTCTTCAATTTTAATCATGAGTGTTGTCATGGACTCATATATATATATATATATATATATATATATATATATTAAAAGACTTTTGAAAACCCAATTTTGAAAATTTTATTCTTCATCAATTTTTTATATGATTTTGACAAAAATGTCATTCTTATTTTTCCGCAAAAATAACTCTATCTTAAAAGAGACAACGTAAATTCATTATATAGAGTATGACATTTTTGTCCAAAATAGATTATTTTTCAAGAAAAAACATGAAAAATATTAGATTTGCAAATTTGGAGTTATTTGATGTCTTTTAACCAAATATTACTATTAACTATAACATGCATGTAATGAAGTATAAACTAAAATAGATACATTCTCTTTTTTAATATTATTTATATGATATCAGAATTTAGAAATGTTCGGAAGTGCACATGGCCATGCCATGGCATGATCATGATTTGGAGTAGTAGAAGTGATCAATTTGTACCCATTAGTTATGTTCAGTACATGCTTGGATAAAATTTTCTATATTCTACATTAAAATATGTACATCTTATAAGGTATATTAATGTACATCCATGGCAAAATCAATCCCTTCCAAAATGGTAACTTGCCCATGTTACCATAATTTTTTAGCCCAAATATGTATGTAATGACATGATTCCAAAAGCTTTTGACGCAAATAATAAAGGGGTGGGAAGGATTTGCGGGAGATCTTAGGTTTGAATCCAAGATCGAACAGAATATTATGTAAAGTGAGTAAAAAAACATGATTCTGAGAGAATTGGCGCCACTCCTGATTTTATATCTTATTTGAGTTAATTTCGAGTTTAAGTATTTTGATTCGTAAATTGTTGAGTTTAGTGATAATTTATTAACCGCTTAAAAAGCGAGGTTGATAGTTATTATAAAGTAATTTTAATCCTAAAATGTGTTTTATATTGATAAAATTTAAGAAACACTTTTAAAGATCTAATAGAAAAAGTAGTTGTGATGTTGGAATAGTATTTTCAAAAGACTGCTCTATTGGTAATTCTCGAAAAATTACTATGGATTTCGGTTATAAAAGAAAGCAGATGAAGGTTTGCATGAATATGGCTTGCATGTGTTGTGAGACCGGATAAAGTAAAATGAGTATACCGCAGGTGCAAACACGGGAATTTCTCTAGATCTCGGATGACGACGTAGGTCATACCGTTGAGTTCGTCTCGCGAAATCTAGGTACATAGTCGAATTTCGTCGAATTCCGAGAAGGTCGGAATTGCATGTATTTCGAGACTAGCGGACGAATAAGAGAGTGACACGTAGCATGAAGATGCATGCCATATGGCACCTGAGGAGAGGACACTTGGCACTTAAGTGGAAGCCAAGTGTCACACTTCTATCTTGCATGAGAGGATAGTGATGGGAAAGTGGGCATGAATGACATGTGGAATGCTATGTGTCATGAGGAAGAAGGGGTGTTCTACACTAGGTAAAGTATTCTCCACCTAAAGAAATTGTTAGGTGGAAGGGGAGAAAAAGGGACAAAGAAAATAGAGAAGAAAGAAAAAGAAAAGAAAAAGAAAGAAAGGAGAAAGAATGACGGAAAGGAAAGAGAACCGCGGTTCTACGATTATGAACATAGGAGTTATAGCGTGACGGTCTACGCACTTCGAGAGGTAGGGGGTTCTCTCTTTGCTGCGGTTGATCTTTGTTTAGAGCCATGAAATGGCCATGAGGGTTGCTTAGAGTAGTGGGTACAGTTTAAAGAATAATTTCGATAGAAATTGTTGTTGGTTAGGGCCAGGTTTCACAGGTGCAGTAGCCAGTTTTGAAGCTGCGAGTTCAGGCGGTGTTATCGTAGTTTGGGATCGGCGGGATGATCTGGTTGTGTATTGGCATAACATTTTTTACGAGTTTGGAGATTAAATCCAGTTTGTGTTATTGCTTGTTTTTGAATAACATGCAGTTATGTGAAAAATGATGTTAATACCTGCATGCTTGTTATATATTAACGTGATGGCGATTGTGAAGCATGTATTATGAGTGTTGCATGTAGTTCAAATCCATCCGCGTATAACATGAGATATTATCTGATGACATTATCATTGTATGTGCAGGTAATCGTGAATCGGGTGTGAGTGCATGAATAAAGCAGGTATTCCAAGGTTGTCGATGCTTGGTGATTCGAGAGGGTTGTCGATAAGTATATCGGAGGTTTGTCCGATGAACTGTCGGGGCTGTCTAATAAGGGGTTCTCGGAGATGGTCAGTGGTTCGATACTCGGGAGGTTGTCAGTGGTTTACTAATTCGGAGGGTTTGTCCAAGTGTGTAAAATATTCGAGGAGGGTTGTATGATGCTCGGAGGTTGTTCAATGAGTTTCAAAACAAAAAGCTTTTGTTTTGAAACTAGTTTTCATACATGGCAAATTCCATGTGGAAATTCGGTGAATTGGGCATGACATAGACACTCATATAGAATATGCATATATTTATGAATGTGTGAATGATTTTATGGATTATGCCATTGCATGTGCACTTAGGTGGGGGTAGCCCTTGTAGGAGACTTTCTCTGGTCATAGCTCACCGGATTGTGAAAAAATTATTTTAGGTCTGGGTACGAGAAGGCACTTCATGAGGTCTTAGTTGAGAGGAAGATCTAAGATGGCTTATTGTGTTCTTTTGTAAGAATTTAAGATTGCAGAAAACCCGGTTTTGTTTAACTCAAAAGCTGTTGTTAAAATTTTGTACTTGTGATGTAAATAGAATTGTAATTAAACTCAGTTATGTTTATCATCTGATTTGGTAAGAACTGTGTCTTCTTGCTTGCCTTGAAATTTGTTTGGTTCTTGTCCCGAACCATAGGAGTCGCTCTGTTTTAGATCCTATGTATTAGCTGAACTTTAAGACTGATTTTTTGTTAAAGTCAAGGAATTTGGCCTTGTTCCTTCTGGTATGTGTAGCCCCATCAGTAAACGATGTAGGCTTTGAATCCTGAATCGGACATCACATTATTGACTATGGCCTTTTTACTCGGAAGGGTCTGAGAGGATGAGTTGTGGCCGAGCTCTTCTGGCCGAGCTGACCTCTTTGGGCAGAGCTTAGCTCTTCTGGCCGAGCAAACCTCTTTAGGCATAGCTAAGCTCTTTTGGCTGAGCTGACCTCTTTGGCGGCGAGCTCTTACGGCCAGGCTTCCAGTGGATGGTTTGTGTGTGGCTTGGGCTCGGCGGGGATAGTTGTGTGTGACGAGCTCGAGCGGATGAGCTTTGTATGGCAGGCTTAGTAGGGATGGGCTATGTGTGTGACTCACGAGTGATGGTGTGCATGGTAAGGCTCAAGTGGGATGGAGTCGTGTGTGGCCAGAGCTCGCGGGGATAAGGGTTGTGTGGCCAGGAGCTCGGCGGGGATGAGGCGTATGGCCGAGCTCGGCGGGGATGAAATTTGTGTGTGGCCAAGCTCAAGTGGGATGAGCTGTGTGTGGCCAAGATCGCGGGGGATGGCGTGTGGCCAAGCTCAGCGAGGATGGTATATGGCCGAGCTCGGCGGGGATGGCCGTGTCTTGACGGTGGGCCTCCTTTGGGCGGGCTCTTGCAGTGGGAGCTCGGCGGGAATGGGCTCGGTACATTGCCAGCCCCGGTGACCATAACTTTCTCGTTCGAAGTCCGTTTTGCCCTTTTGTTGACTCTATGGAAATCCCTTTGAGTCTAGAATCCATCCATATGTGGTTCAATACAATCTGAGCTCATATTGTGTTCGAAAGTGATGAAAGACAGTAGGTACCTGTCGGTTCTGCATGTCAGTCGCTGCTCATGTGAAGCTCCAACTTCGGATGACCATAACTTCTTCGTCCGAAATCTGTTTCAGGTGTTCTTGGACTCTATGGAAAGATCCTTGAGTCTAGAATCTGACCACATTCCTGAGGATGGCATTTGGTTGTCAAATATAGCCAAGCCAACCTCTTCTGGCCGAGCTGACCTCCTTTGGCCGAGCCGACCTCGTCTAAGGAATGAGCTCGGTAGCGCCAACTTCGGATGACCATAACTTCCTTGTCCGAAGTCCGTTTTGCGCATTCTTGGACTCTATGGAAAGCTCTCTGAGTCTAGAATCTAACCATATGCATGTGGATGGAATTTGGTGCCCACATAGTTTTTCTGCAGGAAAAGTTGACTGCACCGCGCACTAATTAATGAGTCTTGAAACGAGGTAATCAAGTATAGTGTGTCATTGCTTGATAATTGAGTGACATGTGAATATGCGTGAATGAGGCTATTATATGCTTGTTGAAGGTTACCTATGGAAAAGACCCTCTCGGGATTTAAAATACAACATCGTGGTATCATTTGCAATACAGAATAAGATCGATACTTATAAGAATAATGCGTGAGGCAGGTATCGTAGGAAAATTTAGCACGATTACCTTTAAAGCAAATAGGTATTGGTTTAGATCATGCATCCATTGTGCATTCTGATGAATTGTTGCATGATATTATGTGAATTATATGCTTGGTAAATAGTAAATAGGAAGTATTGAACACTAGGGTGAGAAGTTAACCTTAGGGGTTCAGAAAAAAATAAATAAATACCATTTGATATACATGTGTTAGCAAGTCATGAAGGGACGTAGGGTCGCTTCACGCAGGGCACACCAAGCTTTTTTTTTTTTTTTTTTTTTTGATCGCAAAGCCTTGTGGAGGCCATGGTGCCTCGTACCACGCCATTGCAATATGCCGGTGCTGGGGGACGTGGAGGACCGACAACCTCCAAAGGTTTTTTTCTACACATCATCCTCCAAAGATTTAGACGAGGGACCCCGAGATGGTAGCGACCATTGTCTGATAGGTCGAGAGGAGTTTTCGAGGCTATGGAGAGATTACCTCCAACAAAGATCGCTAGCTACATTTAAGTTAGAGGTGAGTCCTGTGTATGGTGGGATCTGCTAAAGCCTCTCAAGAAATTTGAGGCAATGACATGGAGGAGTTTAGAGAGCTCTTTCTATGGGCAAGCCGGCCATCAGACATGCCAAACCGGGAGTTCCTTGAGTCAAAACAAGGACATGCCACGCACTCCGAGCATGTGGCTAAGTTTACAAGAGCGAGTTGCGCGTCTTTCCTGTGGGATGATTATGTGGCCTGTGACACGGCCAAGGTGAGAAAGTTCAGGATGGTTTGAAGTTGTCCATCCGCAAGATCGTGGAATTCCTCCTCGCAAGACATGGATTCTATGGTCAGGACAGCTTTGGCCATAGAGAGAGAGATAGATGATGCCTGGAGCATCCGAGATACGGGTGCTAGTGATAAGTGGAAGAAGGGTCAGCCTTCTTCGAGCTTAGGAAAGAAGCAGCGAAACTCTCGCCTTCACGAGGGTTTTCGTGACATCGCCAGACTTCGCAGAGCCAAAGCCGTGATCGTGGCTCCTAACCGCCACATCCACGATGTTATCATTGCCATCAGCCCGGACATAGCGACACGGATCGCTCTACGTAGGCAAGTGATCCTGTGTCACGGGACACCCCATTACCGAGATGTTCCTTCTTACCCCAAGATGGGCCGAGAACATATATCAGTCCTGCAAAGACACGGCACCTAAGAGCTTCAGATAGCCGAGAGGCCGCAGCACGGGTCGAGTCGGTAGTGGCAAGGACCACAGTCGGACTCCCAAGGACCTGTGGGCGTGTTTACACTCGTTACACCATGACGGCTTCTCCACAGATCCCTCATCTAAGCACAGTAGGCGTTTCTACTCGCGCCATGGGCAAGAGTGCATTGTTTGATTCGTGCATCTCATTCATTTATCAGTTGCATCTGTGTAGGAATGTCTCCAAATTTAAAGCGTCAATCCGAAAAGCCGCCGCATGCAGCCTCCCTTAGAATTGGGTGAGGATTGATCGATGCTGACTGAGAGTTAGATCTCGATTCTACTACCTGATCATCGGGTTATGGATTATGGTCGGACTTTGATGTCATTCTTGGCATGTACTGCTGATCGCAGACACCAACATTGATTGTGATCGAGGGCGCATCGGCCACACGTGATGCACATTCGTATTAATACTCGTGTGTGATATGCATGACGCTTTACTCGTGCCGTGTATGACTCTAGGTATGAACTGCGAAGGATAGGTTACTAGTAAGCCTTATCTTGGAGGACGAGGCGGTGCATTGTGGTTAAGTCTACTCTCGTGGTAAAAGTGTGAGTTTGACGCATGTTTTTCCGTACGAGAGTTACGTGATTGGCCTCCCAGAGGGATGTAGACTTTGTCATTGAAGCACTCGGGTATCGCCGCCTCTCATTTCTATGACTCAAGATAAAGATGGCGCCATATACAGGCTGAGTTGCAGGGTGAACTCAAGGTCCAAATACACAGGATTATTGACAAGGGTTTCATTATTCAGCACTTCACCCGCGCTCCGGCCGGCCTCGCTTGCTAAGAAAAGGATAAGACCCTTCGACCGCGTGCATTGACTACCGACACAACGTGTGGTGACGATCAAGAATCTGCATCCTTACCCGATGATCATGACTGCTGATCAATCGAGAGGGGCGCGTACTCTAAGATAGATCTCTCAGATCTGCACCATCGCTTGAGAGTTAGGGAGATGATATATCCTTAATGTAGTTCGTAACGTTAAGAGATGGGCATATTTCCCGGTCTAGTGATGCCCTTCTCTGATCGACGAATGCACCAGCCAAAGATTCTCGATTTCTCCACATGTGGTCTCCAACTCTACTTAGATCGGTTTGTAGCTGTGGACTATATCTTGGATCTACCCGAGAGACGTAGGAGGATCATGAGATCACTTGAGGGTTGTTCTCCTGCACTGAGACCATCATTATATGCCAAATTCTCAGTAAGTGTGAATTTTGGCTTATTGAGGATTTCAGACACGTCGTGTTTCCAAGCCAGCGCACAAGAGACTCGACATACAAGGTCGAGGCCGCTATGAGTTGGGAGAGGCCGGTCGTGGTCTTCGAGATACGCAGCTGTATCAGCTTGATATTGTGAGGTTCATTGAGATTTCTCCACTAGCAGCACCTATGCACTGTTGACCAGAAGGAGGTCAAGTTCGAGTGGGAATGACCTCAGGTGAGATGGCATTCCAGAATTGAAACGGGCTTACTTATTCTCAGAACCCGAAAGGGGACAAGAGTACTCAGTGTACTGTGATGCTTCGAAGGACGAACTGGGATGTGTTTTGATGCAGTCCGGGAGGGTAGTGGCTTATGGTTCTCGATAGTTGAAGAATCACAAGCAAAATTACCCTACACATGACATGGAGTTGGAGGCCATCGTCTTTGCCTTGAAGATTTTGCGCCACTATCTATATGGGGAAACGCTGAGGTATTTTCTGCACTACATGTGTCTGGAAGTATATCTTTATTATCAGACCCCAACAGAGGCAACGTAGAGTAAAGGAATATCTAGAGGATTATAATTACCTCATTACCATCCCGGAACAAGGAAATGGGTATCGAAATTCCGCGGTCACGGAGTGCTAGCTAGTATAGCTTCCCGAGGCGTATGATTGAGACCGGGATAGTTCAAGAATTTAATAAATGATTTAGGCTCATGGTGTTATGGGAAGTTTATGGCTACGCCCCACCCATGTGTGTGATCGAGTCTCGCAAGGACAAGACATGTAGAGGTGTCCATCTGTGGATCCGGTACTCCATCAGTATGGTGATTTAAGGCCTTCTGGCCATCCACACCGATGTGAAGTCTCTTTTTTGTACAAGGGAGGCTGTGGTTCCCGCCTGATAGAGTTGAGAGTGAGATCCTCGTGAGAGTTCCATGTCTCGCTTCAATACAGATCCAGTAGCACTAAGATAGGACAGATCTCGCCGCCGTGAGATACTGAGCGATGAAGAGCCACGTCGGGGATTTGCCCAATGTGTCTCATATGTCACAGGCCGAGCGCACCGTGAGGTCACCGCTACCCAGCCATCGAGGTAGCGGAGTGGAAGCGCGGCTACGTCACTACGGGAATTTTATGACCACTTACCACGAACATCGCGTAATACGATGCGGTGGGTCAGTGACCGCTCATTAAGTCGGCAGGCACATTTCTCTAGCCGCGGCGTATGACCCTTTACATAGACCGGGAGGAATCACAGAGGTCAGACATACGAGAGTAGTTACATGGAGTACCAATATCCATCAGACGGGATGTGCAGATCCTGTGTTCACGACACATACACACCCTTTTGGCAAATATAGTTTCGTAAGGCTGGGACACGGGGGGCTGATGATGAGCACCGCTCATCCACTGCATGCATGGTCACGGTGAGAGGACTATAAAGTGTTTTAGAGGACATGTTTCAGCATGTCCTTGTAGACTTCAAGGGTAGCTGGGAAGTTACATTTGCCCTTGGTAGAATTCACACCTGCGCAAACGCTATCACAAGCATACATGGGGCACCCTATGAGGCCTTATATGGAGGCCGATCTCCGATTTGTTGGACTGAGGTGTGGAGAGAGCTCCACCACAAAAAAAAAAAAATGTCCTCGACGACCAGACATCACCAAGAAAGTGGGTCTGATACGGAAACGCCTTCTCACGGCTTAGAGCCGAGTTACGGCCGACACGGCGGTCGATTCTGGGTGGCAGAAGCGAGGAAACTATCGCGAGGCTCTGGGCTCCCACGAGGCAATTCTGGAGAGGGGTGGGGCACATATCAATTATCATTACCGCCGAGTTTATCGTGTCCATGAGGTATCATTCCATGTCTCTATGTTCGTACACTCCAGATCCACGCCTCTCATGTAGTGTGGACTCGAGCCACAGATGCGTATGGGACCTTCGAGGAGGGCACTGCGGCGTATTATGGATAGCGTCGAGAGCGTTTTGCGATGCCAAATCGTGAGGCAGGAAAAAAAAAAAAAAAAAATAAGCCACACAGGGCGGCACGCAGGGAGTGGGGAGGAGGCAATAGATGGGAACGTGGAGGGACACAATGTCGCATACCAGATATCCTTTCTTCTTTGAGGATTCATGAGGTAGCACGTGGTTTAGTCATTTAATTTAATTATTATATACAGTACAAAGATTGCACGATATGGTGTAGTATTTCACCCATCTTAAGGGAAGTATGAGACCCCTGTACAAAGTAAATGATAGACAACGAGTGCAAACCCGCTTTCTAGATCTCGATGACGACGCGTCATACCGCGTTGAGCTTGTCTCGTGGAAATCTAGGCTAGTCTATTCTCGTCAATTCCGAGAAGGTCGGAATCTGCAACGATTTCCAGACAACAAACTGATGAGAATGAGAGAGGGTGTGACACGTGGCATGAAGATGCATGCCATATGGCACTGAAGAGAGATACTGGCACCCTAAGTGGGAAGCCAAGTGTCACACTTCTATCTTGTAATGAGAGGATAGTGAGGGGGAAAGTGGGCATGAATGACACAGGGAATGCCATGGTCACATGAGGATAAGGAAGAGGTGTGTTCACACCTGTATATTCTCCACCAAAGGAAATTGTCAGGAAGAGGAGAGAAAAAAGGAAAAGAAAAATAGGAGAAGAAAAGAGAAAAAAAAAAAAAAAGAAAAAGAAAAGAAAGAAAGAGAAAGACAACGGAGTGAAAGGTAACCCGCCGCTAGCCGACAACAAAACAGAGGAGTCACAGAGGCAACAACGGATCTCGCACTTCAGAGGTAGGGCTCTTCACTCGGTTAAGGTCTGCTTAAGAGCCCCGAAATGGTTATGAGGGTTAGCCCGAGAGACAGAGCAGAAGAATACCCCGAGATAGAAATTATTATTGCTGGTCAGACCGGTCGGGTCTCAGGTAGTTGCGTAACCGCAGCTTCTAGAACCGATTGTTATATCTGTAGTTTGGGATCTCGAAAGGCGATGATCTTGCTGTGTACTGCGGCATGCTGTTTTTTGAGTTTGGAGATTAGGTGTTATTGTTTGTTTGAATTATACATGCATTGTGTGGAGAAAACGATGTTAATATATGCATGTCATATATATTAACTTGATGCTTGGAAAAGAAGCATGTATTATAGAGTATTGCATGTGTTCATCAGGCATGTAACAAGAGATATTATGCAAAGGACATTATCATTGCATGTGCATGGGGTCATATCGCTGAATTTAAGAGTGCATAGAATAAAACGAAGATTCAAGGGCTGTCCAAGAATAAAGATTCGGAGGGTTGTCCAATAAATAAATTATATCGGAGGTTTGTCCAACAATGAACTCTATCTGAGGGTTGTCTAATATGTCTCTCGAGATGGTCTATGGTTCGATACTGAGGTTGTCCAAAGGTTTACCATTCTGAGGGTTGTCCAAGCTTGTAAAATATCTCGTAGAGGGTCGATGATATCGGAGGTTGTTCAGTGGGCTTCAAAAACAAAAACCTTTTTTTTTTTTTTTTAAACTAGTTTTCATATTATGCACTGTATGTGAGAGCTGCAGACTCCGAGATGACATAGACATTCATAGAGAAATGCCTTATATGAATGTGTGTGAATGATTTTATGGATTATTCCATTGTGTGCACTTAGGAAGGCGGAGTAGCCCTCAGGGATTTTCTACTGGGCACAGCCTCCCCCGTTGTGGGAAAATTATTTTTAGGTACCGGAGGTACACCAAGAGAAGGCACTTCATGAAGTCTTAGTTGAGAGGAAGATCTAAGATGGCTTATCAGGTTCGTGTAAAATTTTTTGGGTAGAAACCCAGCTTTTGTTTAAAAAACCGAACTTGTTGTTAAATTTTGTACTTGTGGACATAAACAATTGTAATTAAAACTCAAATTATATGTTTAATAAAATTTGGTAAGGGCTGTGTCTTACCTTGAGCGGATGTTTATTACAGGCCTCAACCATAGGAAGTCGCTTCCGCTGATCCTATGTATTACAATGCAAAATTTAAGACTGATTTTGTTGCTGAATTTCGCCCTCATGTTGCCTTCTGGTATATTGTAGCCCCATCAGTAAGCTTGATGTGGCTTCTCAAATCACCCAAATCTCTGATCCCATAACCCGAGTTACGGCCTTTGCACTGGAAGGGCATCCGAGAGGAGAGTGCTGTGGACGTTCTTCCGCTTTTTTTTGAGCCGACCCCGTAGCTAAGTTCTCCGTTGAGCTCACCCAGGATGAGCTGCGGTAGGCCGAGTCATTAGGGAGTTGAGCTTGCAGCCGAGATCAGCAAGGATGAGCTGTGTATGGCTGAGCTCAGCAAGGATGAGCTGTATGAGGCCGAATGACTTTGGTCGGAAGTTTTCCGCCGAGCTTAGTAGGAACGAGAAGCCACAGGCTACAATCTCGACGACTATAACTTTTCAACCGTCTGTTTCTGTTCTAGGACTAATGGAAAAAAAAAGAACTTTGATAGAATCCATCCATAGTGGCTAATACAATCAGCTCATATTGTGTTCGTGTCGAAAGACGTGAGGTGCCCGCCTTCTCTGCCAGCATGTCAATCACGCTTCAGGAAGCTTCAACTTCGATGACCATAACTTCCCTCATCTGAAGTCCGTTCAGGTGTTCAGACTCTATGGAAAGACCCGAGTTCTGTGAATCTGACCACATTCATGTGGATGGCATTTGATTCTCAAATATAGCCGAGCCAACCTCTTTCTCTTTCCCCGACTTTGGCCGAGCCACCCTCTCAGTTCAGGGGAATATTTCACAAATACTCAACTCTTACGACCATAACTTTCTGGTCCGAAGTCCGGCTTTATGTTCTTAGGCTCTATGGAAAGCTCTGAGCTCCAAAATCTAACCACCTGTGGATGGAATTTGGTGCCCACATAGTTTCTGGAAAGTTGATCATTGCACTAAGTTCACTAATTAATGAGTCTTGGAATGAGAGGTACTTATTATGTCATTGCTTGATAATTGGTTTACACGTGAATATGTGTGAATGAGGCTATTATAGTAGGCTTGTTGAAGTTGTTACATGGTAATAAAAAAATAAAAATAAAAGACCGATTTAGTGTCACATGTTCATGATAAACAATGAGAATGGGATCATGTTATATCATCATGTTGATTAATTTCGTATCAATTTATGCCATAACACAACAACAATGACTTGACATAAATTTAAAAGAAAAATTATGTTATTTCTATCCATTAACTAATAAAATAACTATATTAATAACTAAATTGGTTGTTGCCAAAGAAAATATAGAGGGGAGAAAGAGAGTTTGTCTAATTATTGGATCTCCATGTTAATAAGATCTAGATTAAATGATTAATAGCATAGACGAGTATCGGGAGTAAAAGGGTCTAAGATTTGAGTTCCAGTGAGAACAATATTATAAGAAACAGAATACTATAATATAATGCAAAATGAAGAGATATAAAAATAAAAATAAACTAGATCTCCCTTAATCCTTTACCACTTATCAAGGCCTTAAGGGCTAAATATTAAAGTAAGTTCCGTATAATGTAGGAAGATAGAACATGTATGAAAGGAGTTTTATTTGATAGGGTAGAAATTTGAAGTCAGGAAACGAGAGGTACATGCACACACATGCAACGTCACACATGCAACGTCCAATTAGTGGATGAGGCGGTGCTATGTTTATTTATTTATTTATTTTTAGAACTATTCACTTGGAATTACAATAATATAAGTAATCTGCTGTCAAGAAGTTTCGAACCTTATCCATCATCTTCATATGACCTAGCGCTTTAAACCGAGTTAGGATTTATTAGATATTTATTCATATTTGATTACATTCATCAACACTCTACTTTCACTACAAAAAAACCTTCATTTAGAGATCGGACACTGGGCCCCCAATCCGGCTCAGAAACGTAGATCACCTCCCGCACGGATTGAGACTCTGGAATTTCTTCACTTCTTTAAAACACCGGTATGTGATTTCCTCATCTACACTGCCTCCGATTAGAGACTGAAAGTTCCGTCAATCGAGACGATTAGGAGACAGATTTTTCCGTCTAATTACACACATCTAATAGCTTCCGATGAGACGAGAATTTTCGGTCTTATTCCCTGTCTCAGATCTCGTCTCGACTAGAGACGGAATATCTGCTCCAATTTCGTCTCCGGCTCGCAGGATTGACCCTCGTTTCAATCAGAGACGGAATTTTCACCTCGCTCGCCCCTTAATCATCGGATTTGGATCTCCGCCTCTGGACCAAACACTCGAATTTTCGGTCTTGGGGCTCCTGCCTCCTGCTCGTGAGACGGATTGATTGCCTCTCACTAGAGATCTAAATTTTTGCTCAAATTCGTTTCGATCAAAGACGGATTTGATTCCCCGTTTGACCGTGAGACAGATTGCCTTAAATTCCGTCTCTGCTCGAGATTCGGGGACATCTCCGTTCAATCGACGGAATTCGGTTCACTCCTGCTCTCTCGACGAGATGGAATTTTTGGTCTCAAATTCCGTCTCTAATCAATGACCGCAACATTCCGTCTCTAATCAGAGACGGAAAATTTTATTTCTATTATGTCTATATATACTAATATTTTTTGTTGATATGTCTTGACTTTTCATACGTATCTTATCACATTCAAAGCCAATTATATGAAATCACATTACATATGATGTAGCTTAATAGTTAAATTAATAGATATCATTAAATGTTGAAATACACAATACTTTTAATTAATTATAAATCAATAGTATTCTCTTAAATAATAACAAATGGTAATATTAGTGTCAAATATAGCTACTTCAATCATTGTCACCACCGAAAAAAAAAGCTACAACTGTGGACGTCTCATCTCGTTCTCTTTGATCCGCTCTTGCATCTCCCCGCATTTGCTTTCACATACATCTCTCGCGGCATTTGTTTATCTCCTCCTGCACTTTTTCATTTTGCTCTTGCAAATCCTTAAACTGATCACGTAACAACTTATTTTCTTCCTGCACAAGCTGCAATTTATCTTCTAACTCATGGCTGTGACCCGTCGCAGGTGAAGTGCCACTAAAAAAGGCAATGCTACAGTATGTTGATATTTCAGAGCCAATACCATATAGTCTCGATTTCTTCACTCCCCCGACATTTTTAACAAAAATTTCATTGTCATCAATCGACGAGGTCTGGATCACCTCCGGGTCGGGACATATCCTCCTCTCGTAGCCTGAAGGAAATCATCCTACACTCAACAACACATCACATTAGAATTTATAAATTTAGTAATGAAATACTCAACTATTAATAATAAAACATTAAATTTTAATTAAGATGTCACATCGCTTTGGCTTTTCTATTGGATGAGCCATCACTCCTTTTAGTATGATTGCGAATAAAACAACTCATAGTATGTAGGCTTCTTTTCCCAAACTTTGTTCTTGAGTTAAAACAAAAAAATGTATAATGTGATCACACTAAAAAATATTATTGTAACAAATTTTTCTATCGTAAAACCTAACCATTTAGCATGTGAAGAATGTGTGATAGATCCTCCCATGAGTGGCGTGTGTTCACCACGTCGATTTAGCTTGTTCCGACGCGTCTTGCTATGCAGGCAGGTGTGTGTGTACTCAGGTTTATTGAATTCATCATTCCATGCCTTCCAAATATCATCATAACATAGGTCAGGTCTTTCTGTTTCAGATTCTAATGGTCCAAATGAAACTCTCGTGAGATCTAATAGTCAAATGCCTAAGTCCCAAAGAATCTTGACTATGCCACTTATTTTTTGATCCCACCAAAAAATATTTCTATAAATTTGCAAAAAAAAAAAAAAAAAAAAACAAATAGTTAGTACAAACACATTTTATATATTTTAAAATTACAATATATTATCAGAAAGAAATATAGCCTGAAAATCCTCAAAATACAAATCTTTAGTGTTCTGAGGAATGTTCTTCCAAGTATACCCATCCTTGCGAAGCCGCCGTAAAGTCTTGCATGATCATCCGTAGAGCATTTTTCGTGGAGGCAACAACCTACATGATGAAATTACTTTCTGTTAGTTTCAGCATTGAAAAGAGTTAATAATACTAAACAAATAAAGAAGTCATTTTCTTGGTAATGATATTAATCGTGATTAGATTGGATAATTAAATGCAATTGACTTAAAATTCTACTAAAAATGACTTTAACATATATTTTTATCCAAACCTATATACATTGTGGACAAGTGTTTGTGTTTGAACCTTCTTATAAGGATTAGAGGAATTAATGGATAGCCTCGCTCTAGCGACCCTAAGAAAAATGATGAGTGATAATGGGCTCGAGACTAACTCCGATCTAAAACAAAAAACCAAAAAAAAAAAAAGAAAAAATTAAGTCACTCTTCTCACACATTTGATTACATAAAAACTAAGAGTATTCTAGTGCATTGGTACATGTCAATTAATTAAATGTTAACACTATGACTATCTTTTTCATTAAAGCACTTGAGTGGTGTAACTAAATCAGATTGATGGATACAGTGTTTATGACATGTTAATACAATACATGCTTCTATTTGCATTATTAGAAGAAAATTAAGTTGATGAAAGCTTACTCTCTGCTCTCAATAGTGATCACCCTGGGGTGGTCAAATCTAGAAGCACCATTAATGTGTTGGTCTCAACATTTATATAGATTCAGCAATAGATGCCGATGCGTGAGTCACCCTCAAAACAGTCAGGTGCCCGCGCCACGTGAGGAGGTGATGGTCAGATCAAGGAATTTAGATCAGACAATGGGAGCCACGCCTCGGGTCTCTGTACATGATTTCTCTAACAATAATAGACTCCGTCTACCCACTATTATTACCTCTACCTCATGGTTTCCTCCTCTTCCTTTACCTCTACCTTCATGGATTCTCCTCTTCCTTTACTCCTACCCATTCGCACATACAAGGATGGTTAGTAAAACCAACGACCCAAGAATTTCTTCTCATCAACAAGCATAAAGTGTTAATCTATAAGCATAAAGTCAAATGTCTTGTATCTTATCTTGAAATATGATCACAATAGCATAAAGCATAATGGTTATTACAAATTCAGTACTTACTTCTACTATAGTCCTTCCCGATTGCTTAAAATATGATCACAATAGTTGTAAGTACAACATCTGATAGTATAAAAATAGCAGAACTCATACTTGTTTTGTATAAAGGTATCATGCAATTCATACTTAACTCCAAGCATTTGACATTGATTCTAAGATAATGATTTTAATATTCTTTTTTTTTTTTTTTTTTGATAGCATGATTTTTAATATTCTCAGACAATAAGAGTCTTCTTTTTCAAAAGATAATAATCATAAATTAGATATAGGTTTTCTGGGGGCATTAGCCCAACGGTATCGTCCTAAGGCCTTGATCATAAATTGTTTGAACCTAGATCTGAATAAGCCTAGGATAAAAAGAACCACTCCAGCAACCGGATACCATAATCTGCGGACCGTGCCACATGGAATCAGTGATTACAAGCCCAACAACATTAATAAGAACGAAAAATAATAGAAAAAAAGAAATGTTCAATGGAGATTTTTCTTAAAACTGGAAAAAGGAAAAGATAGAAAATATCTTCAATAGCAAAATCACAATCACAACCACCACGACACCACCCTATATCTTCTCTACCCAAATCACAATAGCAAAATCCAGATACCAGGAAAACCAATCAATTAAACAAACGCATATGTAGCTCCAAATGGAAAAAAAAAAAAAAAAAAAACAAAGTAATGAAAACAGAAACCTAGTAACCATGCATTGGGCCTCTCTAATACAAGCATGAAACCCTAATGTTCAAGTACTCGCCATATTAATCAACTACCTAGATATACTTGAAGAATTTAAAAAAATGGTATGGTTTTCTCATGATCTAACCTCCAAGACACCCAATAGAGTAAATCAAAGCATCAATCCAAGATAATGGAAAATAAATATTAATCATTAATAAAAACACTCTTCATTTTCTTTCCTCTAACAAAGACCCAAATCAAACACCACAAGAAACAAAAGAATCGCGACACTCTTTTGGAACCATGAAAAACAAAAGACATGGTTGTGTTGATGGGTATGCACATTTCTTTCTTCCAATTCAAGGACATTCTCACTCAGGTGGTATGAGTTATGATCTGTGCACAAATATCACCAAACCTCCAAATCAAACTACAGCTAGTGACCTAGTTCTTCACTAGATGTACACCAAACAATCCTGATACCATTTATATTATGCTTCAGTTTTTATACTCATCCTTGGAAAGGTAACAAATTTTCCAATAAATTTCCAAAGCATGTTATTTAATGATACGAAAAAGAAAAAGTTTCTAAGAACAAGTAGATTCAAGAGATAAACAGTACTATTTATGATTATAGACTTATGGATATAAACTCTATTTCAAGTAAAAGTTAATCATTAAAAAGTTTCAGAAGACTAAAGCAAGGATTGTTACACAATTTTTCCAAAAAAAATACTAGAAATGTAAACGCACAAATTCTAAACTCATCTTTTCCCATTACATCAAAAAAGCCAGGTTAAGGAGAGTTAGAAAATGGACAACTAGTGATTATAATAACTTAGAGATAAGTTTACTAGGGTGTTTCGCACGATTTCGTAAAAATACTAAAATCAGCAAAGTTCTCATATATCATCTCATCTTCGATTCGCATTCCAAAACATGTTCAATCTCATCTTCAGATTCAAATTCATCATCTCCTAAGCATCGTAACCTATATCTCCACCATGGGATCAGTTATATTAACACTGTACACTATTGTCCTCCACCACCTCAATTTGATAAAATTAATTCCCATTGTCTTGGAAAGGCCACCCCAAAGATTGAAGAATTTTTTTCTTTGATAATCTGCCAGCATCTCCGCAACCTGCCTTTCTCGCCTTAATCTTGCACACAAATTTATCTAACTGCCACGCCTTAATGAAGGATATGGTACATAATATACCTCGCACGCTTGCATTGTAAATATGAATGGTTCATATCTATTAACCTTCTACTTTGGCTTTGACTTCTACGAGGCTGTACTCTAAAGGTGCCTCCAGTACCACAGCCTGCCTTGAAGGGTCAAACCAATCACATTTAAATAGAACCGTTCGAATGGATAAACTCAGGATACTTAACCCAATATCTTTATCAATTGACCATAATAATCACTAGCATTCTCACTATAGTTTGTACCTTTAATGCAAACACCACTATTCATGGTAGTCACCGAATTCCCATGGCCTATAAAAGGAATGAAACATTGACAAAGTATGGCTGATAAGGGTAAATATGGTTCTATTTCCTGGGTCCTTCGCCATTGAAGAGCCTACAGAAGATGTTTGTCACGTTGTTAGGATTACGTGCCTGCTTATCAAAAATATTAATGTCATTATAGTCGACGTACATCTCGATATTATGAAAAATTATGTAGGGAACGTAAATTTATATATATATATAGATAAAAGTTTTGGAACTGATTCAACAAAATTATTATCGAGACATTTGATCAATGTCAACATCGCAATTCTTGATCTTGTTCACGATTGAGAATGTAAATACTTCCAAATAAAAATAAACCATTAAAATACAAAAATCAATAATTTACTAATATTCAAAATACTTTTACTGATATAAGGTGTAACCTCATCACAAAAGAATATGTGGTTTGAGCAGCCCTGCTCGCCTTCACTGGGCCTGAAGCCAGCTCCATAAGATCGCCCAGATACATGAATATCGAATTACCTTCTATTAACAACCCCATTCATTACGCAAGTGCGCAATATTCCGCCGTCTTGTGAACATGCGATTCAAAGTAATGTGAACAAAAGTTTGATGCTTCTTCAACTAAATACGCATTACATATTGAACCCTCAACTCGAGCCTTATTACCGACATTTTTTTTCAAATGACGAAGGAACCTATATACATACATACATATATATATATATATGTGTGTGTGTGTGTGTGTGTGTGTGTGTGTGTTATTTAATATGAAATTAATTGTTTTCATATGTTATTAACATCAAATATCAAGGAAATTGAAAATTTAATATGAGAATTTAGAACCTCTCAAATGGGTACATCCAACGAAACTGTACTGGGCTTGCTATCCTTTCTTCATATGGAAAGTGGATAAATGTGCAAATGTTCCAGAGACAGTCAAAGAGCAGGAGGAAATATCCTCTCTAATCCATAGAATTTCGAATTTCTAACTCCAATCTCCTCATATCTTCCTCCTGAGTTTCCCTTCGTACAAAAGTTGCTTCACTAAAGACAAGCTCAACTCTAATGGTTCCTAAACATTCATCAAATTCAAATGCTATTGGGATTAACTGCATAAAGATCGTGATGCGCTTCATGACTTTTCATTCCAAAAAAAAAGTTTGCAAATTTCTTTTAAGTCCACACATCGTTCCATATTTGACACATAGCCATCGGGAAATTTGAGGTTTTTCACCCATTCAAACAGCTTGTTACTCATTCTATCCATAAAGTGTAGTTTGCCTTTTGGATATTTACCATTAGCATTCTTCTCTAACTCTTTCGTCGACAAAACATCGCTCAATCCTCCTAACTTTGATGTTAGTCTTTGTTTTGCCTCTTCAAATGTTCATGACATATTGAACACATTCTCTCAAACACATTTTCTATGTGTGCATTACATCGAGATCATGACGAATCGCCAAGGTACTCCAAGCAAGGCAAATCCCAAAATATACTATGTTTTCTCCAACCACAAACCACCAAGGTTTTACAAATGTTGCTATTGATCCCATCCGCATCGCCTTCGCACCTTCTAAGTCCCAACATCTCGATATGCTCTAAAATTTATGCTCCGCACTCCAAATGGTGGTGACTGGGAAGAAATTGTTTTATTTTTAATAAAGCGCTCTTTTGTTTCCTCTGGCTCGAAGGATTGTGGAGGGGCGTAAATTTTCTCGATGATTATCGAACCATGATGTCTTAGGACCATTTGGGAGTGAAAATGCATCTAAGTACTCCATACAATGCGGACAAGCTAATTTACCGGCTGTTCTCCATCCAGACAACATTGAGTATGCCAGAAAATCACTAATAGTCCATAACAAAGATGCTCTCATTTGAAAATTCTGTTTTTGAGACACATCATATGTTTCAACACCCACCTCCCACAAGTACTTCCAATTTAGCCATCGCTGGTTAATACATCTATCTTATGCTTAGGTTCTACCCAGGTACAATTCGACAAGAACATATAAGGTTGCTCTTTCATACACATCCCCTCGGGTGGCAAATTATAAGGTGTTACAATGATCACGAATATTGCTTACAATCCGATTGACCAAACGGTTGGAATCCGTTTGTGCATAATCCCAACCTGACATTTCTACTCTCCGCGAAAATGAAGTGGGATGATCCGGGTCAAAATGAAAAACCGTTTTCAGTCAGATGGATGATAACACCGCTTTTCCTCTCTCTCTTGTCATGATCATCATGCCAACGATATCCCAGCTTGCTTTTGAAGCATACAATCTCTCACCTAGGAATGAGAGGAAAGTAATACATCCTCTCTTATGAACAACATCACCCTTTTTTTATGTTTTGTTGACTCTTCTCCTCTACTTTTGTACCTAGGATGCCCACAACTTGCAACACTCAAAGCCCGCTATCTACACCCCAATATATCATGCACCCACGCTCACAACAATCAATTTTCTCCACAGGAAGACCCAATCCTTCAACCATCTTCTTCACAGATCATATAAAAAATTCTCTGGCACGTGTTTCTTCGAGGTAGTGCCTTCTTCTATAATCAGTAATAAGGAATCATAACACTTCTCCTGGGTAGAATGATATTCTCGACTTAATATCTAACAATCGAAAGATAACCGTGGAGTGCTCACACCCCTCGCCACAACGCTTGATCGCCGCTGAACATCTCTTCATACCTTTATATCGGATTTGGACTCTCCTCCATAGTGTCAGTCCAGCTACCAGTCCACTGCAGATCCATAACCATACAGGTATGGACTAGTGACTCAAGAGCATAAGTCGACGATGACCTTCTCACCCATAATTTCTACGAGCTGTAGCGTTTCCATTTCCACTCATAATAATCCGTACAAAACCCTCTCTTTGCACTAGGGGGTGTGTAACTTCATACCAGTTTCTTAAAAACTTTCGATTCTTACACTACACTAACACCTTATTCTCTGGCCCATCGTCCATTCTCGTTGACTAATTGTAAATTGAACAAAAACGCGTGCACTCCATCAATAAATTTTGGGTTTAAAATAACCACCGCGCATCCTATTATATACATCCATTGTCCAATGTAACTCATAACACTTTTAATTCTTGTTAATGAAAACACACGAGGACAATCAATATTTTATATATATTTAAATTTCTACTTCCCTTATATAATAAAGTTAAGAATATATTGTTAATGTTATTTGGGGCTAATTATGACTATGCAATGTAATTGACACAATGCATTGATCAAGAAACACGAAGCGTAAAAGCGACATCTCCAAAACGATATAATTAGAGACATAAAAGAATATGCTAAAAATTCGAATTCATATATATATATATATATATATATATATATATATATATATATATATATATATAAATCTATAAATATATTGGTAGTAGCTAACTGTGAGCAGAGTGGGGTGCGGACTACGTATAGCCTATAGGGCTATATATATTATTAAACACCACTCTATTCTCAATCGGGATGAGAATGCTTAGAAAACATAGCAGACCCATCAAGTTCTGCCCTGACTGAAACTTGGAAGTTGGACTGGAAAGTTAAAAACACTGAAGACCAATGAAATGAAATCAAGTATGTACAAGTTTATTATGAGAATTAAGAGACCCAAAAGATTAATTGTGGAAAATGGGGGACACCCATTGATCGGGTGTGGGGGCTTGGGTGAAATTCATAGATGGTAGGTATATACCATTCAAAGTAGACCACTCAAGATTTTTGTATCTCATAAATAGCAAGCAAATGGTACGCCACAATGGCGACAAGCAGCAACCGTAAGAGTGATTCGCCAATCCACATGAAAGAGTGCTAAAGACCTTCAACTGACTATTTAGAGAACACAAGAAGTCTATATATAGTTCACCAAAGCTACTTTAAAAAAAAAAAAAGTTATTTCTTAAACTTATCTCCACCGTATAAACCGAATATGTCCCCTCGTTTCAGCCCCGACTCTCCCGGTTGGTAATGTGTGAAAATACACACAAATTTTCCAAACAATTATGATCCAAAAGACAAGTTCCATACTTCCCAAACATTCAAGCTCATCCATCATTTTCCAATGAGTCCACCATTATGTCCTCGATAAGCTTCCCAAATTATTCTTGTACTTTTTAGCAAGAAAAATCAAGCTAAAACTCATCAAAATCACCATAACATAAGGTGAAAAAACAAAAATAGAGGAGCAAGCAAACACTATCATGTAAACTAATTTCCACAGCATACGACCACTGCAAATTCCTGAAAACCCAAACACATGTAATCCTTCAAGAAATTAAACTAATCCAAAGAAATCTCAACAAAGCAATCACCAAATAACCGTGACAAGTATCACAGACAAAAACCCAAGATGCACTCCCATTCCTCATAACACATCCATGAGCAAACCTGGGAAAACTGAACTCTTCCCATAAACTTCTAAACAAGACAATAACAAATCAAATCCAGAACAAGAATTCAAACACAAGAGGGGAAAAACCCCAAAAAGAAAATTGAACCTCCTAGAAATCAAAGCAAGGAGTGAAAATCAAAAATTCAAAAAACAAGAAACTGATTGAGAAAGAGAGAAAAAGAAAACCTTACCTGAGAGGAAACCCTGAAGAAGTTTGCAGTGTTTATGGAATTTGCTAGTCAATTGCAAATTCCCAATTGAGTGCAACAAGGACAAAGAAATAGATTTTCGTGCCCCGTGAATTTGCCTGCTGTATTAACCGCTTTATCATATATTCCAACCTGCCAGACAATCAGAGAGATACATAATGATTTCTGTGGGATGGTGGGTGTGGCTAACGAGAAAAGGTGTTTTGTTCCTACAGAAAAAGTCATGATGCAAACCATTGTTGATCCATTTCATAAAGATGTCACTTTGATTTTGGTAATACTTAAAAGTTGATGACAAGACTAATCGCTTGAATGAAATTCACAAGATAGCTTAATTCTTCCATGCAAGAGTGGTGTACACGGAGAATCTAATCAAAATGAAAATACAAATAACAAATTAGAAACTTCAGAAACTCCTTCCTTTTGTATTTCCTTCTTCAGTGGTTTCGTAAAAGACGTGTAGAGCCACCTCTTATTGGAGAGATCAACAACACAAAGAAACTCAAAATGAAAAACAGATTATAGCAGGTATTTCATGAAAATAAATAAAATAGTGAAGGAAACCCGAAAATCCAAGAAAGTACCACCAGTTACAGTGAAGGAAAAGAAGATATGAGGAGAGGATTTTCAAATTTCGCAGCGCTTGCTCTTTACGCCGTGTCGTAAAGCAAGAAAAATGTGGGTTCAACACCCGTAATGTGCCGAGAAAAGTGAGCTATAGGCTCAACCTAAAAAAACGAGCCTTTAAAAAGAATGCTTAGAATAGAAAGTTACCTCAGCGAGGAGCCGATGAACGACGAACCTGGAGAGGGAGATGGAGAACATAAAATTATGGATTAATGCTCTTGCTTCCAAGGGTTTTAGACAAGCATGCCATTTGGGGAATTTTTAGACGGGAAGAAGGATGTAGATGTTGGCCGTGGTCAGAGAGCATGAGCGCGTATGGAGGAAAGATTTTGATTCCAAGCTTAGGATTCCAGAGTAATTCCTCTTAATTTGCACCCATTGTGCGGCGGCGGCGGCGGGGGGTGGAGAAAAAGTGGAGGCGGTGGAGCGGCGGTCTCCGAGATCTAAAAGCTGCTAGGGCCTCAGAGAATTTCACTATCGATTTCACTGGGGAAGACGTGTTGGGTCCCCACCCAAAGGTCCAACCTTTCTTCGCCCCGTTTTTAATATTTGTATTTTTCGATATTCTTTTCCTTCATACTCTTTGGGTGTGTTGATCATGTTATATTTATTTATTTATTTATTTATTTATTTATTTATATTATTATTATTATTATTATTATTATTATTATTATTATTATTATTATTATAGCTTATTATTATTATTATTATTATTATTATTATTATTATTATAGTAGCTTATTATTATTATTATTATTATTATATTATTATTATTATTATAGCTTATTATTATAGCTTATTGTTATTATTATTATTATTATTATTATAGCTTATTATTATTATTATTATTATTATTATTATTATAGCTTATTATTATTATTATTATTATTATATTATTATTATTATTATTAATATAGCTTATTATTATTATAGCTTATACATATTTCTTCTTATATTTCCTTGTTAGGGATCAACGTTTGGTACAAACAAGGATGATGATGCTTATGATATTGACTATTCATGATAATATCGTGTTGATTCTGCGCTTGTTGGAATTGATACAGATCATAAGCACATTTTTGTATTGTTGACATGCAATTGGTTTTTTTTTTCAATAATAAAAATTTGTTGTTCCTATTTAAATATTAAAGTTATTTAATTCTGAATAATAAAGAACTTGGTTCCACCATAGTATTTTGTTTTTTTGTTTTTTTTTTCTTTTTTAGTGTTGATGGTTTTGTACTCCTGAAGCAACTCGTAAACTACGTGAAGAAATATGGGATTCCATTATAGCACTTTTAGGCTAAAATTTCAATGATCTAAGCATGGTGCTAAAGGCATCTGGAGGTATAAGTTGAGCACAGGCAATCATATATAACTCATTGAAATTTGGGGACCTTGTTAAGTTTTCGGGTCGCTTGGTCTCTCTTGTTTCAGAAACTATGTTTAAGAACGCTTTTTGAAAATACATAGAGAACACCAAAAGGTGTTCTATGAAAACTCTTGTTATTTGAATTTAGTACCCTTTGTGTGTTAACAAAAAACAACTGGAACCAAATGTGTTTTCCTTCCTTTTGTTTTTAAAACGTAAAATAGTTTTCAAAAGAAGGAACCAAACGGTCTCTTTTTAGTTTTGATTGCTGTTACACCGTAATGTGTTTGGTTGCTGCCTACCTGAACTTACATCTGAAGTTTGTGTCTGGTTTTTATTGCACGTGTAAGCTTAGCTCGTACTAAAAAATAAAAAAAGGGACATTCTTATGATTTGCGCCACATGTTGAGATCTTAGTTTTGTTTGTGCTTAATGTATTGTTGAACTGCTTTTAGGCACTTGTCATCCGAATTCATGTCTCGTTTGATTGTTAGCATTTGTATGTGGTTATTTATTTTGTTTCTATTTCATATCACCTGACTCTGTGTTGTGCGGGCAACACAAGAAAGACTGAATTGTGTATGCTTTGGAAAATTCATGTGAATAAAAGTTCATCACAAAGAAAATAAGACAGCTTATGTGAAGCCAGAGCGCATTGTGCTCGATCAACTGGATCACCCTGCATTGTGCGACTATTTTTTATACAAGATGTTGATAGTTTTTCTCCTGTGTGGTAGGTATTCTTGGTTAAAATTTCAGCCTTTAGTAGTTTTATTCTCTTTCTTTCGCTCTAATTTTCCTCGAATCATGCTCTCTCTCTCCTCGCTTGTCTTCCTTGTCTTATATTTGGTTATTTTTTTCACAATGTGCCTTTCTTCTTATCATTTGACATGGGTCCCTTCTATGGTTTTTGAAGATATGGTGGCACTTGAATTATGTGAAGGTGAGAACCGTTGATCAAATAACTTGCAAGTGTTAGCAAGACTGTAGAACACATATTCATCCTCTTTGATGAAATGACAACTTCCTTAACAGTTTCTTCTTATTGTTCTCTAAAAAATTAGAATACCTAGTATTTCCAAAGTACCTAGCATTTGGACTATGGACCTTATCATCTATATCAAAATGATGTGATCCGTGAAAGGAAATATAATATAAGAGTAGCAGAGCAATATATTAATATTCTATTTTGGCTATTCTTGTTGGTTATCAAAAAATATTTTTTTTGGTTATTCTTGTTAAAATTTATTTTTGAATTGAAGCAATTTCATTTGGAAAGACCATAATTCTTCTTCAAACAAGAGAAAGACGGCAACATTATAACAAAAAAAAAAACATGTAAAACAAATATTAGGATAAAAACCTAGATTTCTGGAGGACAAGAGATTTCTCAATTTTTTTTGTCTCATATACTTCTTTTATTTTTTCAAAAGGTCAATAATTAGAAATGGAATTCGAGACTGATTATTCGCGGTCTTCTATTTCCTCACTAAATAGAGACTTAGAATGATTTCCGTCTTCCAAATTTGAGACGGAAATCATTCCCCTATTTAGAGACCTAAATAAAGACATTAATCTCCGTCTCTAATCGAGACTCTAAATAAAATCACCTTTGATTAGACAGGAGATCAGACACTCGTCCCAAATTTGAGACGAAATCATTCCTTGTCTCATAGAGATTTAAAATAGAGACCTTAACTTCTCCTAATCAAAACACGGATTCTTCCTTCCGATTGTGAGACGGAAAATATTCGGTCTCTATTTCCATCTCTAAATAGAGAGCTAATGATGTCCCAGCCTGTGGGCTTTGAGTCCATTCACCCTCTCATATTTAGACCCACTTTTGCTAAATAGAGACCGAATGATTTCAGCCTCGCATTCCTTCACTAGAGACGGAAATTATTCGGCCCCTATTTCCTCGTCTGAGACTGAATGACTCAGCCCCGCATTTGAGACGGATCTGAGATGAATGGGAAATCACATTCCGTTCTCATTTAGAGAGACAACAAAATCTGTCTCTACTAATTTGTATGCAATCCGTCTCTATTTAGAGACAGATAAGTGTCCGTCTCTAATTTCCGTCTCTAATTCCAATTTTTCTTGTAGTGTTTATTAACTAATTAATTCCTCATTCTTCGACTTCAGGGGAAATTAAGGGATACCCCCCTGTCCATCGCCGTATCCTGACCCATATCTTGATCCACTTTCGCTCACATATCTCGATCTTGAACCACCCCACTCACCGCGCTCCAATCTCCTCCTCCTTCACCACCACCACCAGCCACTCTCCTCTCTATGGCCTCCATTTTTATGTCACCCACCCTAGAACCAATCCGAATTCACTACACTGCTCGAATCTTAAGAGCCTCCACCTCCTCCTCCGTGACCCCCTCCTTCACCTCCACCTCCTTCTCTCCCGCCTCCTCTTCTTGACCGATCCAAACCTGCACTTATCCAAACCCTGAGCCACCTCCGCTTCCCACCCCTGCAGCCTCCACCACCCTTTCTCCGCCCGACTTCCTCCTCCCTTCCTTGACCTCGAATCCGCACCGATCCCCAATCCAAATCCAACCAAAGCCTAATCCGGGGCCCCTCCCTGTTCCCACCACCCCCACCCCCCCACCCCCACCTCCACCACTTAGATACCCATCCCAATCACCATCACCAAACCCTAAACCACCACCCGAACCATACCCTGAATCATAGCCTAAGCTAGCTCCAATATCGGAACCACCGCCGCCACCCTCTCCACCACCACCTCCTTCGCCACCTTCTTTCCCGCCATATTCCTTCACCATTCTCACGCAAAGGAAAGATCTGTGAAGAGCAGTCACGCCTCCTAAACCACTCCAGCATGATCAGTTAATTAATACACCTCGTTTCATCCCGGTTTGAAGTGTGAAACGACACTAACCTATCTTGTAACTCGACTTTTGTCCAATTACTAACACATGTTCAAAGTAAATGCGCAACTAAATTCATAAATTCTCCAAATTCAAAATTTCATGCGTCGATGTAAAATTTCTAAATATCCAAATCAATTATGAACGTCAAAGTCGTCGTAATATAACAATAACATTTGCATCTCCCAAATCCAACTTTGTACTAATATAAAAACGAATGTTATTATCCAAGTGACTTCTCAATTAACTTTCAAAACCCAACATTTCACATAAACAAGAACTTATTAGTTCAATATGGTCCAACATAAAGCTCTAATCAAATCCTAATGATGACGTATCCCCAACCAAGCCATCACTCCTCGCGGAAACTAAAAGTACCTGAAAATATGTCAACGACTGGGAGTGAGCTTAAAGCTCAATAAGAAATACTAATACATTTTCATGGATCAAAAAGTTTTCAATCATATAACAATAGGGATGTTTTTCATCAAAACTTTTGATTCAAAAAATAAGCTGGAACATTAACAAAATTTACTTCAAAACATTTTCACATCCATTTCAAATCGCTTCATATCAAATGTGATCCAACAATTTCATCAAATTTCATCTAAACACTTTCATATCAAATCCATAATCAAAACATTTCAAATACATATTTTTCTCCTCGGGGTCATCAAATATCAAATAAGGCCCAACCATGTGCTTTCAAATGGGGTGGCTAGCCGCAAATGTCTTCTTTTAAGGTGGACGGAACCAAACACTACTACATTTCGTCCCTAACCAAACCCCTAGAGGCCGGGAGTTCAAAATCAATTACATTTCGCTACCATGAAAATGTCAACTATTATTCTCGACAAGGGGCCTAATAGTGTCAACTATTATTCCCTGACAGGCTAAATCCAACTTTCTGCAGTAAAATATTTCATTCAAAAGTTCAAATTGAAACATCATATCTCCACATTTCTTTCGTAAACAAAACAAATCTCAAAAAGTTCACCATACAAAACTACTTTTGATCCATGGATAATCAAATAAAATAAAAAGTAAAACTTTTCTCATAAACCAAGATTATATATATAATTCAAGGCTTAAAAACACTCTATTCTCAAATGAAGTAAAAACAAACAATTTTCAAAGTCCGTGATTAATATCTCTACCTCAAACGAGTACCAAAAAAGCTTTGAAAGAGCTAATCCGGGCTATTAACTCACCTCAATGAAATATTTCTCCCAAAATAATAAGAAAGAAACTATCATCATTACTTATTTATTTTAAAACTTTCCTAATTTGATATTCTTTAACAATGATATTATTTTTAATTTTTTTAATCCATAATAATAAAAGTTAATGGGTTTCTCAATATTTTATAAAATTTGTGATTTATAAAGTTTATTTTATCAAAGATGATTTTTTTTTGTTACCTCAAACATATTAGCAAATCGCTTAAATGATCACCATATTTGAATTAGGTAGTTTACAAATTTTATAGAAACTCATATTCCTTTCTTGATCTTATTTTAATAATTTATTTATTTTTTATGCTCTTAATCCGAATCCAAATCTTTTACTAGAAAGAAATAATATTAATACAATATTTTACAATTATATTGTTACAATAATACTATACTTTAACACCATCATACTCTGACAACAAGTATTATTAACGGATCTTATTTCCTATAATTTCTAAATAATTATTCTAATCATATTCTCATCTAATAAATTCTCAATCCTTAATAAAATATTTACTTGCCAAAATACATATATATATCTTAAATAATATCAAATACATATATTTATACAAATTCATTTCTTTTCAAATTTATCTTATTTGTTTATTATTTCTTTCAAAAAATTACCCTTAAATACTTTTTCATTCTCATACTCAAAGTAATCTCAAGATGACACCACTAATTCTTATTTTATTTCCATTTTTTGTATTTTTTAAAGAATCCAGAGGAAATCTAAATCACTTCTTCAGTGGTTCATCTAAACCGAAAGGAAAATTAAAAGAATCTACATCAAAGAAATCTAGAAAAATAAAATAAGGAATATCTTACCTAAAGAAATTTGTTCTTCAAACCCTAGATCCGAAAGTCGTACGTCATCTAGAATTCTACCAGCCAGAGAGAAATTCAAAGAAGAATATAAAGGATTTTCTTTTCTTACTCCAATTTATACCTAGGGTATCTATTAGGAAAATTACCTTTTTACCCCTCTTTCATTAAATTAATTTTAATTAATTACTAATTGACTATCATTATTATTTTCATAACGTATGCCTATAAAAATTCCTGTCATTATTATTTTCCCTAATTTATATCTATACAAATTTCTGTCATTATTATTTTCCATAACTTATACCTATACAAATTCCTGGGTGTTACAAAGAGCAAAACCAAGAATGCAAAACCTACTACCTTAGAACTCCCCATTGTCGGAAAACAAAAGCTGAGAATCACTCTCACTCTCTTTCTCTGTGAGTTGTGACGGAAGATGCAGGAAGTGCCCCTATTTATAGACAACTGTGAAGGCGTAGTATAGGTTGAGTTAGTGGTGTTGGTGGCGATGGTGGAGACTGGTGAATCATCCCTGTACTCTAATCTTAACTATTAAAAAGTCTGTCTTCCTCCACTTTTTGACTTGAGATCTCTCTTTAAAAAAATTTATCATCTCGCCCATGTGCTATTCATAGTCCCTCCACAACCATCTTTCCTGGTTTGATCTTCATCTTATATAACTATTGTGTACTCGACACTCCAATATATTATTCGCTGCAGTTTAATTCTCCCGGAGCTTGACTATTAAAATTATTCTATAATTATTGTTTGATTGAATTATAACCGGCTCAGCTGTTTTACAACTTATTTTGTTGAATAAAGATAGTGAATAAGGTTTTAATACAAATTTGCCTTCCTTTTCTCTCTCTCTTTTTTTTAAGGAAATTATTAGAAAAGTATGCATATTTTTTATTTTTTTTATCCTTTGTCATTTCATCTAAACTAACAAGAACACTTTTCTATAATATTTTTTTCCTTTCCTTGTTAATTCACAACCATCGGCTTCCAAAGTATCAACATCATGGAATAAAATTCAAATAACACATGTTTTTCATCTTAAATTTAAATAGAGCTTACAAATTAATTTAACTTTTTCAAATACTATCTAATACATTTTTTAAGTAGCAAGTAATTTGTTTTTTCACAAGTACAAATGTCAGCTTCGGTTTACTAACTTAATATATATGTTAACAGATGCATACGGTGGATTAGGAATCTTCTGGAAATTTAAGTGAATCCCTAGAGGCAAAGCTGTGCGTGGTTGTGACATGTGGGTTATTGTACAAAGCGCCTCATCACTCTTTTGACATCGAATTCTGCTCATATATCATGTGTCCATGCATTCACATGAGAGTGGAGTACGTATGTATTCGTACATACCATTATAGCAAGACATATATTTATTATTTTTTAAATAAAAACCATCAATTATTTGTTTTTATAATCTTAATATCTTATTATATAATTCATTGAAATCAGGAAGATAAGACATCTTTAATGTATTAGTTACTATACCACCAAGCATTAAGTGAGATGGTTGAGATATCTTCTAGCCCTAGTACCACCGAAATCCGAATGCAATCGGTGCTTTGTAAATATTTTTCCACCTTTGTGACCATCATATAACGATTAGTCTGAATGTGGTATGACTCAAAGACACATCTCGTGTGTACACGGGTCCGCTCAGGACACTTAATAGTCTAACAAAAAAAAAAAAAAACGTATCAATGACTATAATAATATTCATTATGGTCTTCATGACTCAAAGTCCAACACTATGACTTCTTTACTGTCACATGATATACTTCTTTGAGTTTAAGCAATGATTTAAAAATCGGATTGATGACTGAATCAACAAAGTTACCATTTCATAGTTAAGGGGTTGAATCGATGGTCAAACCGAATTAAAACGGGATCAAAAAGGTCATCGATTGACTGTCCAATCGGTCGGACCGACATCCGATTTTTAAAACACTGCTTAAATTTATTTGATTATGTTGGAATATGTCTCAAATTCCTAATTAGTTTTAACTCTTATTGATAAAGAATATTTTATAAGATAATTCTTAGGTTGTTAAATCATTGTAATATTAGGTTTCCTCGTAGAATAAGGAAAGTAGATTGGAATATCGTTATAAATATTCTGAGTTTTGAGGGAAAAAAGATATAAGAGAGAGATGAGCTTATAAAAGCTATACGTGGTATGAAGATATGTAAGAAAAAATAGGGATACCCGATGAAGCGAGGGATTTCATTGTTTAATGTATGAATACACGAATTTTAAACACGATGTTTCGAACCCACTATTGTATGTCTGCTCTACTTCGTATTATTATTTTATCATATAATGGAAATGTTCTCTCTCATTCATGGAAATAGGCATGATTGATTGAACTACATTAAAACCTCATCCATCTTTATATGAGTTATTAGTTATCTTTTTATTTTTGATTTATTATCATCTACATCAAAGTGCACAACAGATTATATATAGACACTATCGGTTAGGACAGAAAGAAGCCAACCACCGACCGTGGAAGACCGAGTGGTTGCAGGCCAGACTTGCACCGACCCCTGCCATTTTCGCCACTTGTATAATCATAAAACTTATAGACATTCCACTGTCCCCTCTTAACCTCCTACTTATAAAAGTGGTTTTCTTATGTTCATTTAAAAATATTTACATATCAATGATCAAGAAAGTAAAATAGAGGGTTAGTATATACTTTTCAAAAATAATTATGATTTCATTTTAAAATAAAAAATTCCAAAATAATAGAAGGCAATTTAGGGATTTTTTGTGCATTTTTAACTTTTAAACTATAATTATTTTGAAGGGCATGTATTTACTTTCTTGATCACTTATTTATGAATTTTTTTATATTGATGCAGGAAAACCTACTTTTCCCCGTGAAAGAAGAAGACTCTCTTGGTGCCCATTTCAACACATTCTACTTTAACAAAGACCTGAAAAAGCTTGGCCACAAACGCCCCCAACCCACCAAGCTCACCTACCCATAAAGTCTCTCTCTATTCCAATGTTAGCGTTTCACTTCCTTCTGCATCTGCCATCACAATGACAAATGGCGCCCCATCTATTCATTTTTCTCTTGGGAAACTTGTTCGGCTTATTGATTTAGGAATAATTATAAAAATGCAAGGAATGCTAAATATATGGTTCATTATAGTTTTATAGAAAATAATTATGCTTTAGGAATGATAGTATTCAGTTACTATTTTAATGTTCTAGGTACTATCATGATAAACAGTATCAAGATAATATTTATAGTTTATTAAGGTAGTTTCTAAGTGTTATCATATCTAAAATATATTTATTTTTTTATGAAATCATTGTGAATATTTTGCATTGTTTATGATATCTTTGTGATTATTCTCCCAAATCAACGAGCCACATGCATGTTTCCCTTTTTTTCTTTGTTGGCCATTTGCTTTTGTTGTGTTTTAATCATTGCAATGGTGGCATTACGGTGGTGTATAGCAGAGTCAGCACACATTTCTCTAATATAGACTTTGTCAATTCCTACGACTTGGGTCAATGGTTTGGTATATTGGTGAATATGCATTATACTAATTACCATCAACCATATCCATATATAAGCAAGAGTAGTTGTTTACTACATAATCATATATACTTTCAATAATACCCACGTCATTTTTGACAATGTCTTTTTAGTGGCGTCCTATGCTTCATGTCCATGTATTGATTGAAAGATTGACAAGTTAATTTCATTTGTTTAATTAATTGGGATTGTGTAAGGCATGCATTATGTCACCAATTAGACTAAGGCGGATAGGCCAATGCTAGGCAAGTTTTACTTTGGGTTTGGGGGTGGAGTCTTTGTTAATTGTATCTATCATCTAACAACTCTCCTAAGATCTTAATATAGTGGCCTTTTTTTTTTACTAATGTATATCCATTTACAACATTTTGCGTGATCAATTAAATAAATGAGTCCACGTTCCAATTCCTAACCCTATCCTATATGTTTATCAAGTTAGCTTAAGTGATAGAGTGTTCATCGTATCAAACAAGCACAAAGCATAGAGAGGAGGCCTAAGTTCAAATCCCACTAAAAAAAACAAGCCATTTGATATTGAAGTGCTGCATTAAAAAAAAATACAATCTCATCTAGTAGCCAACTAGGGTATAATTTAGTGTTGATTGTGGCATCGGATCTCCATTTAATTAACTTTTTAAGGTTATGTTTGAGAATATTTGGGAAAATGGTCGGGTATAGAAAAAAAAACTATGAAAATTAAAAGAAAAAGCAATAAATCCAACATATCATTTTTATTTTTTACTTCAAACCTATGTTATTTATTTTTACTTATCAATATAAAAATTAGTAAATTTTTTTATATTTAATTTTCTTAGAGATTTTTTATTTTTTATTTTTTTGAAAGGAGAATAATTTAATTAATTCAAACTACACACATTCCATAGAAACATTCCTAATCAAATCTTGATAAAACTTTAGAGGATGACATTCTAGGTTAATAGCACAATGAATCTACCAAAGCTTACACATTTGATAATTCTACGACGACTCGTAATACATATGATTCTAAGATATGCAAAAGATATCGACGATTATGATTTAATCCTTTGTATTGCTATTGACATAATTGCTTTGTTGTTTGAATCATCCACGTTAATAAAGTCGACTGCACAAAGTACATTTAAAAGAATCTATCACTAAGACAGATACAAACAATAAGTCGCACAAGATGACGATAAAAACACACCGCACAAGACGATGACAAAAACATGAATAAAATATTAAATATCCTGATTTTTGTGGAAGGACCACTTTATTGAAAAAGAAAATGATAGAAAGAAATGTAAATGATTGATATCAAGCTAAGAATAGACAAAAATTACCCCTCTTTTAGAAAAATGGGCTAAAAAGAACAAAATGAGAGAAAGGGAGAGACAACTAGAGTTTTTTGATTCCCCATATGTCCCATTCTTATAGATTTTTTTATTAGACAACCACACATAATAAAATTATTTTTCTAACATATTTTTCTTTCTTATACTTTCTAGAAAACAAAGACGTTTGGTTTCTAGAAAATATTAGGAAAAGGAAAAAGAAATGCTATGAAATTCGTTTTTCTAAGTTTCTATGACTTGGAACAAACATAAGAAAAATATATATTATAATATTTTCTCTACTACCTTTCTTAAAAATTAATAAGGAAAACAAGAGAAAAAAGAAAGGAAACATTGTAGAAGAAATATTACAAGGAACTATATACTCGACCTAGCTCAAATGGTAAATGATGGCAAGGGATTATGGAAGATCCCATACTAAAATTTTGGTAAGTATAAAGTACTACAAACCTAATATGCATGCAAAGTGAATAGATGTCAAATTTTTTTATATTCCATAGATTTAAAATTTTAAAGGATAATTAAACAATAAAAGAATTATATTATTTTCTTTGCTTTTTCTTCCCTTTCAACTTTCTTTCCTTAATACTTTCCATATCAAACGATATAATCTAAAAACTAATATGGACGATCGTGTATTTAACTGATCTGGATTTGAATTCAATTTAAATATCTCAATTCCAATCAACACTGATTTGTTTTTTGTTTTTCTATAACATTTATAATTTATTCTATTTTAATATTAAATTATTTAGTTTACTCGATTTAGACTCTAAAGAAAACTCAAATTATATTTTTTAACTTATTATACCTGTCATAATATTTTATTTTCATAAAGGTATATACATTTATATTTCTACATTTTGATTATTATTTAAAAAGCTTTCTGTTTACCATTTTCTCTCTCTCTCCTCATGATAACGACATTTATATTTGTGTGAATTGGATAATTAGGGATTAATAGCACCTGGCATCCATGTGCATTGTTTATTGAGACAACACTTGTGATCATCACTAAGTCTTTTTAGTGGCGTCCCATGTTTGTTGTCCAATGATTGTTGGAATTTTGACTACATGATAGAGAGATCATTGACTATGCTAATTACTTGATTTGTTTAACTAAATTAGGATTCTAAGTGGAAGGCATTATTAAACCCTAGCCGCCATCTTTTAATTTTCTCTCATATTCTTCTCTTATAGCCTATTTTCCTCAAGCAAAGGGGGTGATTTTTCGGCTATTCTTAGCCCGAAATAACCTCTTTGCATATTTTCTTTCATTTTCTTGCTTCATAAAGTGGTTCTTTCCACGAAGATTTAAGTTTTATTTTGTCTTTGTGTTGTCGTCATTTTATCGGTGTTTAGTTTATCGTCGGCTTGTTACAACGTGGTGTTGTTCATCTTATTGCAGCGTTTTATCTATTTGGGGATGATCAGATGTAAAATAAGTTTGATCAAGATATCAAATTCATACACATGATGGCTGTTAATCCAGAATGTAGATATATTCTAATAACTATATATATTATCAAATTTGTAAGCTTTATACTGATTTTTTATACTATTAACCTAGATATTGTTTCATTATGTATGATTTTTAGTTATTTGTATCTTGGATATCTATCGATTTATTGTGTTAAATCAACTTTTTTTTTCTTCAAAAGCAAAAGCTACAAAGTGCGTTATTAAACACTCCAATTAGATGCTTATATAATTGGCCACATTTTCCACATTACTTTATTTTTGGTTTGTGATGGATTTTTTTTTCTAATTATCATCTAATTACCAACCGTCTAAGATCTTGACGAGAGCGCGGGGGGGTTTATTTATTAATTTATTTATTTATCTTTTTTAACTTTTGACGTCATCTCAACTCATTGCATCCTTGTCGTGGCATTATATTTGTATGATAAAAAAAAATAATGATATTGCCATTGAATATAATATAGGGAATTTGTTGCCCATGGAAACAAACGACGGCGGCATAAGTGGAGCAAACGATTACTTCTCACTTAATAATAAGTTTGGTAATTGGTATTCCACCTAATGCACCGTTGTAAATAATTGATAGTAATATTTATATATTGTAATCAAGTATATTTTGTCTTAATTCCCGTCCAACAGGAAAGCCAATGACTTGTATATAAGTCTTAACTCCCTTCAACTTTATAAACATTTTTTTAATATACCACTATATAAATGTTTAAAAGCATGAGATTCCAATATCATGTTGAATGATTTATACAATGAATTTAATTTTGACAATTAATTAATTTGATTTTAAGTTTTGTTTCAAAAGATTTTCTGTATAATATAGTAAAAAAAAACATTAATTTTAAGTTATACTTATTATTATACTAAATTTGTGTCTGCCTAAACAACCGAGTTTATTATGAATTCAAGCTGATGGTATTGTAGTGATGGATCTTAGCCTTATCTCTGTGTAAAAGGGTATATGCCCCTTCTGAAATTTTTTTCAGAAAAATTCTCACTTGTAGTCGATTGAATTCGAACCATCACCCTTAATCAATAACATCTTATACAATTAGACTAGCATTCCAAGTGGATCAATATATGTTCTTCTATCTTGAACTAAATTTATGGGCTCACCATTGTGTATATGGTTCCTTTTTTTCTTTTTTTTGAAAATTTTCACAATTGAGGACTTGTTTTTATTTGAAAATAATAATACTTAAAATCTATGTTCTAAAATAATTAATAATAAAACTGAAAGTGGGTTTTAACTTACTAATTTGAAAAAAGAAAAAAGAAATATAGAAAAAAGAATCTCAACTTTTATAAATTAGTGGCGTCCCATGTTTGCCATCCAATGAGATTGGAATTTGGGTACATAGATTGTAAGCATTGAATGAAAGGACATATAATAACCTGCCAATTAGAAGCTCATTTGATAGTAAGTACAGGGTTCCCAACTATATATAGCCATATATATATGGTTTCAGATGTCATGTAGTTTCTCCAAACAGATTTGTAACTATTCAAATCTTCAAAATCAATATGATATAAAATAATAATAAAAAGAAAACTCCTTTCCCGATTACTCATTCTAGTAGAAGTGGAAAAGGTAAGGAAGACATTGTTTTCGATTTATCTATTTATTTAAAAAAAAAAAAAAAACAATAGCCATTGATTTATTTATTTCTATTCTACAACCTATGCTTTCTAACTCATACAGTAATCAAAGACTTAAAAAAGAGAGTAGTGTATGTTGTATTTTGGTGATCTAGGGCCAAAAAATGTTATAGAGGTTTGAAAGTGTGGTATCCATAGAGACACTAATTTTAATGTTCTTTTTGTCTCACAGAGTTTAGATTGATATTGTATGAGCAGGCAAGCTTAACTGAGTTTAAATTTTGTTAATTAATTAATTATTTATATATATATATATATATATATATATATATATATATATATATATATATATATATATATTTCTTTTTATATATATATTTATATATAACTAAAAATCATACATGATGAAACAATATCTAGGTTAATGGCGTAATAAATCGGCATAAAATCTACAAATTTGATAATGTAATGACTAGAATACCTACTACTCTAATTCTTCAACATACAGACAACCATAATTTGGTATCTTCGATTGATCAAATCATCTTTCCTTGTCTGAATTGCCCTCACAAATAAAGCGTTGCAACAAGATGACAAAGAACATCTACAATAAGCCGACGATAAATTAAACGCTGCAATAAGACAACGACAAATTAAACGTTGTAATAAGACGACGACAAACCAAACATCGATAAGACAAAGACAACACCAAAAAAAAGATGAAACCTAAATCTTTATGGAATAACCATTTTATTAAGCAAGCTAATGAAAGAAACAGATGCAGATTGGTGATTTCAGATCAATAATGACCAAAAAATCACTTCTCCTTACTTGAGGAATATGGACTAAAAAAGAACAAGATGAGAAAAGGAGAGGAGGGGCGGCTAGGGTTATATATATATATATGCATAGTGGCCTTTTTTTTAGTAATATATATCCATTAGTACCATTTTGCGTGAGAAAATAAATGGGTGTAACTTAATGGTATAAATTGTATACTCGACCTCAATTGACAACTAAGCATTTTGTTATAAGATAGTAAACTGTTCCCAATATTATCCCTTCTAAGTAGCCAAATAAGGTGTAACTTCGTGGTATAGATTGTATACTCTGACCTCGATTTAATCAAACTTTAAGACTGCTTGATTTTGCGGACACATGAGAGACTTAATTTGTAGATTTACTAATTTAAAAGTCATGTGTTCTTGTCATGGTTGACCACCAAATACTAACATGAAGAATTGCTTCCTTTAGCTCAAAGTTTCTCTTAACGATGGACTAAGAAAAATCTTTATAAACATATATTCCGTGATAATAATGACATTGTCATTGAATATAATATGGTCAATTTGTTGCCCATATATATGAAAATAAACTTGCTTATAAGTTGAACAATCAATTCCTTCTCACTTAATAAGTGTGGTAATTGGTATTCAACCTAATGCACTTATTTAAATATTAATAGCAATATCTATATTGATGAGTAGTGGACATTTTATTTATTTATTTATTCATCTTTACTTTCTTCTTTTGGAAATACTAATCTCTACTTCATTAACCTTTTTTTTCATTGTGACATTTATATATTTAAAGCCATAAATGTATAAATACTTTTAAAAGGTGTAAGAGACCAGCTATATAGTCTGAACATATTTATACACTTTTTATTTTCTAATTATATGATACGAAAGGATTTCCTTGACCTCATGTAGAGTTAAGGCTGATCAACAGTAATGGAACAATACTTCAAATGTGTATAAGAATCCAATTATCAATTTCTAGTAATGGACCAATATGCTGTATAAGAATAACTCATCAATTCAATCCAGAAGTTATCCTACAAAAAAACATTCATCTATTTGACAACATAATTCTACATGACATGTGAGTGATTGTATGAGAGATAATTGTGATATTTTGATTAAAGAAAATTTATTTTGTTTGTATCAAAATAGTGAGGACCCTTTATGTTTAAAATATATAATATTATATTTACATGAATTAGTGGTTATAGCAGTGACTTCTTTCTTTTTTTTTAATGAAAGTAATATATATCAAGTTGGCGTGTCATTCCCTATTCCCCGAAAATACATTTTTAATGTAATAAATCTAATAACTTTTTTAATACAATATAGTAAACTGTCTCCACTGAGACTCAAACCCTTCCCTTCCTCATGTCATGTTTTTAAACATTGAACGCTCTAACCAACTGATCTAAGTTTGTGGACATAAATTCAATATTTTAACAAAAAATTATATTCTTTTTTTTGTGTACAATTTAATGGTAAACTACTCAAATCTGGCTTTTGATTCACCATATTATAGTGGGTGTGGATTAAGTAGGACACGAGATCTAAAATTTAAAGACTTAATTTGTCGATTTGTATTAATTTAAAGCCATTTTCTCATCATGGCAAACCACCAAATGCATTAGAATTGCCTCCTTTTTAGCTCATAGTTTCTCTCTCAACACCCATAGACTGGGAAATGTTTTTATAAATCTCCTTATCAATGACTTACTATCATTCAATATAATATAGGCAATTTGTTGCCCAAATCAATTCCTTCTCACTTAATAAGTTTGGTAATTGGTATTCCACCTAATGCACCGATAGTAATATTTATAACAAGTAATTCATATGTTTTTACTATACCACATCCAATAGAGAAAAAGTTAATGGACACTTATATGTGTTTTGGTCTTTTTTTTTAACTTTGTAGACACACATGTTATGTTCTCGGATTAAAGGGAGTAATGCGGCAACGGGTCAAGCTTGGGACGGCTAAGGTATTTTAATAAATTTGGACCTACATATTAACATTATACATTAAGCTATCTAATTTTTTATTAAGCCTAATTAAATATGATCAATTGATTAATTTTGGGCTTTTTTTTTAATACATCTCTTATAAATATAGTATGGGCTTTGCAATGTGTAGAGACCAGTGATGGGCTAATAAATAAAATAAATTAATAAGTGGTATAAAAGGGTTATGGTCCCCAGTCTAAACGAGAGAGAGAAAGTCTCTTTATAATCAATGTCTTCCTTTTGAGTTAAATCTCTTAGCGACTAGACGTGCTTTATATCTTTCGACATTACCTTGAATCCCTTTTAGTTTTAAAAATCTATTTACAACCAATAGGTTTCACTCCCTTAGGCAATTCAACAAGATCCCAAACGTCATTGTCTTCCATATATATATATGATTATGACTCCCAAATCGGGTCTTGCCATCGGGACAAGTCCGGTCGCAACAAAATTCCTCTATCGCCATGCTCCTTGTTGTCGTCAGCGCCTGGCTCCTGTCTGCGCGCCAGGGTGCCGCCACCGTGCTCTCACCATGTACATCCCAATGTAGCACACACGCACTTCTCAGCGCCCCTGCTCGTGGGAGCACATAACGCTCGGGCTGCGGCGCGCAAGGCGCCTATCGCGCACCGGTGTGCCGGCCGTGCAGCTGCTTGGCCTCTGCCAGGCGCGCGCTATTCGGTCTCACGCCGCGCATGACCTTGCACGCCCGTGCCTATCACACATGGCTACATAACTTCTCGGCATGACCTGGGGAAAATCCTTTGTCGCGATAGAAATTCTTCCTATTCTGACTCACTCTATCGCGACATAGAATTGCTCTGTCGCAACATAATGCAGCCTGGTCGCAACATAATAATATTTCCCGCGACATGAAGCCTCCATATAACATTGCCCACCTTTGTCGCCAATGTACCCGCTCAAACTCTCGCCACGGCACACAAAAATGCCGTGGTCGCGACATAAGGCCCTTTAGTCTTGACCACACTCTATAACGACATAGAATACCCTGTCGCAACACAACTTGGTGAAATCCTATCGCAACACTAAAATTTTCTATCATGACCTGAAATTCCTTGGCCTCGCCCAAGCTCCTGATCGTAATCCCAACTCCTTGCCTGCACATGCCAACCAAGGATAGTGGGGACCCTCTCCGTCACGCGACATCATTGTCATGACAGAGAATAAAACAATGTCGCAACATGGGGAGGACCCCTATCGCAACAAAAAACCAGAAGAAAGCAACTTTGTCATGACCAGGAAAACCCTTGTCACCACCCAACAACCACCTACGGCCTAGGAACCATGTCGCCATTAATGCATCCGTGAATCTCCGTCGCGATTGTAGAAACTCTATCGCGACCAACTCGCAGAACGGGCAAAGAGAGAGTTTCTCTAGCCCTTTTCTCGCAGACCTCCAACCTTTTCTAAACACCCTAAATTCAACACATACACAACCTTTAATATTATAAAGGCAACATAAAACCTTGCCAAACCGTATTAATCATACAAAATGAGTTTAATTACAACTCTTTTCTTCTTACATAAACAAAAACTGGATGAATATCCATAATTTTACAAAATACATGAATAAGCCAAATTTTGACCTTTTTCACAAATAAGCTCTTAGATGTGTTTCATCCCCCGGTGTACCTCTAGTACCTGAAAATATTTTCCCACGACTGGATGACCAATGCTTAGTAGATGAATTCTCCTACAAGGGCTACTCCCCACCTAAGTACACATGCAATGGCAAACATACACACATTCAAGTACAAGTATGCACATTCCTACTCGAATGCCTACATGTCATGCCCCATGTCTCGAGTCCTTGCCGACTCTCTCACACATGCATTTTCAATCTATGAAAAACTATTTTCAAAACAAAAGATTTTTGTTTTTGAAAACTCATTGGTCAATCTCTGATATAATTTAGTGGACATACTCCGATAAAATTTGTGTGGACATACTCCGATAAAAATTTTGTTGGACAACCCTCCGATAAACTTTTTTTTTTTTTTTCAAAAGTCATGTTATGCACTTACACCCGCTTTACTATGTCCCCTGCGGCATGAAATGCCATGACATCATGCCAATTCATGGTACATGCATCATGGGTACAACATGCACCATTATAAATCATGGATAATTATATTTTTCTATACATATAATTTTATATCCATCAAGCAATCCACATGTTAACACTATATCAAATAAGCATATATATTAACATGATTTTCACACGCCAACCAACATCATGCTATTCACTTTTTAGCAATAACATATGAAATCAACACACAGAAAGACTACAATAACAACCAAAATCAATCCCGGATCACGTAAAAATGTCCCGCAAAATTCTAGCATTCAGTCCCAAAAAGGATTGAACCCGTACGGCCACTCATGGCCCCAAAACCCTCCATGCCATTAAATGACTCTTAGACCAAAAATAACCAAGGTAGGAGAGAAACCCCTACCTCTCAAAGTTTGGCGAAAACCCCAGATTCTTGTACCTACATGAAGCTCTCGTCCCATAGATGAACTCTTTTGCCTCGTTCGAATAATACGAAACCGACTCGCCCGATCTCAAATCTTAGAGAAGGTGGGTTTTCTACTCATCTTTTCTTTCTTCTTTATTTTCTTTTCTTTCTTTTTCTTTTATTTTTCTTTCTCTTTCCCTCATTTTTCCTTCTCCTCCCACCGAATTGTTCCAACTTGATTCAAGTGGGAAATCTCCTCCCACCTTCCCTTGCCACATGTCCCTTTCTCATTGGCTTTCTTTCTCTCACCTTATCCCCCAACTGAAGACTTGTATTTCTTTCTCTTAGCTTGACACATGGTCTCCGGCCCCCTGGGACTTCCCCCTTGTTTGACTTATCTCTCACTTGACACAGCGGCCTCCCAAATGGGCGATCAACTAAGCACATGTGTCACTTCTGCTACACTCGACATGCCTCGAAAACGCGAAATTCGACACATTTTAATCCGACAAAATTTAACGGGTTAGATTCGCGACGATTCCACGTGAAGTCCGCTTTCATCATCCTCGAGATCTAGAAAAAATCTTGATTTTCAACCAAAATTACCGCTTTTACATTTTTCTGCACATCTCTCTTCCCTTCCCCAACAGATACTCTCATCCAAATTCCACAAATACACACGATCACATGCATATGCACTGTATACACCATCACCTACATAGCATAAACTAACATTTAATCACCAAACAATCAAACCACGACCTCTTCATCCTAAACAAGAAAGATAGTGGCCCAGATAGTGTGTCCTTCACGTCCCATGTTGCCTCCTCCACTCCTCGGTGTCGCCACAACACCTTCACTAGCCTCACGGTCCTTAAGGTCGAACCCGATCCCGCTATCCACAGGCACGCACCCGGCCCTCCCTCCTCGCGCCCATTTAGCATAATAATCTCTCCCCAATCCACTATACGGTGCCTGACCGAGTATACTTCCAAAAAGAGCACGGAGACATGCTGGCACCTCATGAACACTTGATAAACTTTGCCAAAGAATAATGCCAATCGATACGTTAACTTTGCCCACCCCTGAGTATCCTAAGGGCCGATATACCCTCACATTGGGCCTTCTCGCTAACAACCCCGACCACTCCCCTCCAGCATCACCTTCAAGAAGACGTGCGTGATCACTCACCAAACTCTAGAGGTTGACGCCATGCATCGGCGTATTTTATGCCGACTTTGAGTTTGTAAGAAGACGCTCAGATTGCAACCTACCTTCTCGTAGGTACTCTAATAAAATCCGGGACTATGTACTCCTCCCACCTCTTCCAACAAATTGGAGATCAACATGGCCTCCCATACAAAACCTCATAGAGTGCCATCCGTGATACTCGCTGATACAATTGTTGTAATTCCACTAAGGGTGGGTGCTTCCAAATTTACTCCCAAGATCTATAGACACATGCTCAGAAAGGTCCTCTAAAAACCCATATGGTCCTCTCTCGACCGACCATCTATCCGTGGAGAAAGCGGCGGCTCATCATCAATCGTGTCCCCATGGCCTCTCGAAACTCTTCCAAAAGTGTGCCACATAACCTAGGATCCCTATCCCGATCCTATGGACACCGGTACTCCATGTAGCCTGACAATCTATCAACATTAATCGGCACAATTCCTCCAGTGTGAAGGTCATCCACACTGCTAGAATATGCGTAGACTTAGTGAGCCGGTCCACTATCACCCACACCGTATCATGCCTCCGTGGTGTTCGTGGAAAGTGAGTCATAAAATCCATCGTGATATGCTCCCATTTCCACTCTGCTACCTCCAATGGCTGGAGTAGCCCCACTGTAGCCTCTGTAGTGCCTCCGCCTTGCACCGCGCTGTACGTGAGACATCACATACAAATTCGCTTGTAACATGTCTCTTCATCCCGCTCCACACAGACGTAAGATCACGGTACATCTTCGCGTGCCGCCTGATGCACGAATCGAGGCATGAAACTTCCTTGAGGATCCTCGATCCAACCGGGGGAATTCACAACCCATCCCCTATACCGGCCTCAACACCGTGTGAACGCTCCGCCTTCGTCACTGCAGACTGACTGTACTCGGTCCCTAGTGGACACTATCTCTGTATCCTTCCCCTGGGACTTAATCACTTTGCTCGGTAAGGAAGGCAGCTACCTAAACTCCTAACATACCTTGAGCCCGATCACTCAGACTTAGTCCAAATCAGTCCTAAAATCTCTCGAGCATCTACTCACTCGGGAAGCTACACTACAGCTATGCACTCTCAGACTTCCGACTATGCACGCCCACCACATTTTCCCCTTACCACCATGATGGTAATGCAAAGTGAAGTCATAACTCTTTAAACTCATCCAATTGCAAGCACTTCATGTTGAGGTCCCGCCGTGTGAAAATATACTCACTCTCGTGGTCCGAAAAATCTTTAAACCACCATACAACAGGCACGCCATATCTTTAAGGCAAAGACACACCGCCGCCAACTCCATGTCATGTGTGGTAATTCCACTCCATGATTTCTTTAACCGATGCTGCTACTCACCCTCGGATCGCATCAAACGTAAACGCATCCCGCTTCTCGTCTCAGAGGCATCACGCACAATCAAATTTCTCGTCTTATTCCGTGACTATCATAATAGGAGTTGAAGTAAAACTCCTTTTCAATTCCTGGAATGCTTTCTCACATAGGTCATTCCATTCAAACTTGACCTCTTTTCGGGTCAATCTTGTCATAAGTGCTGCTAGCTAGGAGAAATCCTCAATGAACCTCCTGTAGTACCCCGCCAATCCCAAGAAACTGCGTATCTCAAAGACTGACTTCGACCTCTCCCAACTCATAACAGCCTCAATCTTCTAAAGGTCTACCGACATGCGGCACCTAAGTTTCCACACTGTCCCAAGAGCCACCCGAAGCCAAAATTCACATTTTCTAAACTTGGCATATAACTGATGGTCTCTCAAAACCTATAGAACGACCCTTAAATGATCCTCATGCTCCTTCTCATACTGGAAGTAGATCAAAATGTCATCAACAAAGACCACAACGAACTAATCCAAATAGGGTTAGAATACCCTATGCATGAGATCCATGAATGTTGTTGGTGCATTCGTTAATCTAAAAGGCATCATGTGAACTCGAAATGCCCATACCGCGTCCTAAACGTGTCTTAGGGATATCTGCCTCCCTAACTCTCAACTGATGATAACCAGTGCGAAGGTCTATCTTAGAGTAGACTCGCGCCCCTTTTAGTAGATCAAACAAATCATCAATCCTCAATAATGGATACCGATTCTTGATCATAACCCTGTTCAACTTTTGGTAGTCAATGCACAGTCGAAGGGTCTTGTCCTTCTTATTTGCAAACAAAACCGGAGCGCCCCATGGTGAAGTGCTCGGTCTAATGAAACCTTTGTCTAATAATTCTTATATTTGGACCTTGAGTTCTTGCAACTCAACTGATGCCATCCTATGAGGAGTCATAGAAATGGGCAACGTACCAAGATGTAACTCAATACAGAAGTCTACATCCCTCTACGGAGGTAATCTCAGTAGCTCATCCGGAAAAACATGCTCATACTTGAAAACTATCCGAGGTAGATCCAAGTCCTGTCTCACCTCGTCCTCCAGGGTAAGGCTTGCTAGCCAACCCATCAACTGCCCCTTCCATTTAGAGTTGTACACGGTCTGGGGTAAAACATCACGCTTGTCCCCTTGAAACGTAACACAAATACCATCTTATGTGTAGGCGGTAACTCTCCTACGTTCATAATCAATGACGACTCGGTGTGTCGTCAACCAATCCATCCTAAGGATGACATCAAACTCTGACATGTCAATGACCCTCGGGTCCACAGTGAGTAGAATCCTAGAGATCTCTAACTCGCAACCCTGACATATCAGATCCACACTCACCCTAGTTCCTAGGGGGGAGCTTACATACAACGGTTTTTCCAATGTCTCAACCTCTAAGCCCAATTCTCTCACACATGATGCAACAATAAATGAATACGATGCACCCTAATCAAACAATATCCTTTCCCATAGGCGAGATAGCAGAAACATGCCCTATATAACTTATCATCCTCCGTTCGCCGGTGGTACAACCGCGTAGATATGCCCCCCGATCCTCGAATTCCGGCCAGGAGCCATGTCCTCGACCGGCCCATGCTTTGGCCTTTCGCCCGGCTTCAGGACATGGTGTGTGCCCCAGACGGCACTCGAGGCTAACATCAAGCTTTCCTTTGGCCCACACTAGGGTAAGAAGGAAACATAATCGCAGATCCTGTGCATCGTCCCATTGATGGATTAGACCTGTAAGCATCCCAAAACCCTGGGATCCTTGCCTCTAAGGGCAATCCTGCTTCATATGTCCAAGCTTATGGTAATGGGAACATGTCATCAGTCCTGACTAGCTAGGAGCGCTGATATGGCCTTGGCCCTGATAGCCGCGACCCTACCCTTGAAACCCTGGTGAACTAAAAGCCTTCAGCTTCTTTCCCGAACTAGAAGAAGGCTTACCCTCCTTTCTCTTGTCACTAGCACCCGCATCTCGGATGCTCTGTGCATCTTCTATATCTCTCTTTATATGGCCATGGTTGTCCTGACCATAGAGTCCATGTCTTATAGGAGGAATCCTACAATCTTGCCCCAGATGGACAACTTTAGACCATCCTCAAACTTCCTCACCTTGGCCATGTCTCCGAACATAATCAAGCCAAGAGTGGGCTAACTCAGAACTTTGCCTACATTTCTTCACCGCCACTTGTTTCGCTTAGCCTTAGAACTCCGACTTTGCAATGTCTGGCCAGCTTGTCGAAAAATATTTGCTCATAAAGAGCTCATGGAACTCTACCCAAGTCATTGCCTCTAAGTCCCTCGAGGTCTTGATTCAATCCCACCATACTTAGGATTCACCCTCTAGCTAGAAAGCCGCTAGTCTGGTCTTATAAAGCATTGAAAGATTTCATAAAGCCTCAATATTCTATCAACCCTGTTTTAACCAATGGGCAGCCACCATCGGATCTCCTCCTCCCATGAATGTTGGAGGATGATGTGCCTTAAACCTCTAGAGGTTATTTGACCCTCCCTGACCCCTAGCTACACTAGCTTGTGCAATACTGGTAAACGTAGCGCTCATATCCTCCATAAAGGCCTGCCGGGTAAAAACAAGATGGTCAAGTTATTGCCCCGGACCTAATTCTACGTCCGTCCTCAACTTCTGCCATCTACACATGTCAAATGGCAAATGGGGTTATCAAATTTATCTCGGCTTAACTAGTGGTGCACATGCTGTGCCACTAATGGGATTTTTTATCATCACAAACTACATTGTTCATCCCTTTTCCTTAGTGTGCAAAAACGTCAAACACTAATACAATCTAATTCAATTCCCAACTAACATGTTCGGGCTTGTTTTTCCAACTCGGGGTTATGTTTTCTAACCCTAGTGTTCATCTTTTCCTATATACATTCTACCATGTATATATTCACACAAATCACCACACATATCACACAACATGTTAAGCACAAAACACGCAACACACAACAATGCATGATCTAGACCCATGCCCATCGAGTCCTAGGTATTTGTATACCCAAGCTCTGATACCAAGCTATGACGCCCCAAATCCCAGGGGTTTTTTTTTTTTTTTTTTTACGGCTACTGGATAAGTCTATCGTGACAGAGAATCTCTATCACAACAGAATTCCTTTGTCACGCGCATGCCCTTGTCATGTGTGCACCCCAAATTTCTGTCGCAGGCGCTAAGGTGCTGTAGTCGCCTCCGCCGCGGCGCCGCCCGCCGTGGCGAGTTTAACTCGCCGTATGCATAAAGGCTCTGGTCAGAGGCTTACAAAGCCGCCTTCGTCAGAAGCGACAGAGCGCCTCTGCTGAGGCGATAGAAGGCCTTCAGAAAAAGCAAGCAAGGAGTCTCACGCGGCCGCGGCACCCGCCGTGGCGCGCTTAGCCCGATCCGTCAGGCACGCTGGCCCGGTCTATCGTGGCGTGCATGGCCTTCGCACACCCAAATACTCTATCGCTGGGCGATGTAATCCTCTCGTCATGGGCAGCCAGCTCTATCGCGACCTAAAAATCCTCTGTCACGATAGAAATTCTCCCTATTTTGGCCAACTCTGTCGCGACATAGAATTGCTCTGTTGCGACATAAAATCCCTAAACCTTGGCAACACTCTATTGAGACATAAAAATATTTTGTTGTGACATAAAGGCTCAAACATCGAATTCACTCTATCATGACAAAACATCTCTATCGCTGACAAAACTCCCGACTGCCACTCAAGCCATGACAAAAATGCTATGTCGCGACACAAGGCCCTTTGGTCTTTACCATAATCTGTTGCGACATAGAATACCCTGTCACGACACAACTCTGTAAATCCTGTCATGACACTAAAATTTTTTGTCATGACCTGAAATTCCTTGGCCTCAACCAAGCTCTTGTCGCAAACCTGACCTCTTGCCTTGGCCACGACAAGGGACCCTCTGTCACGACATTGTCACAACAGAGAATAAAACACTGTCGCGACACAGGGAGGACCCCTATCACGACAGAAAACCAGAAGAAAGCAACTCTATCGTGACCTAGCAACCGCCTGTAGCCTGGGAACCATGTTGTGACATAGAGAACCATGTTGCAACACAAATCCAGAAAGCTCTGTCGCGACAAAGAAACCTCTGTCTCGACCCAAACCTGCAAACAGGCAGTAGCCTCTTTGGGCCTTTTCTACACCCCCAACCTTTTTTTTTTCTTTCTAAACACCCTAAATTCAATATACAATAACCTTTTTATTACAAAGGCAACATAAAACCTAGAAAAACCTTACCAAACTGTATTAATCATACAAAATGAGTTTAATTACAACTCTTTTCTTCTTACATAAACAAAAACCTGGTTTTCTGCCCAAAATTAAACAGATACTGGATGAATATCCAAAATTTTACAAAATACATTAATAAGCCAAATTCTGGCCTTTTTCACAACTAAGCTCTTGGATGTGTTTCATCCCCCAGTGTACCTCCAGTACCTAAAAATATTTTCCCACGATGGGGTGAGCAATGCCCAGTAGATGAATTCTCCTACAAAGGCTACTCCCCACCTAAGTGCACATGCAATGGCAAACATACACACATTCAAGTACAAGTATGCACATTCCTACTCGAATGCCTACATACCATGCCCCATAAAATGTCCTCAGTTCTCACGACTCCTCACACGCATTTTCCATGTATGAAAAACTGTTTTCAAAACAAAAGATTTTTGTTTTTGAAAACTCATTGGTCAATCTCCGATATAATTTAGTGGACATACTCCGATAAAATTTGTGTGGACAACCCTCTGATATAATTTGTTGGACATACTCCGATAAAATTTATGTTGGACCACCCTCTGATAAACTTTTTTTTTTTTTTCAAAAGTCATGTTATGCACTTACACCCGTTTCACGCGATGTCCCCATGCATATGAAATGCGGAATGTCATTTTACATGCATCATGAGTTCCACATGCAACATTAATAAATCATGGATAATTATATTTTCTACATATAATTTACATCCATCAAGCAATTCATGCTAACACATCAAATAAGCATATATTAACATGATTTTCATACAACCAACATGTTATTCATTTTTTAGCAATAACACATAAAAACAATACACACAGACCAATAACAGTCCAAAAATCAGTCCTGGACTGCCCGAAAATAGTCCCAAAAATTTCAGCATTCATTCCTAAAATTTTGGGACTGAATCGTACAACCACTCATGGCCCCAAAACCCTCCATGCCATTAAATGGTTCTTAGACCAAAAATAACCAAGGTAGGAGAGAAACCCCTACCTCTCGGAGTTTGGCGAAAACCCCGGATTCTTGTACCTACACAAAGCTCTCGTCGCGTAGATGAACTTTGCCTCTTGCCCCAACGAAAACCGATGACCCGATCTCCGAAAATCCTAGAGAAAATGTGGAGCTTCTCACTCCTCTTTTCTTTCTTCTTTCTTTTCTTTTCTTTCTTTTTCTTTTCTTTTTCTTTCTCTTTCCCTCATTTTTCCTTCTCCCCCCACAGAATTGTTCCAACTTGATTCAAGTGGGAAATCTCCTCCCACCTTCCCTTGCCACATGTCCCTTTCTCATTGGCTTTCTTTCTCTCACCTTATCCCCTTATCCAAAAACTTGGATTTCCTTCGTCTAGGGACTTGACACATGGCCTCCATGGGCCCCCCTTAGACTTCCCATTTTTATTTGACTTATCTCTCCATTTGACACATGGCTCTAAATGAGCCATTCAACCAAGTGCCATGTGTCACTTGCTACACCCAGTGCCTCGAAAAACGTGAAATTCCGATTATCTCGGAATCCGACGAAATTTGACTAGGTAACTAGATTTTGCGAGACAATTCCAATGGTGAAGTCTGTTTTGTCATCTGAGATCAAGAAAAATTCCACGTTTTCAATCGAAATGACCATTTTACCATTTTTTTTATAAAAATTGAATTTTTCCTGGGTTTTACACATTGATTTCATCTCATATTTTATGGAATCTATCCAATTTTCGGATTTTACACATTGTTTGGCTTGACTGAAAGATATTGGATCATTTTCTACTCCCATATCAAACTCGTGTTCTTGGAGATATACGATATAGTCATCCAAAATCGTTGATCTCCTTAATGGCACTTCCAATTGAGGTTGTTGTAGCTTCTCTACATGAGTAGGAGCGAGTTCCTCAATATGAATAGGAGGTAACTGAGGGGTGTCTTGATTTTCTAGATTTGCATCATAAATAATTTCAGGTGTAATTACCTGATCATTTTCGCCTGCAATCAGAATAAGGACATATTCTTCTTCAAAGACAATTTTCTTAAGTTCTGAACTCTCCCACCATATTCAACATCCTCAATAAATTTTGCATTTCCCATTTCAAAAAAGGATCTACTTGAGGGATCATAAAACTTGAAACCCCTCAATCTCTCAGAGTACCCAACAAAATAACAAATTTTTTATTATTCTTGAGTCCACTTTTCTTCATTAGGCCTCGTATGGCCAAATTTCGCCTGACAACCCCAAACATGAAGATGCCTTATGCTGGGCTTCTTTCCAGTCCAAAGCTCATATGGGGTTTTAGCTACTACTTTACTTGGAACTCGATTGAGGATATAAGTCGCAGTCTTTAAGGCTTCCCCCCAAAGTGATTTTGGTAAAGAATAATGACTTATTATACTTCTAACCATGTCCTTTAAGGTCCAGTTTCGTCTCTAAACTACATCATTTTGACTTGGAGTCTTGGGCATGGTGTATTGAGGAACAATGCCACATTCTTGCAAGTATCTTTCAAAAGGCCCTGAACGTTGTTTACTTGATCCATCATATCTACCATAGTACTCACCACCACGGTAAGATTTAATGGCTTTAATTTTCTTTCCAAGTTGATTTTCAACTTTAGCTTTATAGGATTTGAAAATGTCCAATGATTGAGACTTCTCATGAATTAAGTATCGGTACCCATAATAAGAATAATCGTATATGAAACTAATAAAATATTGTTGACCATTCCAAGAAGCTGTAGGAAATGGACCACAAATATCAGTATGAATTAATTATAAGACAATTGAACTCCTGTTAGCACTAACTTTCTTTATATTTGTTTGCTTTCCCTTAATGCAATTAATACACATTTTAAAATTTGCAAAATCAAAGGAATCAAGAATTCCTTCTGACACAAGTCTTTGCATCCTTTGTTTAGAATGTGTCCTAAACGCTTGTGCCATAACATGGAAGAATTCTCATAAGTACCATAATTACTTGCATGCAAGGATTCATTAATATGTGAGACATTAATATCCAATTTATATAGATTATCAACCAAAGAACATGTGCCAATCATATTTGAATATTGAAAAAGACTAACTTTTCCATTTCCAAATGAACAAGAATAACCAGATTTGTCCAAACGAGAAACAGATACCAAATTCCGTCTAAATGATAGTACATAAAAAGTCTCATCCAAATCTAACTAACAACCATATTTTAACTGTAATCTAAATAAACCAATCACCTTAATAGGAGCTTTTTTGCCATTTCCCATATAGATGAATCTTTCAGCATTAATTGACACTCGACTCCTTAGACAACCCTGCATTTTCACACTTATGTGAGTAGTTGCACCTGTATCTATCCACCAAATGTGATTTGGTATTAAAGCTAAGTTAACTTTAGAATAAACAAAGTAGAGAAGTTTACCTTTTTTTAATGAGACATTATGCATACTTAAGACAATCCTTCTTCATATGTCCACCTTTCTTGCAAAAGAAACAAGTGATGACCTTATCCTGTTTATGTTGCCCCTTAGGCTGTGAGGTCCCATTGTCTGCAGCACCTTTTCCTTTATTGTTATTATTCCTTTTCTAAGTTAGCCCTTTGTTCCATAGTACTTTCATCAGTAAGGGCAGGAGGTCGTTCAGTCCAGATCGCATAGTCTAGATCCATACACCCAAGTAAAATAGTAATATGCTCTTTCCATTTCCCGAAATTAGTGCCAGTGGCTCCCACTTTTCTAAGTTAGCCCTTTGTTCCACAATATTGTCATTAGTAAGGGCAGGAGGTCGTTCAGTCCAGATCTCATAGTCTAGATCCATACACCCAAGTAAAATAGTAATATGCTCTTTCCATTTCCCGAAATTAGTGTCGTTAAGCACTGATATGTTATTAATGTTGGCAGATATAATGGAACACTACAACAAACAGTGCCTATAACAACGTGGGAATAGAGACGCACAATTTCAAGTGCCTCTACATAAATAAGGATATCAAAGATATCGGCAAAATGTGGGGCGGTTTCTTAATTTGTTGTTACATGTTGGGTCGAGTATTAATCCATTAATGAGATTTTGTAGTTCTATATTACATTATCTTTAACCCACCCGCTAAAGTATTAAGATTTTTTTTTTTTTTTTAGTTATGTTTTTATCTTTCTATTTTATCTCACTAATTTATTTTCAAATTTTAAATTTTTTTTCTTTTAGTCACCGAGACATCAAAGTCTTTTACTTTTATTTAGTTTATTTATTTATTTTATTTTATCGTTTATTTTATCTTTATTAATTTTCTTTTGAAGAGATTTTATCTTATTAATTTATTTTCAAACTTTTTAAATTTTTTTAACCACCTAGACATCAAAGCCTTTTAGTTTTATTAATTTTTTTTATAATTAATTTTAGTTATTTTTTATCTTTCCAATTTATCTCATTAATTTATTTTCATACTTTTAAAGTTTTTAAACCCATAGAGCCATCAACTTTTCGAGTTTAGTAACATTTTTGTTGTATTTATGTATTTTTATTTAGTTATTCTTTTGAATAATATCTAGTTATTTGAGTTTGATAACATTTTTGTTGTATTTATGTATTTTTATTTAGTTATTCTTTTGAATAATATCTAGTTATTTTTTTATCTTTCTATTTTATCTCATTAATTTATTTTCAAAGTATGAAAATAATCTTGTTATTTTATCTAGTTATCTCATTAATCTAGTTATTTTTTTATATTTCTATTTTATCTTTATGTTACATTATCTTTAACCCACCGAATTATTAAGTTTTTATTTTATTTTATTGAGTTATGTTTTTATCTTTCTATTTTATCTCACTAATTTATTTTAAAATTAAAAAAAAAAAAAATTTTCTTTACCCACCGAGACATCAAAACCTTTTACTTTTATTAAGTTTATTTATTTATTTTATTTAGTAGTTTATTTTATCTTATTAATTTATTTTTAAAATATTTAAATTTTTTTTACCAACCGAGACATCAAACCCTTTTAGGTTTATTAATTTTTTAATAATTATTTTAGTTATTTTTTATCTTTCTAATTTATCTCATTAATTTATTTTCATACTTTTAAAGTTTTTTAACTCCATAGAGATCAACTAGAGTTTACAACCTTTAGTTTTATTTATATATTTTATTTAGTTATTTTTTTATCTATATTTTTTATAATATCTTAGTTTTTTTTTATCTTTTTTATTTTTATTCTATTAATTTATTTTCAAACTTTTAAGTTTTTTCTACACACCGAACTATCAACTATTCGAGTTTGCTAACATTCTAGTTTTACAAGTTTTTTTTTTTATGTATTTTATTTAGTTATTTTTATTTTTCTATCTTATCTCATTAATTTATTTTCAATTTTTTTTTTTAAGTTTTTCACCCATCGAGTCATCAACTATTTGAGTTTTTTAACCTTTTAGTTTCATTAAGTTTTATTTATATATTTTATTTAGTTATTTCTAATAATATTTAGTTATTTTTTATATTTTTATGTTATATCATTAATTTGTTTTCAAAGTTTTTAAGTTTTTTAACCTTTTAGTTTTATTAACTTTTTTAATGTATTTTATTTAGTTATTTTTTATTTTCAAAATTTTTAAGTTTTTTACTGGGCTTATTTAACAACTATTCGAGTTTGTTAACCTTTTAGTTTTATTAAGTTTTATTTATGTATTTTATTTAGTTATTTTTTAATAATATTTAGTTGTTTTTTATCTTTATGTTTTATCTCATTAATTTATTTTCAAACTTTTTATGTTTTTTCACCCAACGAGTGAATAGTTTGTTAACCTTTTAATTTTATTAAGTTTTTTTTTTATGTATTTTTTTTTCTATATTTCTATTTTATCTCCTTAATTTAATTTCAAACTTTTTATATTTTTTACCCGCCGAGCCATCAACTATTCGAGTTTAAACTTGTTAACCTTTAGTTTTTATTTATATATTTTATTAAGTTTTTTTTAATTATCTTTATTATCTTTCTTATTAATTTATTTTCAATACCGCGGGAAATTTACCCTAATCGAAAAAATTTCACTCCTTCCTTGCGCATGTCTATATTTGAACAAACTCTTGCTGCCTTTTCTTGGCCCTGTATATTCTTCAGTATGTCCATTTTACCAAAACTCTCAAATTTCATGTCTATCCAAAGCACCAAGAAAGAGAAAATTTTAGAGCAATATGAGAATTTCAGAGGCTGATGATCGGAGCTTGTTGCAGATTTACTTAAGGTTAGTGTTAATTTTTTAACTCTGTTTGGTTAGTTTGTGTGACAGTATGTGGGAATGTTTGTTTGGTTACTAAGAAAATGTGCGGAGGGAGGAGACTGTTGCGTGGAAAAAAAAATGAGACGTCCCCATCTGCTAGGTTTAAGGGTTTCTACATCTATTGTTCATTCTCCGTGGTTTTCCCAGCAGCCAAATAGTGGAGGTATATTTTTTATTTTTGGTTTGATCCAGCATTGTTTTTCCGAGAAATTATATCTTGAATGTCTGGTTTGTGCCATAGAGGGATAAATGATCCGTCTTGGAAAAGTTGAAGGCGATTCTTAGTGGGATTGGTAAACTGTGAGAAGATCTTAACATAATTCAATTGAGGATTCGTTTTTTTTATTATTACTATTTTTAAGGTTATATTGTTCCTTTTTTTTTGCGTAAGTAATTTGATATCTTGAAGCAATTTTGGTTGTCTCACATAAATTGAATTTTCTAGCTGTGTATCACTTAATGTTCGAGGTGTTATAAAAACTAGATTCAGAATAGGCCATTAAAGAAAATTTGGTTTTCCACAACTAATATAATGGGATCAGTTTTGACGCCATGGGATGATTCCATTTCAAATTTTTAGGACTAGTTGTATCTTTGGATGATATATTATATTGATCATCCCATTATATGGCCAGTTTCTAGATAAACGAGAAAGATGATTCAACAACAACCAATAATTGTGTTATGGTTTTACAAGGAAAATAACTTATGGGCATGTGCAATCACAAGCAAATTTAAATGGTCAATTACTTAACTCCACAAAAGCATCAACGTTTTATAATAGTATTCACAAGACAAAAAAATATTACATATTTTCCAAAATTTGTCTTAGTTTTTCAGTAGGGCACACCAAATTATATTAACCATTTATTGCTTTTCTTTTTCACATGGTGTTCAAATACTTGTAATGAAGGGATTTTTTGGAATCCAAAAAGTAATATGAAAAGAAAAAAAAATTACTAAGGAAAATGTTTTTCTTATGTTTGATTTGGCCGAGGAAAATATAAAAGAAAATGAAATCTAATAAAAATTCCTTAAAATTTGCTATTTTACATTCTTAGTCCTTATGTACAAAGAACAACAAATAAATTGAGTTTGAATAAATATATAAAATTAATTTATTAAGTTTAAACTTATTTTGTATTTTTTTCCAAATTTTCTTTTCTTTCACTTTTCCTCCAAATTTTCCTCTCTATTTTATTTCCTTAGTACTTTCCGGGTTCCAAACGAAGCTTAGAGCTCATTATTTAAAGAGGATAATTTGGAACTAGGAACCAACATTATAAAAAGTTCAACAAGAGTATGTGCTAAAAACCTGAAGAATTAAATTAATTAGTGGATGACAAACACTTATTCAAGAAAAGCACTAAGAATAAATTTGAGAATTGCATGTGCAACTCACAGCTAATGCATTGTTTACAATTGAATGTATTAGGGCCCCGTTTGGAACCCGGAAAATACTAGGAAAAGGAAAAAAAATACTAAGGAAAATGATTTTCTCATGTTTGGTTTACTGTGGAAACTATAAAAGAAATTCAAATATAATCAAAGTTCTTCAAAATTGTATGTATTTTAAAATTTCTTAGTCTTTTATATAATAGAAACAAACAAATAAAATGAGTTTGAATAAACATATAAAATAATTTATAAAGTTCAAACTTATTTTTTATTTTCCTCCAAATCTTTTTTCCTTCCACTTTTTTTTTTTTTTTTTCACTTAGTACTTCCAAAATCTTAACGAACCTAGGTGTTAAGCCATTGCAGAGTTGCAGGCCTAAGTATCAGATTCAATTAGATTAACAAAAAAAAGTTAACTACAATTTGTTTGCTGTATTAAGCATACAATTCGGTCATGATAAGTTTTGACCATATTGTTAACTCGACCCTTTAAACTTTTAAGGCCCAAATTATTCTAACGTTTGTTTCAGACCAAATATACTATCATCAACGGAATGAACATATAGGTAAAATAGCTCTTGTTGGACTAAATGGCCATGTTCAATTTTCGTAAGATAATCAAATATGCGCAGGTTGAATCTGGATTATTGCTTCTTATTCTTCTATATATGAAGTGGGTTAGATGGTTTTAGTTGAATCAATTCTTTCTTTTTTTAGAGCAGATGAAACTCTTTTGTCTAAATTATGGGAGAATCAATTATGTTGACAACTTGTTCAATTTGAACAAGGATTATGACGTAGCTCATTTAAATTCTATGCTCCTGAACTGTTTCTTTGTTTATTTTTCAAATATTTTCCTTCTAAATATTTTTCAATGTATTTGTATCATTTTAATGTTTTTTAGATTTCTAACTATTTTTTTCCGAAATTCTAGGAACTTATTTCTTTAGTTTTGAACCTATAAAATGGATAAAAGTTGGATGAGTAAGAGTAGGTCTAGCACTGAATATAGAGAAGGCGTGAAAGATTTCCTTGATTTTGCATTTCAAAACACATCTCGAGATGGAAAGATATTATGCCCATGTATTAATTGTGTTAATCGTTATCTTCAAACTTATGAGGAAGCCAAAGTTCATTTAATATGTTATGGTTTTTTGAGTGGATATACTCATTGGATTTGTCATGGGGAGAAGTCTTCTCTATTTATGTTTCATCATCATCCTATTCTTCAACTACTACCTGTCCTTGTACAGTGCAACAAATTCAGGAGTATGCTTCTCTACAACCAAATATGCATAGGTCTGGTGACATGGTATCATTATTACATGATGCATTAGGTTTTGTTGGCTAAGTAGATAGCAGGATTTCTTTGGATGGTGATGAAGATGAAATTAATTTACAAGCAGATTCTAAACAAACTAGAGCTAAAAATACAAGGGGAGATAATGAATTTCTTGAATTGTTAAAGGGTATGAATGAGGAGTTATACCCTGGATGTAAGACATTCTCTAAAATATCACTTGAAATGTTTGAAGGGTGGACAGGAAAATCATTTAGTATGTTGTTGGAGTTGTTGCTTGATGCATTTAGTATGCTTGGCATTAGATCTTCATTATGAAAAGATCCATGCATGTAAAAATGATTGTCTGCTCTTTTGGGGTGAAAGATCGAATGAAGAACAATGTCAGACATGTGGTTCTTCACGATGGATTACTTCTTGAGAATTAGACAATAAAACTAGCAGGGCTAAGAAGAAGCCAATGAAGATCTTGCTTTACTTTCCCTTAATACCAAGGCTTCAAAGGCTATTTGCATCAAAGAAGACCTCTGATGACATGAGGTGGCACTATGACGGGCGAAAAAAAGATGGAATGCTTAGACATCCTGCAGATGGGGAAGCATGGAAAGCATTTGATGCTTATTTTCTAGATTTTGCATCTGATCCACGTAATGTAAGACTTGCTCTTGCGTGATGGCTTCAATCCTTTCCGGACAATGAGCACAAACTATAGTACTTGGCCAATTGTGTTGATTCCATATAACATGTCACCTTGGGCTTGTCTGAAACAATCTTCCTTCATTCTTTCAATGATTATTCTAGGAGAGAAGGGTCCAGGAAATGACATTAATGTTTATTTGCAGCCTTTGATAAAAGAGTTAAAGAAGTTGTGGGAAGGTTAAGAAACATATGATGCTTCGGCCAAGCAACATGTTCTCATGCGTGCTACGCTAATGTGGACAATAAATGATTTTTTTTGTCTATGCTATTCTTTTTGGTTGGAGCACTAAGGGGGCATTTGCATGTCCTTGTTGTGCTGAGCTCATAAATTCCATATGGTTAGAAAAAGGTGGTAAATATATTTATATGGGTCATCGTAAGTGGTTACCAGAATGTCATCATTTGCGGCTTCAAAAGCTTTATTTTGATGGTTCTAAAGAATAATGTGTGGCACCTACAAGGCATAGTGGCAGTGATATCTTAAGGCAACTTGATAATGTCCAATTTACATTAGGAAATCACTCCAAATCTAAACAACAAAGGAAAAAGGGAAGTAAAAAGCTAACTAGAGATGAAGAGGAATCAAATGATGTTGGCAATCTTAATGCTAAACAAAAAAATCCAATGGATTGGTGGAAGAAGAAGAGCATTTTCTTTATGTTACCTTATTGGGAACGTAACTTGCTTTGCCACAATCTTGATGTGATGCATATTGAAAAAAAATGTGTGTGACAATTTTGTTGGCACTTTGTTGAATCTTGATCACAAGTCTAAAGATAATATGAAGGCCCATCTTGACTTGATAGATATCGGAATCAAGCCTAAACTCCACCCTACTATGGATTCAAGTGGGAAGATGCATTTGCCCTTAGCATCCTTTGCTCTAATTACGAAATAAAAAATATTTGTTGTCAAGTTCTAAAGGATGTGAAAAGGCCTGATGGATATGCATCTAATATTTCAAGATGTGTAAACTTGAAGGATAGAAAAATTAGTGGCTTAAAAAGTCATGATTGTCACATTCTGATTCAAGATCTCCTCCCATTAGCATTGAGAGCTAGTAGTCCATCTAAACAAGTAACTAAAATCTCAATTGAGCTAGCTTATTGTTTCAAGGCTATATGTTAAAGGTGATTGATGTTAATGAATTTGACAAAATTCAGCAACGTATTGTATTAATGCTTTGTCACATGGAGATGACATTTCTTCCTTCTTTTTTCACTATAATGATCCATTTGATGGTTCATTTGGTGGAAGAGATAAAACTTGTTAGTCCAGTGCAATATAGATGGATGTATCAAATTGAGAGGTATGTAGTTTATATAGTTTTATCCTTTATAGCTGGTTACTTGAATCCTTTTTATTTTTCCTAACAAACCCTTTTGGAATGATTATTTTTCAACTTAGATCTTTTGTTTCCTATAAATCATCTATTAGAAACAAGGCTCAATCGGAAGAGTCAATTGTTGAATGGTATATAGCCAACGAATGTTTAACATTTTGTTCAAGATACCTTGAAGGGGTTGAGACAAAATTTAATAGGCCTTTGTGTAACCCAGACCCACCTACAAACATTCAAACCAAGTACTTATTTAAAAGTGCTGGCCAAGCTATAGGGAAGGTTGAAGATGTTGTCCTAGATGATCTTTCTTTGCTTCAAGCACATCGATATGTGCTCCGACACTATGATGAGATAGAAGGATTTCGTCAGAAAGTTATTGTTATTCTTAGTACTCAACAATTATAATTGTATGCATATTATAAAATTTTGACAATAAACTTAAAATGCAATTTTTTTAGAGAATTCATCAATTTTGAGAGGAGAAAAAGACATCGACATGCTCATATGGATCAAAATGAGATAGAAAAGATAATAAATGATAAGCTCCATTATTGGTTTCAGACTAGAGTAAGTATACCAAATTATGTAATTCTATGCTAATAATAATACCTTGATTCTTATAAATAAAGTCGTTGCCTTATATTGGTAGGTATCCGGTGCAACATGTGATCCAAATATACATGAAGAAATTGTTGCTCTTAGTAAGGGTCCAAGCAAAGTGGAAAAAAGATTTTCTAGTTTCATTATCAATGGAATCAAATTTCATACCATGGACCGAGAAGAGCAAAGATTGACTCAAAATAGTGGTGTTGTTAACGTATCTGAAATGGGAGGAACGAATTACTATGGCAAATTAAGAGATATAATTGAATTGAAATATTATGGTCATTTTAAGATTGTGCTATTTAAATGTGATTGGGTTAATGTTCATTGTACCATAGGCTTCAAGCAAGATGAATTTGGGTTTAAACTTGTTAACTTTTCTAACTTAATACATACTGGTGAGAAGAAAGACGACGATCCATATGTATTCTCTTCTCAAGTTGAACAAGTATTCTATGTGAAAGACCCAAATAACCCAAATTGGCATGTGGCTGTATGAGTTAAACCTAGAGATGTATTTGATATGGGTAAAGAGGATATTGATGATTTTAATTGCTTAGTAGGTAATAGTAGTCAAACTTTAGATGAACTTAAACCTAACTAGGTTCGAGTGGATGTTAATGATGATGAGTATTTGTGATTGGCATTATTTTAAGTGTAATCAAAGAACAATTTTAATCTTTATATATTTATATTTATACAGTACAAGTTGTCGCTACAGTACAAGTTGCAGACCTGAATTTTTATAGATCTAGGATGACAAAACGGACCTCATCGTTGGATTTTTCTCGCGAAATCTAGTTACCCAAACGAATTTCATTGAATTTCGAGACAGTCGGAATTTTCACGTTTTTCAAGGAGATGGACGGGTGTCCAGTGAAACCCAAAAACAAGATTTTTGAGAAAAATCTTGAAAGTGGGAAATAAATAAAGTTCATTTTGAAATAAATTGAACTTGAATCGGGATGAAATAGATTGTTTCGGGGCAGAAATTGACTCGGATAAGTCGTGGACACATGGCGCGACGTGGGTCAAGTACTTAAGTTCATCAGGTTAATAAAAGAACAGATTTTGGGAGAGAGAAGGAGCTCATTTTCTGGTTTGAAAACTCGTGGGAGAGAAAGGGAGAAAAAAGAGAACTCCAAGCTTCTCTCTTTGATCGAATGGGTCAAGTACGCCTCGACGACGACTACGCTTGGGTACCAAAAAGGATGGATTTCACCAAAGATCCAAAGAAGGAGATTTTGGGAAATCAAATTTTTCGAGATTAGGAGGTGTTCTTGAGACCTCCTTCGGTTTTACTACTCTCAAATAGGTAGGGATTCTTCCTCCTTTGGTTTACTTCCACCCTAAGGGGCTAATTTTGGGGGGAGTGTTGTGTAAAGGCCTTAAGGGTCTATTTGGCTGATTTAGGAACTGTTTAAAGCTATTTTTATGGTTTATTTGTGGGCTGGTTTGGTTGTGGTCTTTAGTAAGGACCAAAGATGTGGAAAAAAAATTATATGTGAGTAGTTAAGAGGAAATTCTGCCAAAAATTTCCCTAGACCCTTTTCCTTGTTTTGGCCATAACTTGACCTATGGACCTCTAAATTGGATGATTTTAGTTGGAGATGAACCCTAAGAACAAGAGCTACAAATGTCTAGAAGAGATCGAGGTTTAAATCAAGCTCTAAAAACCCTGAAAATGAGTTTTACAGTAAGATACTAATTTTGTCCCCTCTACGGGAGTAACTTTCATGAAGAAAGTATGGTCACATTATGGGGAGTAACTTTCATGAAGAAAGTATGGTCACATTATGTCTCTATTATTCCTAGAAATTCGTCCAATTGAGAACACAATACTTGTAACACCCCGAAATATACCCTAGTCGTTTTCGACATGTTTAGGGTATTTTGTAGGCATAATTTGAATTTTTCGTAATTTAAATGCAAAACATGGAAATTCGAAAACTTGGAATTTGTACAAGATATAAGGGCAAATTTGTAATTTGGAAAAAAGGATATGAAAGTCATAAGATAAGAAGAGTGTGGGCTAAATTAGAATATAGCATAAGTTGAGTTGCAAAAAGAAAGGAACTTGAGGACCTATGTGCAATAAATAGAAAGATTAAGTATAAAAAGAGTGGGAGATCAAAAATATCTCATTTTTGTTTGGTCCCCAAAGGAGAGCAAACCGTGAAGAAGGGAAGAAGACAGAAGAAGAGGAAGAAGAAGGAGAAGCCAAGAAGAAAGGTATGGTAAGTCTGCATTTCTATGATTTTTGACTTTGAATATGGAATCATGTGTATTTTGGACTTTTGTAGGGATTTTTATGGGTTCCAAACCTAGGGTTTAGTTAGGAATTGATCCTAACCCTAGATTTATATGAAATTGAGATGAAACCTCAGCTTGGTTACATATAAGCATGGAATTTCTTATCTATGTTTTGTGGTAAGAATGGTGGACTTTGGTATGGGTTCTTGAAATTTTACCTAGGGTTTGGGTATGTGAAGTTCTAAACCACCATTACAAGATGAATATGAAGTGGTTTTGATGTGTGTATTGAGTATTGAGTTGGTTTGGGTGAAAATATATGGAAAAGGGGTGAAAAACCACCATTTCTGGGCATTTTCAAGGTCTGGTACCGGTACCAAACAGTGTGGTATCGGTACCAAATGTGTTCTGGTCGACTGGTACCGGTACCAAAAAGTCGGTACCAGTACCCAATTGTTCTATTTTGGACCAATGTTAATATTTTGGGCATAACTTGGTCATTTCTTATCCGATTTGAGTGATTCAAGTGGCTGGTTAAACTAGACTTCAAGGAGAATAAATCTCCCTGAAATAGGTACCTTCAAATCTCCGACTCTATTCAGTCTGTGAATTCACTCAAAAGTGGGCTGTGTTCAAGACAATTTCAGAGTAGTCCCGGATGTTTAGACATATCGTGAGTTTCGGTGCTCCGATTTGGGTGATTCCAGTTGGAGAAGAACCCTTAGCACATTAGCTTCAAATGAGTACAAAGAACCAGTGTCATGTATTGAGTTAAGACCCTTGAAAATGAGTATTTCAGACTGTCTCTAATGTAATATGGGCAAACTGACTAGTTTGGCATGAAAATGTCATAACTTGAGTTTGGATGATTCAATTGGAATGATTCCAATTTCTAAGTAAATTAGATTCATAGAGGAACAAGAATACATGAATGAGGTGTGAATACATAGGTGTCATACTGTACAAGTATATGAAATGCCATATGTAATAGGCATGAAACAAGAAAAATATAGAAAATGCAATATGTATAGATGTGTTTATGAAACATGAAAACGAACTGAAACATGAACCTGAACATGAAAGGCAATATGTCTTGAACACATAATGTGGCTAAGAATGCCCTTATTATAAGATAGTAAGTTACTTAAATTAAGGTGTGAAATGGTAACCTTGAAGGCTTGGGTCACTAGCTTGATACAATGGGGTTATAAGGTCTCTGTTATTTCTCGCATTAGGCAAATGACATATAGTCAAAGCCAAAACCGGATCTTTGTTTAGCTATGAAATCTAACCCTAGAACCACTCCTATTTGAGTCCAATCAAATACTAAGCATTCAATGTCCCAGTCAGTTTGAAACCCTAGCATTTAACCTCATTTCAATGGCTCGTAAATGACATCTAAAGGATATCAATGCATCTACCATTAAGAATGCACTGAACCCTAAAGCATGACAAGTATTGACCAAAGGAAAGACATTAAATGGCATTAAACCCTAGTTTGGAACCATAAATGTAGTAATTCAGATTACAGCATGAGGACACTGCCAAACCACCAACAACCAAGCTAGCAACCCTCCTCTTCAAGGTTTTGAGGCTTAGCCAAGCATCCCTTGAGTTGTCATCCTCAAGGGGTGTGTTTGGCAGCCGAGAAAATGAGAGAAATAGGAGAGAGAAGAGAGCAAATAAACCTAAAAACTAAAGCTACTGAAAGCTTGCATAAAAATAGCTGTGGTTACAGGGTGTTGTAGGGAGCTTATAGCCAACCCTAATGTGTGAAATGGCAAAATGCCTAAAATATGAGATTAGGACAAATGGTAATTAATCAAAACGTGGTCGCTTGAAAATCAAAACATCAAAAACACAGTATACTCATTTTCGCAGAAATTCTCGCAGATAGCGAAATTTTCGCTATGATAGCGAAATTTCGCTATCATAGCGAAAAAAAAAAAACAAGGCATAGCTTAAAATTTGAGATAGCTTAAAATTTCGCTACTGCAATTTTGCTATAAATATAAACTTTTCGCAATGCATAACGAAAATTCTGCATTCCACCATTCCTCCAATGTTGCCTCCTGCATTGCTTCTACACCTCATTTTGCCTTCAATTCTTCAATTCAACTTGACATTTCATCGCCTCAGCTTGGTGAAATTACCGTGAATTCTCAGCATTTAGCACCAACTCGACATCAAACTCGAAATTATTGGTTGAGGCTCGCAAAACCCGCAAATTACTCAAAACAACTCGAAACTAATCGTTGGTACTAAGTGGACCCGCATGTCAATCGTGACCATATGATTAGTGCGCAAAAAGCACTCAAAATCTATCTTAAATAGGATTCAAAATAGCACTTTTTGGGTACTAATCAATGAGTGGTGAGCTCGGAAATGGGACAACGTCTAAAATCGAGACTCACGGTTGTATAAAATAATAATAAATCACGTGTATTTGGGTGAAGCAAGATGGGGCAGATCCCCCCCCAGGGTGAAAGACCCAAATTTTATTCTTGGTCAGACATATGGATCGAACGATGAAAGTTCATGAAAGTGTCAGAAGGCGATGCTAAGCCTGCTGTGAGACCCCGAAAATTTGCAACCCAAATAAACACACGGGATTTGATAAATTAAAATTGGAGGGTAGTCCAATGGTTTAAGTCATTGGGTGAAACACCAATGACTGGTTTTTCGCTAATTTGGCGCTAAGTGGTGTGAGGGAGTCGGTCGGGACTCGAAGTTAGGCATGAGTCTCATCTCATGCATGACACGGAACATTCCATATAGGATGCATTATTTATATAGAATATGATTTGATGTTTTATGTAAGCCATTGCATGTGCATTTTAGGCGGGGAGTAGCCCTTGTAGGAGAATTTTTCTACTGGGCATTGCTCATCCTGTTGTGGGACCCCCTTTCATGTACAGGGGGTGTACAAGGAGACAGCGCTCCGACGAGGCCGTGATTATGAAGAATATCAACATGTGGCCTTGATGAATGTAAAAAGAATTGTAATTAAATTCTTTTGGACTATTGTATAAATAGTCAAGTATGTAATTATGATAAGAGGACCATGATCGGACTCTTATGGACTGTCATTAACTGTTAATTTTCATATTTTTGATTTAAATATGAATGAATGGGTTCCGGTAAATGGACGTATTGAGGTGGTGCCGAGTAAACTATATTAGAACAAGCTAGTTTTAATATATGTTCTATATAAGAGTGTTGAAATAAACTCTTATGGATTACTTTTATACAGGTTGTATGTTGGGTAGAGCTTCCCAAACAAAGGAGACTTCTACCCGGTTTTTTGTGGAAATATGGATCCCCGATAAATGGGACACAACCATGTGGTATCGGGTAACCCGAAATCCACAGGAATTCCACAGATTGACGAGTGGTCAACGGAACCCCCGGGATAGGGGTGTCACATCTCGACTTTCTTTTGTCAGGACTCTTATTGTAGTTTATGCGGCTCGCAAATGGCCACTTTTTTAGATAGATGTCGAAAATGTTTTTCTTAATGGTGAACTCTCAAAGGAAGTCTATATGAATCTTCCTCCTGGTTACTCTCATCCTCCGAGGTTTCCTCATAGAGTATTTCGACTACGGCGGGCACTTTATGGTCTTAAACAAGCTCATCGAGCATGGTCTATATGAAGCTCCTCAGACCTAAACTTGGTTTTTTTCCAAACATGTTTTTTTTATAAGAAGACACATTTAAGGTTTTTCTTTATTATTATTTTTTTAAACAAAATAAAACAAAAATAAATGATAACTTTAAACCATTTTTTAAAAATGATTTTTCAAAATAAAAAAGGAGTAGTATTTTTAAATGAAAAACGCATAATAACATGCTGGGTCTACACATATCCTTTTAAAGAAGTTGGTGACTGAATAATTGAAAAGATTGTGATAGGTGAAGTGTAGTGTCAAACATGAATATCTTTTATATATATATATATATATATATATATATATATATATATATAAAAGCACCTCGCATACAACCGTTTCCCTCTTTATTCTTTACCGAACCCGGTGAGGGCGATTTGATTTATTGCCTTATTTTTGCTGCCTTACAATCTATTTAATATTAACTTTTAAAAAGCCCTTACTAAAATGGTAAATGATTGGAATAGATTTATGAGAGATTTTTCTATTCGAATTAAAAAATAAAATATTGTAACGATATAATATAAAATGATAAAAAAAGAGATAGTTCAAAGGGCAGGACATTTAACAAAGGTCCTAAGTTCAAGTTTCGGGTAATTTATTATATTATAATAAAATATTTAGTTGTAAAAAAAAAAGGTGATTGAGAGTAAAAAAACCTTTTAAAATGATTTATTATAAGAATTATTTTCTAAAAAATATTTTATAAAAATTGAAAAATACTATAGAATTACATTTGTACATAATAAATACAAATAATAAATAATCACTTATAATCTTCTTAAAGAAACATTTATGTATAATTTAATAAAGATTTAAAAAAAGTCTATATAAATATTTGGTCCTTGGGACAACCCGTAAGGTCGGAAGGTTGTTTGAGCTCATCTTTCTTCATTTACCATCCTCTCGTCTCTCTTTCTTCTCGCCGCCCCTGCCAAAGCACTTCTTTCTTCTTGCTTTATGGTGACACTTTCACCTTGGTCATGCATCTATCTCTGTGGTTCAACAACTAGTTTCAGGGTTTGCTTAAGTTCTCGTTTTCAAATAAGAGTATTGATTGTATGCCTTGTCAATTTGGCAAACAAACTTCTTTACCATTTAATAACAATGTTTCTCATGCTCTTTCTTCTTTTGATCTTATTCATTCTGATGTATGGGGCCCTCTCCCATTTCTATCTTGAAGGGTCACGCTACTTTTTTATTTTTATGGATGATTTTTCCGATATACTTGGATTTACTTTCAAATTCATGAACTTTATCAAATATATCGTGACTTTACCAAAATGATTGAAGCACGGTTTTCTAAACCTATCAAAGTTTTTAGATCTAATAATGCCCAAGAATATAAAGCCCCAAGAATTTACCTCTATTCTACATCAGTTTGGTAATGTTCATCATTCCTCTTGTGCAAGCACTTCTCAACAAAATGGCAGGGTTGAGCGCAAACTTCGTCATATTCTTGATGTTGTTCGTGCTACTACTATTGCTGCTTCTACCCCTTCTCATTTTTAGGGGAAGCTGCCTCATCAAGCAGCATACCATCAATAGATGTCCTTCTCCTGTTCGTAATCAAACCCTTATGATGCGTTGTCTGGTTCTTCCTCCTATGACTTACTTAGGAGCCTTTGGATGCGTTCCGTTTTGTTCTTCTCGTGGTCATGAAAGAAACAACTTCATTTCTCATTCTCGTTTGTGTTGTTTTCTTGCATGGAATTGGTAAAAGCTTATAGGTGTTATGATCCCATCAAACGCCTTGTTTCTCACATGTGGTCTGGGAACACGAAACAAGCTCTTACCAACTACCTCATGTTCATGTTTCCCTTATTCCCCATCGATCCTCTCCCTGACCTTTTTCCTGAGGAGTCTCCCACCTCTCTGTCTGAGTCTCCCCCTTCTATTACTAATGTTCCTTCTCATGCATCTGATGAGCTTCCCGCACCGATCATCGACGTGCCCACTGATCCTACCCCAATTGGGGATCCTGCTGGTCCTTCTAACTCTCATGCACTTCGTTGTTCCCATCGGGTAACTACTCTTCCTTCTCACCTTCATGACTTTCATTGCTTTTCTGCTCTTGCCTCTCTCCAAGAACCTCAGACTTTTCATGAGGCTTCCTCTAACCCTTTATGGCAGCAAGCTATGAAAGAAGAGTTGGATGCACTGCATAAGACTGGAACATAGGATCTGGTTAATCTCCCCTCTAGAAAATCTGTTATCGGTTGTAAATGGGTTTATAAGATCAAGACTAACCTGATGGCACCAAGTGATTCTACAAGGCTCGCGGTTGCCAAGGGTTTTACTCGTGAGTACGTGGGATTGATTTATGACTTCTTGCTCAGGTTCTGCCTTCTTCGTCAGGACTTTATTGCCGTTTATGCGACTCGTAAATGGTCACTCTTTCGCATGGATGTCAAAATGCTTTTCTTAATGATGAACTCTCAGAGGGAAGTCTATAAAGCTTCCTCCTGTTACCCCCTACCCTCCTGGTTCCCTCATAGAGTATTTCGACTACGGCGGACACTTTATGGTCTTAAACAAGCTCCTCGAGCATGGTTTGCAAAGTTTAGTTCTACTATCTCTCAGCATGGTTTTTCAAGTAGTTCTTTTGATACAACACTTTTTCTGAGACGGTCTGATTAGTGCTCAAAAAGTGCAATTTTGAACCCTATATTAGATAGGTTTTGAGTACATTTTGATCATTAATCATGTCATATAAACCAATCGAAGTGCTCATGCTACCTTAGTAACACTTATGCCAATTTGAGGGTGTTTTTGGTTGTTTTGTAGACTTTACACATTTGAACTTCAACTCAATGCAAATGATCGATCATGAGGTTGGAATTTTAGTCTCAAATGAACAATGTCAAAATCAATGGAAAACAAAGGAAAAGTGGAAGAAATGAGATGCAATGAAGACATGATCAGAGGAATGCGTAACAGCAAACAGTAATTTCGCAACCTGTTTAATCAATTCGCAATCCTAAAGGATTTTCGCAACCGTTTCGCAACAGTCACCTCAGCACACATTGCGAAATTGCCAGCTAACTCCAAGACTGCGTACCTGCGAAATTCCGCTTTTCACCGACACTGCTTAGCTTAGCGGGCTGAAGAATAGCGAAATTCGCAACCTTGCCAAATTCGCTACAACATTGCCAATTTCAAGCAGACCCTTGCCACCTCGCTAAGCTACATTTCCACCCGCTTAATTATTGCCAATTTCGCTAATTAATAAATTCTCCTCAGAGCTAAAATGCATGCCTCGTCATGCTTGTACTCACGAACCGCCTTCAAACTTGGTGAATTACTCTCCTATCCTATAACTTACCTTAGTTATTAGGTTTTTGTATTTTTATACCTTGAGAGCCCATAAATACTCCCTCATGTTTTGTAATGATATATGGAGGTGAGGAGAAGAAAGACAAGTTTTTTGTGATTTGTAGTTTTCATTTACCGTTTTGTAAATAAATTGTTTTATTTTTTAAGTTTTGCTTATTTTCTTCTCTCTTTCTTTCTCTCTTTCTTCTTTTCACTTTCCCTGCTGCCAAACACACTTTGAGGATGATAACCAAGAGATGTTAAGGCTCTCCTTTGAAGAGGAAGGAAGCTGAAGCCGCAAGTAGCTTAAGCATGTGTCAGTCTCTCATGTACTAAAGCTACTGCAGTGTATTTATGGCCCTTATCTTCAAACTCAGTTGTACAATATAGGATGTTATTGTCTTGGCTAATACTTCCATGCTTTAGATTCCAAAGTTAGTGACGTACTGGCTCTTAGATGGTCCTTACTGCCTATGAGGTAATATTCACATAAAGAGGGGCTCAAATTCAGGTTAAATAACATTTGGGTTTTTATTGTTTTGGAACAATACTCTTAATGCTTTAGGTTCAGTGCTCTCGGTAGAGATGTAATCGTGATTCTTTAGGATGGTCTTTACTAGCCTAGGTCAATACTCTCCATGCTTTAGGTTCAAGGTTCTGGGTGAGAGATGCACCGCATTCTTAGATCTTTACGAGCTTCCTCTAAAAATGATAAAAGAATGTTAGGTTTTAAACAAAAGGGTCATAACTACATCCCGTGTTGACTCACATAGGAGGATAAAACCTCGAGGACATGTGGTGTTTGCCTCTAGCTTGCCAAGTTAGTGACCTAAATCTTCAAAGTAAATTTCTTCATTGTTAATTTCCCAGCTTTTAACTTTCGCTTACAATTTCCTGTTTTCTTTTTCAAACCATTCCCTGCTGAATGAATTCCAAAGAGTCCAAATAGAAAGCCTTACCTTCATGCCCTAATGCAAACCATTTTTATGAAGAAAACCCATCCCGTGGTTCCTCGACCTTTAGACTCACTTTCATATCACAAAGAGCTTGGATCAATGCGCTGTAGGAGCTTAGGTATATAAATATTGTTGATTTTAGCTCAGCTTACTGTGGCACGAATCAAATGGCGCCGCTGTCAGGGATGGTGCCGACTACCAATGGGTAAGTCAAGAGTACTTGTGATCCATACATCACAAGTGAAGGTAACCTTTTTTACCTTCTTGCATATCAATATAAGAACGCGCTTCTAGCACTTGACAAGATTTGACCGATTCATCGCTCTCGCTTTTTTTTTTATTCACTATTTTACTTCTTTTGTTAGATTAGTTTTTACTCTTTTTCTTTAGCACCATTGTTGTCCTAATTGTTGTGTCTCTACAATTGTAACAACCAAAGATGTAATGTTGATAGAGACACTTCAGAATAATAGGATTTAGCACACAACCCGACCCAGCTTAGTGAGTAAGAGTGCACAAACCGATACCATGGATCCCATACCTGAGGAACAACAGAGCCAACCAGAACCTTGCGAACTAAATGCATATAGAACCATGAGGGATCACATCCAATCTCTCCCAGAGTTAGTGCCCCATCCTCGTATCATTCCTCCGCCGATGATGTAGCAAAGGAGGCCATATTTGGTACCTTACTTCCCACATACCATGGATGGAAATGCAAATCCATACACCTACATAAGGGTTTGAGGAGGTTTGCACTACCTTCAAGAAGGTAAGGATGGACATGGATTTCGAAGCTAAAGGCATTTCCATTTGACTCTAAAGGACAAGGCCAAGATATGTCTAACCCATTGAGGCTCAGAACCATAAGAAATAATATTTCAAGCGCAGTTCCCCGAAGAAGTTTTTTAGTGCTCATAAGACAAACAATTTGAAAAGACAAATTTACCCCTGCAGCTCATGAAGGCGGAAGTTTTACCAAAGAATGAGAGGTTTTTAGAGACCAATGTTGCATGTCCACACCATGGTCTTTGTCACATGGATGTTAGTGAACCACTTCTGGTGGTATGCCTCATTATGAGGCGCCTTTAGAAACCATGTGTGTGAGACTTTAAGCAAACATCCTGGTTGGTCATGGATTTTAAATTACGTGGCTGAAACTTCTAAGGGTCGGGATGACCTAACCCTAGAAACGGATAGGATGAAACCACCACCAATCAAAGAGGTGGTATGTATGCACCGAATTATATATGGAAATGAGCTTAGTTATCAACTCAGCTAGAAAGGTAGAGGAGTCGAGGGAAAACAAATTAATGAAGTGCAAAAGTAAAGACGTGACAACACTCGGAGACAACCTAATCCCTGCACAAATTTCCAATCCCCAGCACAATCAATAGAACACTGTTCCATGACCCCTGCAGTGAAGGATTTGATGTCAGAATGTGCACACACCGTAGGGAAGACAATTCAAGCCCTGGGTCGAACTAAATGCTCCATACGGGAATACTTACAATCCCAATTGAGCAATCATCCTAACCTGTGATGGAGACCAAACCCCCGCTATGTGTACCACCAGAGCCAAGCCTCGCTTATTCTCCACAACCACAACAAATCCACCATCCTCTCTTCTAGTAGAATGTCACTAATTTGAGAAGTTTTTCTTTTTCTTTTTTCTTTTTTCTTTTTTTTTTTTAATTTGTTAATGACCAAAATGGAACCAATGTGCAATTGGCACAAAGAATTGATACTGTCGAGAAAACACTGAATAAAAAATTTGATGACCTACAGGATTCAATTACAAACATTAACAAGCTGCTAGAGGGACAAGAAAGAGGGAGGTTCCCATCCCAAACACTTCCAAATCCTAAGGGGATCCAAGGAGGTAGGGTCAGAATGGATGAGGTTGTCCATAATCACCTTGAGAAGTGGAAAGAGGTCGATCTAACCTCTGCCAAAGCCTCACAGAATCAGGAGAAAAAATGCAACCTGAGCATATTCTTCTAGAGGATGACACAATGAAATATCGTGATACCACCCCCTTTCCACAAGCATTGAGAGTGAAAGAAAAGGAAACTCAACAAGCGTGGCGTTGAGGTCTTAAGGCGCAAAGGTTAACATACCTTTGCTTGATCTAATCAACCAAGTACCCGGCTTATGCAAAATTTTAAAGGATCATGCACCATAAAGAGAGGATTAGGCATTGAGAAGAAGGCCTTTCATCAAAATATCAAGTTCTAATCCAAAGCGGCACTCTCATATAATAAGGACTGCTCTCCCACAATACCAGTTAATATCAAAGTGAATTGCATGAAAAGGCATTACAGATTTAGGAGCCAAGCAGAATCTTATGCCATTTTCAAGATGCAGCTAGGTTTAGGTGAGCTTAAACCTACCTCAATCACAGCTCTCATTGGCCATAGGACGTGCTGAAATCCCCAAGGATAGTTGAGGATGTCCTTGTAAAATTGACAATTTCACTATCCAAAGATTTTGTGAAGTCCTGTGACACTCGCACCCAGTCCTAGAACCAAATCATGTGCCAATCATTTTAGGGAGACCATTTCTGGCCACTGCCAATGCAATTATTAATTGCCGGAATGGAATCATGCAATTGACATTTGGTGACATGATATTGGAATTGAACATTTTCAATTTGAATGACAACCCAAAATTGTTAGAACCTGAAAATCCTATAACTGATGAGGTTGTTTCACGGATCGCTGTGCAGTATAACAGCCCGGAAAATGCAAAGAGTGATCAGCCTTGGTGATGAAGGAGAATTGGTCTTGCCAACAACACCAATTGCAAGCCACCTGCTCAAATCCACAACCATTCCGCAGGAATTGTACTCCAACTTATGGCCTCCTAACATCACGGAGCTAAAGCAAGCCACTGCATGTTATAGATCATCCTCTCGACCCCCTTGAGTATTTCGAACTCGAACTGGTTCGGTGTTTTCCAAAACCGAATAACAGTTCACAATTTTTAATTTTTGTCATATATTAGTCAATTTTGTCAGTTGTAGTTATTTTCTGAAATTTTTAACTTAGGATAATTTTTATATATAGTTTTTATAGTATCAGATTGTATTAGATTTTAATATCAGTACTCATAAGTTAAAATTTCATAATATATAATTTTTAGTAATTAATGTTAAAATTTTGATGTATTGCAGGGAGGCTAAAATGGCCAAATTCACTGGCTTAGCGAAAAATTGGTCGGAGAGACTCTTCGGCTACCATACTGCGCTTATAAAAACAGTATATTGCCTCAAAACATTTCATATTCTCCTCCTGGGCCAAGGTTCCTCGAGCTCCCACCGGCCACAGGCTCTGAGCCCCACCGCCGGGCCAGGCCTGCTTCCGTCGCAAAGAGCCGTGCTCAAATGGGCCCCGACCGGGCCCCTCCTTTAGCCTTCATCACCGCAGATCAGCCACCCGTGATCATCAGCCGAGCAAGGCTCGAGCCTCCACAAAGCCATCCCGGGCCCCAGCCGGGAGTGAGCCCTCACCATCACAGACGAGCCCTCCTCACCTCGCCCGAGTCATTACTTATGTGCCTCTCGGTTCAATAAAGGAGCCCTACATCGTTGTCCTGGATCATAGTTCGAGACTCTAAGATCACCCAGGTCCATTTCCGCCCCGCCGCCGAGCCCCGGGTTTGATAGTTTGGTCTGTGGGGATTCGCTTGTGTTCAGTGGAGCTTCAAACGAGGTACAGACCCCAGTTTACATATTTAGTGAGTCTACGCATTTTCAGCAGTTTATTTTATATCTCAGATATGGTCCGTACGAGGGTGTGGGTCCTCAGGCTCGGCCTGGGGTGCAGGAGGCTTTTAGCACACCGGAGCCGCAGGTCGCAAGATAAGTACCAAAGACTCGCAGCCATCACCCGGTCCCCGGTAGCCGCACTGACGAGCCTGATCTCGGGGACGCTATCAGACACGGATGGACCCTGCCCCATCCCCGCGACTCTGAGGAGAGCTAGAGGGTCTACTTTTCCAAGCTGGCCGCACTTCGCCCAGCGAAGCCATCATCTTCTAGACCGCCACCATCACCGGTCGCATCAGCAGCTGAGACGACACCTTCACCTCAGCTATCACCGGCCTCGCGGATCAGGCGGCCCATGTTTGTAGGACACCCCATTCCGGGGAATGCAGATATACGTAGCCGACCATTTCAGCAGGAGTCATTCTACGACGTTCCTGGACTGATGGCCGACCCTGTGATACCGTGAGTCACGCGATTGATCGAGAGGTATTCGCTTCCTCCATGACTCCACGACAGCTCTACACCCGAGAGGTCCCTACGCCTCTACTCACTCCATGACATCTCGGGATGCGCATCTGCCCCGAGATCCATTTCAGATAGATGACCGTCGAGGTGTACCTGGCCCAAATGTTATTTCGCAGCCTTGAGATTGCGCATACCGCCGTGCAATGCTGAGGGTTATAGAGATCACCCACCCCGCCCGTAGCGATAGTTAGAGACCGGCCAGGATGTTACACCGCTCAGCTTCATTCGAGGCAACCCGCCTCATATGTCAGCTTCATCGCACCACTGGCTGCCAAGACTGCTTATTCCCTCCGCAGCGATTATGTGCGCAGGAGGGGCCTATCTGAGTGGCATTTGTACCGGGGATCTGGCAATTTCTGGTTCAGCCCATCCGAGCTGGTGATTACTTCGCTCTTACAGTTTGAGGAGAAGGTCCACCGGAGAGACCTCATACGAGCAGAGAGCATACCACTACTTATTCCGAGGCTCCTTTCCTATGTTCTTGAGCAGATGGGATTTCCGGAGGAGCCTGGGATAGAGATGCGAGACAGCTGCCTACAGGTAGTAGCAGTGGACCGGATTATGACTATGCCCGTCCATTTCCATATACGCCAGCGAGACCAGGAGGAGGTACCGGGTGAGGAGGCTGAGGATGCACACAGAGACGATCCACCTGCTCCTGCACCAGAGGTACAGAGGAGTCCCACTCATATTTCAGATCGTTCACCACCATCTCCTCCACCCAATTACCAGCCGCAGCCCCGCAGATACTCCCGGGCCCTCATATTCGGCCACACTACCACCGGAGTATACACATGTCGCCGAGGGAGATGGCTGAGTGATGGATGCGATTCAAGACACCAGCGTTCCTCTCAGCAAAATTTCGAAGATGCAGCACACACCGAGATTGCTTTGAGCGAGGCCACTTTGGGACAAGGCCATTCCATGCTTCATCGATCATGACCCATCCGGGTCTTCCTCATGATCCCGCCAGAGAGGAGCCCGCCACGGATGCAAACCCATTGATATCTCGTAGCAACAAGAAGAGCTTTCACCACCACCACCACAGCAGTGAGGTGGTTAGGTTTCTTTTTGATTTATGTATAGTTTCAGCTTTATCAACTGCCTACTAATTTTGATTATGATTTTTTGTATTAGCCATAGTAGGCAGTGATATGTTTGTGTGTAGCCTGTTCTGCATGTATTACGCCATTTTTTGGCTATATCGTGTTACTCGTATTATATATATATATTCACAGATATTGTGTTTATCGTGTCCCCTAAGTGTATAAGTATGTGTTTTTCTTTTCAAACTACATAATTAATTGCTTCAAATTGAACAATAGAATCGCTTTCAAATTGAACAATTGAATTGTTTTAAGCCGATGATTGAATCATCATTTTGTCACTTCTATGCTAGAACAATGCTACGCTTGAAACAATTTGTGTTCGGCCACTGCTCCCAAAGATGCTCAACTTGGAAATTTCCTTTATGCTATGTCACACACCCGCACTCTAGATTGCTTCAATATTAAATTCTGTATGCCTCCTTCCACTTTGCAAACCGCCTTAGCATGTTGACAACCTGTGATAGTTTGAGTTACCAACAATCGAGGACCAATGTTGTCTTCCAAAAGGAAAAGAAAAAGAAAAAGAAAAGAAGAAAAAGAAAAAATAAAATCGTGGAAGTTTTGCTTTCTTTGAAACCCTGAAGACTGTCCGCTGGGTATGGCGGAAGCTCTTTGAAACCTGATGCCCTAAGCCTTAATTGTCAGAGTCATCGATTTTGTGTTCGCTAAGAAGGTGGATAGTAGAATTTAGCGAATCGTAGGTGCTGATTTTCAAGTCGGGCCAGTCCCGGTGAAGCTTTAGAGTTAGTGGTCTTTGATCCTTTGGCTTGATGCCCTAAAACCCAATTGGTTGGGAGTCATCTGGACCTCGCTACACGGACTTTGGTGAACTCGAATTTTTAGCATTGCATCCTACAATATGATTAAGAAAACAAGAGAAGTGTAACCAGCCCTATCTTAATTGTTACCGCTAAGGCCATAAAATAATGCTAGGTTGGGGGAACAAATTTGCATTTTATCGGGACTCAATCTAGATACAAATGAACCATTAGACTTAGGTGGAGATCCAAGTTGAAATCATAAAACAAAGTTGTTCTAAAAATTGTTCTTCTTATGGATTTTATTCTCAGATATAGGTTTTCAAAATGTTGATTTCAATTGTTCACTTTAAAGTAATATTAGTTTGTATATAAGTACAATGACCTTTGAAATACAACCTTTGAAAATCACCACATGCATCTCAATTCTTATTTTTGCATCGCTATGACTAGCAACGTTTTCGGTCGGGGTGATTAGTGCTCGTGCAATTTTGAACCCTATATTAGATAGGTTTCTGAGTACTTTTAAGATCATTAATCATGTCATATAAACCAATTGGAAGTGCTCATGTTACCTCTTAGTAACACTTATGCCAATTTGAGGGTGTTTTTGGTTGTTTTGTAGACTTTATACACATTTGAACTTCAACTCAATGCAAATGATCGATCATGAGGTTGGAATTTAGTCTCAACATCAACAAGCCTAAAATCAATGAAAAACAAAGGAAAGTGGAAGAAATGAGATGCGCTTGAAGACATGACGAGAGGAATGCGTAATGAAGAAAATGTGCAATTTCGCAACCTGAGCCGCAATCAATTCGCAACTTATGGATTTCGCAAACCGTTCGCAACGTCGCGAATTCAAGACATTGCGAAATTTCAGCCAACCTCAAGACTGCAATTGCGAAATTCGCTTCTCACTGACAATTTCGCTAGCTTAGCGAATTTCGCCATTGCGAAATTCGCAACCTGTCACCTACAACATTGCCACTACAGACTTCTGCCAATTTCGCTAAGCCATTTCCACCAAGCATTCATTGCCAATTTCCCGCTAATTAGCTAAATTCTCCTTTGTAGCGAAAAATGCATGCTCACATGCTTTGTAATTAATGCAACCGCCTTCAAACTTGGTGAATTACTCTCCTATCCTATAACTTAGCTTAGTTATTAGGGTTTTTGGTATTTTTATACCTTGAGGAGTCCTATAAATACCCCTCATGTTTTGTAATAGAGGAGAGGAGGTGGAGAGGAAGAAAGACAAGTTTTTGGTGATTTGTAAGTTTTCATTTACTGCTTTTGTAAATAAATTGTTTTATTTTTAAGTTTTGCTTTTATTTTCTCCTCTCTCTTCTTTCTTCTTTCTTTCTTTCACTTTCCCGCCAAACACACCTCTCGAGGATGACAACTCAAGAGATGCTTACGTTTCTCCTTCCCTTTGAAGAGGAAGGAAGCTAGCTGGCGTTGGGGCTTAAGCATGTCGTCCTCATGTACTAAAAGGCTGGTAGTGTATTTATGGCCTCTTATCTTCAAAACTCACAGATAACATAGATGTTATTTGCCTTGGCCACTCTCCATGCTTTAGATCCAAGTTAGTGACGTGCACTGTGGTTTTTAGATGGTCCTTACTTGCCTATGAGGTAATATTCACATAAAAGAAATTCTTCAAATTAAAGCTAAATAACATTTGCTTCTATTGTTTTCGCCAATACTTTTATGCTTTGTGTGGTTCAGTGCTCAATAGAGACGACCAGGATTCTTTAGACGGTCTTTACTAGCCTAGGTCAATACTTCCATGCTTTAGGGTTCAAAGTAGTTTCAGCGAGATGCACTCGTGATTCTTAGATCTTTACGAGCCTCTAAAAATGATAAAAGAATGCTAGGTTTTGTAACAAAAAGGGGCCATAACTACATCCCGTGTTGACTCACATAGAGGATAAAACCCAGGACATGTGTTCGCTCTCTAGTTTCAAGCTGGGTTAGTGACCTAAATCTTCAAAGTAAATTTCTTCATTGTTAATTTCAGCTTTTAACTTTCGCTTTACAATTTCCTGTTTTTTCAAACCATTCTCGTTAATGAATTCCAAAGAGTCCAAATAGAAAGCCTTACCTTCATGCCCTAATGCAACCATTTTATGAAGAAAACTCCATCCTCAGAAATTAATTCCACCACTCATATCGCAGTAGCTTGGACCACGGCAACAGTAGGAGCTTAGGTATATAACATTGCTGATTTTACCACCACGCGCATCGAATCACCTGCCTGGTCATGATATTACTATTCTCCTCAGATGGCCAAAGATATATTATTACAAGTGATGATATGCGTGGTATTCAGGATCTAGCACTTTCGCCACAATTTGAAATGAAAGATCTCACTCTCTTAATTACTTTCGGGTCTAGGAAGTTTTTAATTCATAGATGGTTATTATCTTACTCAGGCCAAATATACTTCTGATCTGATCTCTCGAGCCAATATCACTGATAGCAAGATAGTCGACACACTTATTGAGTATAACTGTCACCTCAATTCTCATTATGGCGAATCACTATCTCATGCTACTCTTTACAGACAGCTTGTTGGGAGTCTAATCTATCTCACTGTTACTCGCCCTGATATTTCCTATGCAGTTCATGTAGTCAGTCAGTTTATGGCTGCCCCTAGATCTCCTCATTATGCTGTTGTTCTCAGGATTCTTCGATATCTGAAAGGCACCATATTTGATGGTCTTCATTTTTCTTCCCATTCTTCATTAACTCTTTAGGCATATTCAGATGCAGATTGGGTAGGTGATCCCACCGATCGTCGATCTATTACAAGACATTTTTTCTTCTAGGTGATTCTCTTATCTCTTGGAGAAGCAAGAAACAAATAGTCGTTGCTCATTCCAGCACTAAAGCAGAATATAAAGCACTGGCAGCTACTACAAAGCTGAACTTATTTAATACGTTATTACTATAGATCTTGCAGTTGGATCGCTCCACCCGCAACTAAACTTCACTGTGTGATAATCGTATGTTATTCAAATTGCTCATAATGATGTCTTCCAGAACATACTAAACATATTGAGATTGATTGTCACTTCATTCGCCGTCATCTTTCGTGGTACACACCTCTCACACTTCGCCTATTTCCTCGTAGATCGCTTAGCCGATATCTCACCAAATCACTTCCTCCGTGAACTGAGTTTTCTTTTAGCTTCCAAAACTCAAAATGGTTTCCTCTTAATACCACGAAGCCTGAGGGGATGTTGTTAAATTATTACATTGAAAATAGATTTATTTTGGTATTTTCCTAGGATTGTAATTTGTATTTTCCTAGGGTTGTATAGCCTAGCCTATATAAGGCCTCCTCTTGTACTTGTTAATTACAGTTTATAATATATAAAGACTCAAGTCTTTCTTCAACCATATTGACCCAACTGACGTGAAACCCTAATTTCAGCATCATCTCCAATAGAAAGTGTAGTCTCCGGAATTCTCAGAGTCAATGGATCGTCGGAGCATTCACCAGTTGGCTGCAACCTGCAAAACAAACAAGAAGACGATGGTGGTATTCCGTCGCCCCTCCGATGGAAAAGTTAGCCTTTTTTTTTTAAGACTGAGAGCTTAGAGCACCAAGAATCTCATACCTCATTTGGTGTGATTTGCTTCTCTTTTATGGAGGGAGAAAGGGGATCCATCTTTACTGGAGAGTGGACGATTTCTTCCTATGAAGATAGGGGAAGGTGGCTCTTATTTCGGGAAGGATGACTTGTTCTTCTTTTTATGTAACTGGCTTCCCGATCACCGCTATTAGAGTGCCTTCCTATTCCGCCGGAGGTAAGTGACGGGGTTCGGAAGAACATTTACTTATATCATGCAGCGGTAAAGGCCGACGGAAAGGAAGATCCAGTGAAGGCAACTGGCACTGGGCGCATCGAGAAAGGAGGCATCCAGGATAAGAGGCACCGCTGCCTCCAGTTCGGCCGACTTGGGGGCCTGTCCCGTCAGCCATCGAGCCGGGCCGATCAAGGTGGGAACCGAGCCCGGGCCCATGATACCCATAATGCCCCCCTTTTTCCTACCGAGGAGGGAGATCATTCCCGGTTGGAAAAAAAAAGGACAAGCTTGGACTGGTCATATTATGGGAATGTGAGACCATCAATGCCGCGACCCCCAACATAAATTTTGTAACTTTTTTGAAACTGCATTAGATGCTATTCGGTCGTTTGAGTTGATCCTCAGACTAGAGGCTGCTATAAAAGGCTAGTGGGTGAGGAGGTTGGTTGTCCTACTGGTTATCCACGTTCCTTCGTCAGAGAAGGATAATTGAATGTTGCTAAGACTCGAATCAGATTGCGGATTTAAGAATGATCGTGTTCAATCATTTGAGTGCGCTTTCTACATGGATCGACTGCAGACTCGAGTGGAGTTCGGCGTAGCCTGGAATTGTCCCGGGGTCTGGGTGGTTTTAAACTTGAATGGAGTCCGAGGGACACTTCGTTGAATCCCGCAGTGGACGCCCAAGCTTTCACCACCCCATCTCCGTCTTTCTTCCTTTTCTTAGCCTCAGCAGCCCCATCTCCATATTTCCTCTTCTCGTTTCAAGAAGAAATTCCTTCAGCCCCACTCGCTCTCTTCTTTTGGCCTCTCGCAGCAGCTTTCTCCTCCTGCTCCCACTACGATGTCTCAGCCATTTTCAGATTTCTGGTAAGGTGAATATTAGTTTGTCAGTGGTCAGAATAAGGATTGCTCGGGCAACAAGCACGCTATGTAATGTTGAACACCTTTCTGCGGTAATTTAATAAATTGTAATTTTTAACCCGCTTTAGTGCCTTAATTCAATTCTATGTGACGTATCTCTGACATTCCGTCAATTGAGGCCTGCTGAACATTATAAACCCTGTTAACTAAGCCAGCCTAATCGCCCCGAGAGAAAGGCCCCCGGGCTTCTCGCCCCCACCTTAGCTCCACCGTGCTCCTGCAGCGAACCGTCGTGATGGTTGAGATCTTGGACAGACGATCAGTCATCGTTGCATTAAATGCGACTGCAGGCCCTAGGCGTCAATATATATAGATAGGCATCATTAAGTAGTACTCTTTTCCCTTTCGTGTTATTTTTGTTTATCTACTTTCCTCTCGGTGACCAACTTCTGAGAATAGGCTGGTCTAACCTTGCATTCGCCAAGGCACCATTGTTGCACGACCGCTGGGTCATTTATCTCAGGTAACCATCATCCACCCTTAAGAATGTCAGTCCTCGGGTGAGTGGATTAGTTTCACTGCAAAGGCCCGAAGGGAGGAGATGTGGTTTTACCACTTTATTCCGGCTCTAGCAAGCCTCGCTGTGCTCTCGGGGTATGCCTGCACCACCGGGTATATGTATTAGAGTTCATTATTCGCTTTCTTCCTTTTGATCTGCTTGTAAAATGGAGAGGGGTCAGGAAGAAATTTCCACAAGTGGTCGCCCCGGAGGGCGCCTTCGGGCGACGCCTTCTGCAAGCAGCATCATCTCGTCCCTAACGATGGAGGAATTAATGGCTTATTGCGAGGTGCCCAACAACATCAACCGGGCCGATGGAGAGATCCTGACCGAGTCCACCTTGGGTGGAGAATATAATGGTGTGTTTTTTACCCGAGCACCGCACCGAAGCACGCTTCCTCGCGCCTACCTTAGCCGCGCTTGCATTCACCCGGCGCCCGCTCTTATCCACCCCAATGCCATTCGTATTTCGACGCGTTGTGTCAACCACCCATATCAACTCGACTCTTACCGTCGGGAAATATAATTTATTTTTCGAGAGTAGCAAGGCGCTAATGTCCATAGTTGCTCCAACCCCCGACTCAGTCGTTAACGGGCTCCCCGACTCACCTAAGACAGAGGCGAAAGGAATGTTGCTAGTGCGGATGAGTCCTGGCCCCCAAGCCCGCGCATCAACCGTCTCAATCTTTTCCCAGTGTGGGTCTCGTTAGACTCGGCCTAATAGCCTTTTTCCTGATATTTGTATGATGATGGACTAACCTCGGGGTTGCTCATGGAAGCGTTTGATGAGGCAGGGCCGCGAACCTGGTGGAGAAGTCAAGCTCGAGAAAATTCGCCGCCATCATATTTCTGCCAGAGCCGCCACAAGGTTCTCCTGACTCCAGATAATATATCTACCGTGAGGCGCAACCCGGCCCCTTACACCCTCCCGGTCATTCCCCGACGCTGCTCTGACATCTGCAAGTGGGAGACTATTATCATTTCGACCTACGACGACTGATTTCCTGAAGCAATACCGCCCCTCCTCGTGGCCCAAAGAGTTGAGGCATCAAGTCGAGTGCATGGTGCATGGAGCGCATCGGGTTCATCGACCTTTCCTAGTGAGGATTCTAATTTCACCCAACCTGCTCCCAAATGGAGAACCAAAAGTAGCTGGACCCGAATCCAATACTGCCGGTTGGGAAGTGGCCGGATCTGCCCCTCGAGTGATAACGATTAAAAGGAAAGGGGCAGTCGGGCCACGGAACACGCCTAGGTCTAAGGGGGAGGATTTCTTTCCCTGTGTTAGTGAGGATTTCCAGGATTTAGAGGAGGAGGAACGAGAGGAAAGGATGACAGGGCTGCTAAACCATTAAGCCGCCCGCAAAAGGAAGCGACAGCTGAGTTCCAACAAGGAACTGATCCCGCCCGGGGACCGGGCGGATCTAGTTTCAACCCACACTGAGGGAGGATCGGAGATGCAAGCCATTGTCATCCCTGGCTCTCCCGAACCGGGGCCCACATATCAACTGAGCGACCGGGGGTGGGCCCGATCAGAAATAAAGGAGGCCGACCCAGCCCCAAGTGCACTTCGCGAATCCCCTTCGACCGATGAGGGTCAACCTAGCAGTCAAAGTTTATAAGATCCGAGTCGCCAGCTCCGTCAATGTGAGCCGGATCATAATAACCCGTTGCGCTCCTCCGCACGGGCCTGAGCCTCCGAGAGTGGAAGCATCTGGGCCGGGGCGACGAGGTGAAGTATATCACGCGGTCATTGGAGCCTTTCCATTGCTGGAGAGGCCGGGCTGACCTACCGAATTTAGACATCCGCACATGCTTCGATGCCTATGGCTGCCCTGGCATGGGTCTCGCAGGACTACTTTATGGGCGGAGCGCTCCGCTGCGGACCTCGGAAGGAAGACATCGAGGGGATTATCGATGACGGATACAAGTCCGCGAATCAGAATCATGTTCGGCCGACCAACCGTAAGATAACGTAGTTTTGTTGTGACATTAACGCCATGCTTGATTTCAGATTCTAATGGGGTTTCTTTGCAGGCCGTCACTGCCATTTGGAACATAGAGCTTCAACATCACGAAGCCCGAGCCCGACTATGACGCCGAACGGGTCGCATTATATGTCCAAATGGGAACGCCGAGCAGAGATGCATAGTGCTTCATTAAAGGAGGCCGAGTTGGCGTGCCGTCGCCTGGAGTTGGAGGCTAAGGAACTGGCCGAAAGAGCGCCGTGCGCAGGCCGAGGGACGTGGCACATCATGAGGCGCCGATGCGGCCAAGTCAGATCGAAGGCTATTAATACCGAGCACAGAGTCCAGCTTACCCGAAGTTCAACGCGGCCTTGCCAAGGCGGAAAGTGCCTACTGAGCGGAGTCCGAGCGTGGAGTTGCTCATGAGGCATTGTCCGTAGTGGGGGAAGCTTGTAGGAAGGCGAAAGAAGAAAACAACCATTTGACCTGATGAGAGACTCGCTTCGGGTCACGGACCCCTGACTATAAAAGATGACTTCGCCGCCCTCTCCGGAGAAGGTCGCGTCGATAGAGAGACGATGGAGGCTGTTCGATGTGTCGTGCACACGCCGTTCAACTACAGTGGCTATGGTTGTCGTGATTTTTAATGCCATCATATGCGTGGAGCAGTTCCTCAGATCCCGTGGAATGTCGAATCCTTCAAATCTGCTAACTCCATAGTGTCCTTTCTAACCCCCCCACCGCCCAGCATCCGTCGCCCACTCCACTCGATCCAACCATAGCTAGCAAGGAGTTTCCGTGAGAATACCGACCTGTCAGAGGAGGCGAATTCTTCCTATGAGTCTCCCGCGGGCCTCGCTCTGGATGGCGGATCGCAGGATGCCATACCAACTAGGCTGAAGGCTTTATGAAACGAGACTCGCTCCTGGTTGCAACAAACAATTTACATCCCCCTTCTTCTTTTCTTCGTTGTTAATTTTGTTTCTTAATAATTCCTCAATGTATGTTTTAAGACTTACATCCTGGATTTGCAATGATTTTTTAAGCGCACCATTCGAGCTGGGCCTATTAGAAATCATCTAGATGTAGCTTCCGATGGCCATTCACAGGTTATCTTGACAGTCATTCACTAGGTCATCCACGGCTTTTCATCTGACCACTGAAGTGATCTGCGCCGGGTTGATAGGTCATTTGATCGTTCCATCCCGGTTTCAATGTGACCAACTATAGTGATCTATGCCGCTCTGACAAAGTCATTTTACCGCCCCATCCGGCTTTTGTATTTGACCGTTTATAAGTGATCTTATGCCGGGCCTGATATGTCATTTTACTCACGCCCCATCCGGCTTTTGTATCTTCGACCGCCTAGAAGTGATCTATACGCCTGACATGTTTTCATTTTACCGCACCATCCAAGCCAGATTCGAATCTCTATATAATGAAAAATATGCTAAGACATAAGAGTCAAAAGGATAATGATATGCTTTTATCGATAATACCTTCTCGTGTGCATGGCATTCCACATCTCTGTGCATAGGGTTCCATCCGTTTTATCTATAGCGTAGACTCCTATTTCACCTGGATACTATCACGACATGTCCTTCCCAAATACCGAATTTTCCCAAGTGTCCGCAAGATTTCAAAAACTTTCCTCAAGACCAGATCGTCCGTCCGAAACACTCGAGGCTTAACCCGTCTGTTATAAGAGTTCGCCAAGCGGCGTTGGTAGGAGGTTATGCGGATTGCTGCGGCTTCCCGCTGCTCATCACTCATGTCTAACTCCCTGGCTATTGATTCCACATTTTCCTCGACTAGTGTGGGTAATGCTCTGATGCAGGCGTGCCAATTTTGGTGGGGATAACGGCCCATCCCGTAGATGAGTAAACTGGGGAGATGTCTGCTGGCTTTCTGGCAAGAGTTCCAGATGCCCAGCACCCTGTGAGTTCTTCTACCCATTTCCCTTAATGCAGTCTAACCGCTACTGGCGCAATCAACAAGGTTTTTTCGGGAGGCTCGCCACATTGCTTCGGCGTGATACCGAGGGGTAGAATATAAATTTATCTTCACTCGTCAAAGTCCCGCGTTGACTCGGCCAACCGGCAACCCGCATTCCGACACACGATCGATCTCGATGCCAACCGGCAAATAATGTTTTTCTAGATAAACCGAAAGTAAAAATCTCTATCTGATTGACGGTAAAGCCGCCGCCCATCGATGACCAGTCAATCGGTGGTGACCAATAATAGTTTCTTTTCGAGTCGGTAATGGGAAGTGGACTCGACTATGTCAATCCCCATCGAGCGAACGCTACGTTGTAGATGGAGACTAAGTTCTGTACTGCTGATTTCAAGATAGGGACATTCGTCGGGTAAGGGTCAACATTTCGACGTAATCTGCAGAACGTCCGACTTCATAGTCGGGCCACACACTTCGAAAGTGTGGGCCCCGTGGCTGCAGTTCTTCCCCCCTGTGTGATTCCCCGCATAGCCTTCATGTAATTCAAACACATATCGCCTTGTTCTGGGGTTAGACACTGGCACGGCCACTTGGTGGATTGTTTGTATAGTCAGCCTCGTCTATCATGGAGAACCCAACATTGAATCGAACCTCTGAGCCTCGCCTGCCATTAGGTAGTTCCCACGGCTATGTATAACAGATTGATCCATCCAGATTGGGACTTCTCTACCCGGTTTACTCGGGGCACGCAAGATGAGGAGTCTCGTCGACAGAGATGGGGAGAAATATGGTTTTTGTTATCGGTAATGAAGCAGTCCCGGGGGACATGTTCAAGTTTCCTCAATGAGGGTGCTTAATTTCTCTGCTTCACTAAGGAAGACACGTCATCATTCGGGATCCCCGACTCGACCCCGCTAACCCATCCGAAAAACCAGTCGCGGAATCGCTTCAATCGAAAGATCTGTCACATCTTATAGCGAGTAGCGAAGCTCGAAGTCTCGCCTATCGTGGCCCGCACTGATTCGTTATCGTGCGTCGCTCTAACCAGATCGTCGTTCAATCTTCCCAATGGAGGTTAATCGCATATCGATGCTCCGGGCTCGATTGTCCAAGCCCCATCTACGTAGTATCCACCAGCCCTTTTATCCCGTAGGTATCGGCCAGCCGGATTGCCAGGAAGTCATCATCTAAGACTCGCCTTCTTCAAAGTCTCATTGCACTAGATGCCATACTCACTCAATTCCACGTCGCTTCATTGCGCCATCCTTCCAAATAGATCGTGTCTTATGAATCAGCCCCGCAGTGGAAGATCGCTTAGCACCACAAATCCGGATGAGCCTCGAAGTATGGGCGAGCTTAAAGGCCAACCGGGAGGGCCAAGGCACCGCTCGAGGTGGCTATATCCGTCTCCGACCTGGCCGTGGATTCACGGGCAAGAACACTGTGCCTCAACTTCGCATCCCCACATTCTTAAACAAGGCGACACCATCGCTATATCGAGGCTGCAGATAGAGTGTGTCATCAAGCCCCGGCTCACAAGACCTGCCTGGCCGTATCGCTGATTGCTACGAATGCCCATTACATCTTCATTCCATTCTACCGATTAGCTCCCCTCAAGGTAGTGAAGAAGTGGTTTCCAACGGTCCGCGGAACCAGAAATAAACGCCTACAGCCGCCAACCCAGCTGGTCATTGCCATATCCCTTTCTGCAGTTTCGGGGCCTATGGATTGCAAGATGGCCTTAAGTTGCGAGAATTAGCCTTTATTCCCTTTCGCGCCATAGCCAAGGAATCTGGCCTACACGACCCCGAAGGCACATTTTAAAGGGTTCAATTTCATACCATACTCTCTGAGGAGGTCAAATGTCTGTTGGAGATGTGCAGCGTGATTCGAAGCGCATTGGATTTTATCAAAGATATCATCAATATAAACTTCCATCAGAAAAAAAAGCAATGGAGTAATGGCCGAAACATCTCGTCACCAACCTCTCGATGTGGCCCATATGACATTCTTTAAGCCGAAAGGCATCACATTGTAACAGTAGAGTCCATGGGGAGTGATGAAAGATGTTTTTTCCGCATCCGGGGGGTGCATGGGGATTTGGTGGTATCCCGAGAAGGCGTCCAGAAAAGATAGCATACCGTGCCCTACCGAAACGCTCCACAACTGACGGCGAGGGCGTATGGTAAGCCGCCTGACAAAGGCCGTTGAGGTCCGTGTAATCCACACATACTCTCCATTTGTTCCCCTCTTCGGGACAACCACCATGTTGGCCAACTATTCAGTATTTAATCAAGCCTACAAACTGCTTCAAGTAGAAGATTATCGAATTTACCTGATGACCAAGTGGCGATCTGGGTGAAAGCGTCTCACTTTTTGTTTGACTGGCTTGGCAGATGGGGCGACGTTTAGTCTGTGTGAGGCGTGCGTGGGGTTTATTCCGATCATATCTGCATGATTCCAAGCAAATACATCAGTATTTATCTGTATCACATGGCATAATCAGCCTTCTCCTCCTGACAGATGCACAACATGTATGCATCCGTCCGCCTCGCTGGCGGGCTGCCGATCAACCACTAGCCGCCCTATCCTCCAAGGCGATCGGGGCGTATGATCAGATTGCTATTGCCGGTGGCCGAATTTCGCGGATGGTTCATCGGAGCACTCCTCGTTTCGCCCTTTCATTAAGAGTCGATAGCATTGCCAGGCGGCTAACCGAAGACTTCCCCGGTTGACTTGCCCGGACGCAATGATAGCCGATTGTTTAGTGGCAATGCGTGGATGGTACCTCCCGTCATGGCCCTCAGAATGTGCCTGCCCAAATGGAATCAGATGTCCCAAATCCTCTACCAATTCAGAAATCGCACTTGTCGACTACAAGACTCGCCTGGACGGAAAGGCAATGTTCTAACCCACAATGTGGTGTACCTCCATTAAACTTAACAAAACCCTTCCAAATGAACTGAGATGATCGGTTGTAGACTCTCATCTACTCTAAAGGTCGAGGTGGATAAATCTACCGTGACCGCCTGATCGACGAGGATCCCGTGGTACATCAAAACCGTAATACCGATAAGAAGTACAAGTGCATAGTAATGAGGGGTAATGACCCGCAGGTTGATGTGGAAGGATATAGGCCACAATCTGATGAACTCGCGATGTTCTTCGACACCGACGGTGTTCACCCCGCTCGACCGGAGGGCCGCACTGCAGCATTTTTTCTCCTCCTCGCTTTGGATCGACACTGCCATTCCGACCGGTCCCCGCGATAAAAGCGATGGCTTTCTCGAGGCCTCGAGGCATGCCGTGATTTAACAATGACCAGTACCTGTGGGGCGGCTACCCCGTCGACGGCCTCGTATATATTTTCCTTCCTTCTCCCCGAGGTGCCCACCAATTAGTTTTTCCACTAGGAACTTGGGCTTTGGCAATGGTTGGTTTTAGGCCATGGGTCCCTATGATAATCACACCTTAGGGATCTGTTGCGCCGGTCTCGAACCCGCCCCTCAGGGCAATACTAAATCTGTGGGAGGTCCCACGAGGGTAAGAGCCGGCCATAGGCGATGTTGGAGTGGGAGAGGAACTGTGGGCTCCTTCCTCTTTAGACCTGTCACAGACGCCGACCCTTGTTCTCGCTACTCTTCCATTCTGATGAGCCTTTGACTACCGACTACACTCTGTATATCATTACGCTTGTGAGGCGTTCAATGTCAGGTTCCAAAGCAGGGAGAACTTATCTCATTCGTCGATATAATTCTTCCATGGCTGGGCGGATCTAAGGATGAAGACTGGAAGAACGGGGTGGTTGGTCCAAAGCTTCTCTGGAAGTTTTGCAAGACCGCATCCATATCAGAAATATCAACTGGCCGGATAGCTCATCCGAACTTGCGTAGTCCCTGATGGATTTGTCTTTCTCGCTTGAGGATAGCCAGAGGAGTCGATATTCCCTTTCTCGCTTTAACTGAAAGTACAGATATCGGAGACGAACACGACCCACAACTCACCGAATGAGTTTATCGACCCTCTAGGAAGCTTGTGGAACCAAGCCAAGGTCGGGCCTTTGAGGCTGGTCGGGAACACTTTACACAGAAGTCTATCGTCCCCGGCATTGAGGATCATCACTTGGTTGAAGTGCAACATGTGATCGTATGGATCGGAGGAGTCGTCGTACATAGCAAATAACAGAATAACGAATCCGCGAGGAGGTTCATAGTCTATAATATGCTTCGCCTGTAGCGGGAGGACAAGATGTCGTAGTGGTCCCCGATTGGGGATAAGATGCCGCATGCGGACGGGGAGCGTCCCGAGTGGATACCGTGAATGTAGAAATGGGGGGGCCGTTCCCCTAAACAGGGTGGCAATATGTTCAGGGCCAATCAGAGCGGGTCTATCCCCGCCGCCCTCTTTTCGTGATTCGACGCCGTTGCTCCGCCTATAAATTTCAAATTGGATCAGCAGGAGGTTCTTTCTCGACTCGCTCCGCATTGCTCAGGGGTGGTGATCGACGGGGAAGTGGAGAGCTGTCCGAAGAGAGCTCGTCATCAGCCTGATGATCACTATGGTCGGGCAGGTTCTTTCCCTTTATTCCCAGCTAAGGGCCCATTCGCGACACCCAGGTTCTCGCCCACTGGACTCCCAGAGGGTCTCTAGAAGGTCGTTCTCCGTTGTAAACCATCCGCACGTCTCGTACCCTAGCCCATCCTGTCGCTTCGTTCCTCCCGCTTCGCTCCATCTTTACGCCACGGAGGAACTCGGTCCTCGATGGTGGGTTTACTAGGCGTCGGCTGACGGCGGTGGGTGCCAGACCGGTCCGGTGGATGTCTCGAGAATGCCAGCCAGACACAGAGATCACCCGAGCGGGTGCACCCAAGCTCACAGATCGCCTCGAGATTGGCTCTACGCTTCCCACAGACGGCACTAATTGTAGTCTCCAAAATTCTCAGAGTCAATGGATCGTCGGAGCATTCACCAGTTGGCTGCAACCTGCAAAACAAACAAGAAGATGACGGTGGTATTCCGTCGCCCCTCAGATTGCAAAGTTAGCCTTTTTTTTTGGAAGACTGAGAGCTTAGAGCAGTAGTTATCTCAATCAAGAATCTCGTACCTCATTTGGTGTGATTTACTTCTCTTTTATGGAGGGAGAAAGGGGATCCATCTTTCGGAGAGTGACTCATTTCTTCCCATAAAGATAGGGGAAGGCTCTGGCTTCGGGAAGGATGACTTGTTCTTCTTTTATGTAACTCGCTTTCCGATCGGGTCTGGCTGAGTGCCTTCCTATTCCGCTGGAAAGTGTGGGTGATTGGTTCTCGGGAAGAACATTTATATATCATGGCGAAGTCGCGAGCCACGATCGAGCGAAGATCCGGCTGGCGGGTGATCCGGCACTGCAAGCAGACGGAAAAGGAGGTGATCTGTGATAAGAGTGCGCCGGGTACCCGGCGAAAGGTCTCACGGCTGCCCCACGGCCGACTTGTGTCTGTCCCTTGCTGGGCCATTGGGCTGGGCCAGTTGGCTAGGGGAACCGAGCCCGAGCCCATGGTACCCACAGAAAGGGCCATTCAATTCTATCATATGCGTTGGACATGTCAATTTTTAAGGCTGCCAACCCTTTTTTGAAGCGTCTTTTGCCTTTCAGATGGTGACAAATTTCAAATGCAGTCATAACATTGTCTGTGATAAGTCTCCTTGGAATGAAGGCTCTCTAAGACTCTGAAATATCGAAAGGGAGGATATATATGTTTTACTTTGTTAGCGAGTGTTTTGGCGATGATCTTGTTCAGGACATTGCAAAGGGTAGTTGGCCTCGTTTATGTGATTTTCCCCGGTCTCTCCTTCTTTGGGATCAACACAATTGAGGTATGATTCCAATCCTGTCAAGCTTCTCCTCTACCCAATTTGGGTTACCTCGAGAGCTATACCAAGTGAAAGGCTACCCCTGCAAGGTATTTTAGTTTCCTTAATGGCAGAGCAAATTGAGCTCATTCCTGTATATAAGAATATTCCTCAGTAATGAACGATCATAGTTGAACTGCTCTCTTTATATTTTAGCAGACTTTATTTTCAAGAGTCTTAATAGTTGCCAGGAATCCTTTCTTTGGTGCCTTTCTGGGAAGCCATAGAACCCTGTGTATCTCCAAGGAAGTATATTCTATAGGTGAATAATCACATCGATAAAACTATGAGAGAAGCCCAAAAAACTAGCCATCCCTTTTACTCCTTCCAGAATAAGGCAATGCCACCTCCATCATTGGTACCTTCCACAAAAAATAAACCATCATATTTTAACTTAACTTTAATCTGATCTACTCGTAATCTACTTACTTTCACTTCCCTCCAGGATTTCTATATCCTGAATTTTGTCCTGACCAGCTCATGGTTCGAAAAATCGGGCCGAGTTCCGGTCGATTGCTTCTCCGCCTCGCTTCCACCGCTCGAGTTCCGATACCAGATATGATACTCACCAATAAACCGGTAAATATCGGATTAATAGGCCTAGTTTCCGAGTTAACTCGGTCAAAAATTGCGATTCCTTTGTGATTTCCAGAGAATCTCCATCCAATCTTTCATATCACAACAAAAAATGCAAAATTTTGTTCCGATGAACCAGAAATTCCTCCCAAAAGAAAAAACAAACCTGAATCTGGATTTATCTCATAGAGAAACCGGGCGAGGATTTTGGATTTTTGAATCTCTGTTGTAGAGAGAGTAGCTGCCTAGCTGGAGGGGGAGATTAAAGAGGGCCGAAAAGTTTATAACAGAAGAAGTTGAAGAAGAGGAGGGAGAAGGAGATGGGGGAGTCAGCAACCACGGCAAGTGGGTATGTCTGAGCCGAGAGTGAAAGGGAAAAAGGGAAAAGGGAAAGGGGAAAGAGGAAAGGGAAAGGTGTGATGAGGAGAGAGAAAGAATTTTATTTTTAAAATATATGATTTATTTGTTCAAATGAAAATAAAATATAATATATTTTATAAAAATTATATGTTTGTAAGAGTTTTGTGTTTCTAAAATATAAATATATATTTATATCTAAAATTATTTATTTAAAATGTAATAATGATATTTATATTTTTAAATATGATTTATGATTATTTTAAAAAATTTAACGTATTAATTTAAGTTAATATATAATATAAATATTTTTAGCTTGAGATTTTTGAGGTTTGATAACATGTGGAGTTTCATTGTTCTATTCAGGCGGTTTGAATTCAGATAAAGAAGACTTGGTTTTTTACGAAAAATAAAAAGAATAAGAAAAAATGCGTATCACTTGGTTTTTACAATTTTACAGATGAAGTTCTCTTCTCCTAATTTTAGTTAATAATTAAAATTAAGATAATTTTTGTTTTTAATTTGACTTCTATAAATAAGATTTTAACCTAATTGATTCTCTTATTTTGAGAACAATTTTTCAAAACACCGGTTTATTTTATTCTTATTTTTTGAAAACTCAAGCTTTCTATTCTTAAAATAAAAAGAATAAGAAACATGTTTAAGGCCTATTTGTTTATTATTTTTGAAAATTGTTTTTTGTTCTCAACAAAATAAAGATAACAAGAAAAAAGGGAAATTATGTTTAGTTTCACGTTTGTTTTTTCTAGCCCTCATTTTTAAATATAAAAGAAATTTGTTTTATTAAATTTTTAGCTTATTTAATTATATTTATTTTTCTAATAATTTATATAAAATTTTAATAATTTTTAAATATTTTAATCATCTTATTTTACGTATCGGCCGATACGCAACCGATAATCATGACCGATACGTCTCTGACCGTCTGAAATACGACCGATACCACGACTTCAACCGCGACCAGCCTTCCTTTACTTTCCGCTATCATAAGCCCTTCCTTTTCCACCTGCCTCAAAGGATATGGGAAGTTGTTGGATTGGCTAATTCTTGGAATAGTAACACTTCCCTCCATAGCATGTTGCACCGAATGATATCCGGGGTAATTCCTATCACTTCCATCTTGGGCACCCATAGAATCTGCACCCATAGATGTATTAATAAATTATATTAAGAGCAAAAAACCAGATGAAATTGTGGATTTTAAGCAAGAAAGAAAGCCTCAGCTGAATTATATCCCAAGCGACCTGAGGTTCCTCCCCTCTTAACGGGTATCTTGGTTTTTATTTTAGGACTTCTGTTGCTGCAGATGAAAAATGTGTCTCTGCAATATCTTCATAAGAGGAAAATGGATGGTTTTACTGCTCCTGAGGAAAAAGAAGCAGACCCTTGAAACATCTCGTCAAAGTTGATAGCAGATAGGATTTTCTTTTGCTGTTTTTTGGTTTGTGAAAATTACAAAGAAAAGAAAAGAAAAAAATATTAAAGAAAATGATTTTCTTATATTTTTAAAGATTTTTTTTTATTAAACATCCAAAAAAAATAATTTTTCTTATATATATATTTTTTTGTTTTCCTTAGTAGTAATTTTCAGGATATGGGTTTTCAGTTTTCAGGCCAATGGGTATAGAATAAATATGTCTAATAGGGGTGGAGAATGAATTAATGTGTGGGAAAATTGATATGCATAAAAAGAAATTCCTGAAGCCATTCAAGTTGCTACTTGTTTGGATAATTTCTTGAAATGGGTTATCGTTGGTTCTTAGTGTGAGGATGTGAAGACACATAAAAAAAGATTATAAGCCCCGTTTAGATAATGGACCATAAAAAAAGAAAAGAAAAATTAGTGTTTTTTATTGGTGTGGGATTGGGCTATATATATAGAAGAGATAAAAGCAAAAAAGGAAAAGACAAAAGATGATAGGGTTGATTAATATATAGAAAAAAAGAAAGACGAAGTACTTATTTTTATATCATTTCAGATGGAGAAGTGTACATTTTTATGCCTATTTACATAGATGAAGAGGCTACATTTATAAAAAAAAACATAGATAAAGAGGCTTCATTTAAAAAAAAAAACATAGATAAAGAAGCTTCATTAAAAAAGGAAAAAAAAAACATAGATAAAGAGGCTTCATTAAAAAAAGAAAAAAAAACATAGATAAAAGAGACTAATTTATTTCAACATTCATAGGGTGAAGGTGAACGATCCCATTTTATTTACGTAGTCGCATTACTCCCGTATCAAGATCCATGTCTCTCCTAAGGATCTGCTTCTCCACCACCGCCACCATACCCACGACCTCCCCCTTGCCCATAACCTGAACCGCCGCCAATTCCAGAGCCTCCACCACCTCCTCCGCCTCTACCACCACCTCCTCCTCCACAATTACGCCCGCCTCCATGCCCTTCACCTCCTCCTCCGCCTTTTCCACCTCCTACACCCCCACTCCCGCCTCCATACCCTTCACCACTGCCCCACCCAGATCCGGAACCACTACCAGTTCCAGAAGCAGTGCCCCCACCACCTCCGCCTCTTCCACCCCTCCTCCTCCACCTCCTTCCACCACCGCCCTGCCTCCATACCCCCCCTCACTGCTCCCACCCAGAACCGTGGAACCACTCCCAGTTCCCTAGCCAGTACCTCCACCTCCTCCTCCGCTCCTACCCACCACCACCACCACCTCCTTCACCCCCACTCCCGCCTCCATATCCTTCCCCACTGCCCCACCCAGATCAGGAACCACTACCAGTTCCTGAAGCAGTACCTCCACCACCTCCTCCACCTCTTCCACCTCCTCCTCCACCTCCTCTTCCACCACCGCTCCCGCCTCCATACCCTTCCCCACTGCCCCACCCAGAGCCGAAACCACTCCCGGTTCCTGAAGCAGTACCTCCACCTCCTCCTCCGCCTCTACCACCTCCACCCCCACGACCTCCTCCTTCCCCTATTCCGCTCCCGCTTCCATACCCTTCCCCACCTCCTTTCCCGGCTCCATATGCTAAAAGCTCCGTACCCTCCCCATCAACAACCACCTTCTTGGAGATTCTAGCAGCGGAGAGCTCCACAAGAAGAAAAAGCAACAATGCAAATCCTATCAGCCGAGACGGCCTCCCCATTGTGGAAACAAGTTTGATTGGTAAGAGTGATTTGTGAGTGAAGTTGGCAAGACAGTGTGAGAATATATAGGCATTTTGAAGGTGGAAAATCTTCTAGTTTCATCAGCACTTGAGAGTATCTAGGGATAGAGATTGGAAAAAGAGTTAGTGGTTTTGTGGATGAGGAGATACATGGTGGCACCCATTTTCTTTCTTTTTGTCTTCATTTGTTCAGTGAAGTATATAATAGTTCTTCCACTTTTGACTTCGGGAAAGATTTTGCGCTAGAGTTCCGACACCGATAATTACAAACTTCCGTATCGAAATTACTGATCTCTCATACTTCATATATGGACACGTACATATACATATTTCTACATTAATCTCATCCAAAGGGTGAAAGTGTGGAGAGTGGGACCGAGAATGGGTTCATCTCACATTATCCTAAGAAAGAATACAAGTATTAGGTTAATCACAAATCTTGTTACATCTTTTATTTTAATCATGAGTGTTGTCATGGACTCATATATATATTAACTAGAATGATTTAATTAAAAGACCTTTTCAAAACTCAATTTTGAAAATTTTATTCTTCATCAATTTTTTATATGATTTTGACAAAAATATCATTCTTATTTTTCTGCAAAAATAACTCTATCTTAAAAGAGACAACGTAAATTCATTATATAGAGTATGACATTTTTTTCCAAAATAGATTATTTTTCAAGAAAAACATGAAAAATATTAGATTTACAAATTTAGAGTTATTTGATGTCTTTTAACCAAATATTTCTATTAACTATAACATGCATGTAATGAAGTATAAACTAAAATAGATATGGTTCTCTTTTTTTAATATTATATATATGATGGATTAGAATTTTAGAAATGTTCGGAAGTGCCTGCATGGCCATGTATGGCATGATCATGATTTGGAGTAGTAGAAGTGATCAATTTGTACCCATTAGTTATGTTCAGAACATGCTTTGATCAAATTTTATATATTCTACTTAAAATATGTACATCTTATAAGGTATATTAATGTACATCCATGGCAAAATCAATCCCTTCCAAAATGGTAACTTACCCATGTTACCATTATTTAGCCCAAATATGTATGCAATGACATGATTCCAAAAGCTCTTGACGCAAATAATAAAGGGGTGGGAAGGGTTTACTGGAGATCTTAGGTTTGAATCCAATATCAAATAGAATACTATGCAAAGTGAGTTAAACAAAACATGATTACAGAAGAATTGACTGCCACTCACAATTTTATATCTTATTTGTGTTAATTTCAGTTTTAAATATTTTGATTCGTAAATTGTTGAGTTTAGTGATAATTTATTAACTTGTCGCTTAAAGCAGGTTGATAGTTATTATAAGAAGTAAATTTAATCTAAAATGTGTTTTTATATTGATAAAATTTAAGAAACACTTTCAGAGATCTGATGAAAAAGTAGTTGTGATGTTGGAATAGTATTTTTTCAAAAGACACTCTATTGGTAATTCTCAAAAAATTACTATGGATTTCGGATTATAAAGAAACAGATGAAGGTTTGCATGAATATGAAAACGCATGCACATATATTGAGAATGGGATCATGTTATATCATCATGCTTGACACTTGCATCTTTTATGCTCATAATAACAATGGACTTGACATAAATTTAAAAAGAAAAAATTATGTTATTTCTATCCATTAACTAATAAAATAACTATATTAACAACTAAAATGGTTGTTGCCAAAGAAAATATAGAGGGGAGAAAGAGAGTTTGTCTAATTATTGGATCTCCATGTTAATAAGATCTAGACAATGATTAAGTTACGCATTTGTGTATTGGGAGTAGAAGGGTCTACATTCAGTTTAACGAAAGTAGGCTGCCTAAGATTTCGCTCTAATGAGGACAATATTGTGCAAACAAAATACTATAACAGAACGCAGTAAATAAATAAATATATATATATATATATATATATATATAAAACTAGATATTCCTTAATCCTTTACCACTTAGCAAGGCCTTAAGGGCTAAATATTAAAGTAAGTTTGCATAACGGCGAAAGATAGAATATAGAAGGAAAGGAGTTTTATTTAATAAGGTAGAAATTTTAAGTGATGAAACGTGAGGTACATGCACACACATGCAACTTATGTTTATTTATTTTTTTTAGAACTATTCACTTGGAATTACAATAATATAAGTAGTCTGCTCTCAAAAAGTTTAGAACCTTGTCCATCCTCTTCATATGCATGGCCTAGTGCTTTAAACCAAGTGAGCTAAGGTTTATTAGCTATTTATTCATATTTGATTACATTCATCAACACTCTACTTTATTAACTAATTAATTCCTCATTCTTTGACTTCAGGGGAAATTAAAGGATACCCTCTTGTTCGTCGTCATATCCTGACCCATATCTCGATCCACTTCCGCTCACATATCCCGATCTTGAACCAATTCCACTACCGTTGCCTCCTCCTCCTCCTCTTCCTTCACCACCACCACAGCCTCCTCTACAGTCTCCACTTCATGGCTCGAATTCGGACCCAGAACCGAATCCAAATCCACTTCCTTTGCCGGACCCAGAGCCTCCACCTCTTCCTCCGCCGTGACCCCCTCCTTCACCTCCACCTCCTCCTCCTCCTCTCCCGCCTCCGCTTCCTGACTCGAATCCAGACCCTGATCCAAATCCGGATCCGCTACCGCTGCCGAACCCAGAGCCTCCACCACCACCACCACCTCCGCCACCCCCTTCACCACCGCCTCTTCTCCAGCCTCCGCTTCCTGACCCGAATCCAGACCCGGACCCAGATTCAAACCCGGATCCTCTTCCGCTTCCAGACCCAGAGCCTCCACCTCCTCCTCCTCCGCTACCCCCTCCACCACCACCTCGGCTTCCTGACCCGAATCCAGACCCGGACCCGGATCCAAACCCAGAGCCACTTTCGCTTCCGGACCCAGAGCCTCCACCACCTCCTCCTCCGCTTCCCCCTCCTCTCCCGCCTCGACTTCCTGACCCGAATCCAGACCCGGATCCCGATCCAAATCCGGAACCAAAGCCTAATCCAGTCCCGGTTCCCCCACCGCCGCCGCCCCCACCCCCACCTGCACCACTTAGATACCCATCCCAATCACCATCACCAAACCCTGAACCACCACCCGAACCATACCCTGAACCGTAGCCTGAGCCAGCTCCAATACCGGAACCACCGCCGCCACCCTCTCGACCACCACCTCCTCCGCCACCTCCTTTCCCGCCATATTCCTTCACCATTCTAGCAGCGCAAAGGAAAGGTCCAGGAAGAGCAAAACCAAGAATGCAAAACCTACCACCTTAGAACTCCCCATTGTCGGAAAACAAAAGCTGAGAATCACTCTCACTCTCTTTCTCTGAGTTGTGACGGAAGATGCAGGAAGTGCCCCTATTTATAGCCGTTATGAAGCTCCAAATATGGCTTTCCTTATGGAGGTTCTAGCTTCTTCTTCTGCAAATTAACAGACAACTGTGAAGGCGTAGTATAGGTTGAGTTGGTGGTGTTGGTGGCGATGGTGGAGACTGGTGAATCATCCCCTTTCTTGCAATTCTTAATCTTTAACTATTAAAAAGTCTGTCTTCCACTTTTGACTTGAGATCTCTTTTAAAAAATTTATCATCTCAGTTCTCCATGTGTTCATACTATTCAGTCCTCCATGAATCTATCTTTCCTGGTTTGATCTTCATCTTGTAACTATTTGTGTAGTAATTGACACTAATATATTATTCGCTGTAGTTTAATTCCTGGAGTCTTGAATATTGATTAAAATTATTCTATTATTATTGTTTGATTGAATTATAACCGGCTCAGCTGTTGTACAACTTATTTTGTTGAATAAAGATAGTGAATAAGGTTTTAATACAAATTTGCCTTCCTTTTCTCTTTCTCCCTCTCTCTTTTTTTTAAGGAAATTATTAGATAAAATATGCATATTTTTTATTTATTTTTATCCTTTGTCATTTCATCTAAACTAACAAGAATAATTTTCTATAATATTTTTTTCCTTTCCTTGTTAATTCGTACAACCAAACATCGGCTTCCCGTAACATCATATGGAATAAAATTCAAATAACACTTGTTTTTCATCTTAAATTTAAATAGAGCTTACATATTTAACTTTTTCAAATACTATCTAATATATTTTTTAAGTAGTAAGTGATTTGTTTTTTCACAAGTACAAATGTCAACTTCTGTTTACTAACTTAATATATATGTTAACAGATACATACGGTGGATTGCAGGGTCACGATTAGGAATCTTCTGGAAATTTAAGTGGATCACTAGAGGCAAAGCTATGCCTGGTTGTGACATGTGGGTTATCATACAAAGCAGTCTACTACTTTTGACATTGGAAGGGTCTTGCTCATCATGTGTCCATGGATTCACATGAGAGTCGAGTACGTATGTACTCGTACATACCATTCTAGCAAGACATGTAATTATTATTTTTTAAATAAAAACCATCAATTATATATTTTTATAATCTTAATATCTTATTATATAATTCATTGAAATCCGGAAGATAAGACATCTTTAATGTATTAGTTACTATACCACCAAACATTTAAGTGAGATGGTAGAGATCTCTTCTAGTCTTAGTGGTATCGAATTCGAGTCTTGAGAATGTAACTGTGTTTTGTGGTAAAGTTTTACCACCTTTGTGGTCATCATATAACAATTAGTCTGAATATGGTATGACTTAAAGACACATCCCGTGCGTACACGAGTCCGCTCAGGACACCTAATAGTCTAACAAAAAAAAAAGTATCAATGACTATACTTTTATAATAGTTGTCATGGTCTTCATGACTCTAAGTCCAACACTATGACTTCTTAACTGTCACATGATATACTTCTTTGAGTTTAAGCAATGATTTAAAAATCCGATTAATGACTGAATCAACAAAGTTACCATTTCACAGTTTAGGGGTTGAATCGATGGTCAAACCGAATTAAAACGGGATCGGAAAGGTCATCGATTGACTGTCCAATCGGTCCAACCGATATCAGGTTTTTAAAACACTGCTTAAACTTATTTGATTATGTTGGAATATGTCTCAAATTTCTAATTAGTATTAACTCTTATTTGTAAAGAATATTTTATAGAATAATTCTTAGGTTGTTAAATCATTGTAATATTAGGTTTCCTCATAGAATAAGGAAAGTAGTTAGGAATATCATTATAAATATTTTGAATCTTGAGGGGAAAAAGATATAAGAAAGAGATGAGCTTGTAAAAGTTATACGAGATATGAAAATATGTAAGGAAAAACACGGATACTCGGTGAATCAAGAGATTTCATTATTGCATGTATGAATACAATGAATGGGGAAACATGAGATGTTTTAGGAACTCAATTGTATGTTGTTCTACTTCTATAATATTTTATATCATATAATGGAAAGGTTTTTTTTCATTCATGAAAATAGACATGATTGACTGAACTACGTTAAAACTTCGTCTATCTTTATATGAGTTATTCGTTATCTTTTTATTCTTGATTTATTATCATCTACATCAAAGCGCACAACAGATTATATATAGACACTATCGGTTTGGACAGAAAGAAGCCAACCACCGACCAGGCCACTAATTCTTACACAATATTGAGTTGTCGAGATCCTATTAGCAAATGGAAGACCGAGTGGTTGCTGGGAAGACTTGCACCGACCGTGGCTCAATTGCACCTCCACTAAAAGCCGCCACGCCCCTGCCATTTTCGCCACTTGTTTAATCATAAAACCATAAATCTCTGGCCATTCCCCCCAACCTCTACTTATAAAAGAGGGAAAACTAGGTTTTCTTACCTTCATATAAAAATATTTACATATCAATAATCAAGAAAGTAAAATAGAGGGTTAGTATATACTCTTCAAAAATAATTATAGTTTGATTTTAAAATAAAAAATGCCAAAATAATAGAAGGCAATTTAGGGATTTTTTGTGCATCTTTGACTTTTAAACTATAAAAAAATTTTAAGGACATGTATTAACCCCTCTATTTTACTTTCTTGATCATTTATCTATAAATATTTTTGTATTGACCGTAGGAAAACCTACTTTTCCCCGTGAAAGCCCATTTCAACACATTCTACTTTAACAAAGACCTGAAAATGCTTGGCCACAAACGCCCCCAACCCACCAAGCTCACCTACCCCAAAAGTCTCTATTCCCAATGTTAGTGCTGCTTCATCTTCGCATCTGCCCTCACAATGACAAATGGCGCCCCATCCATTCTGCATTTTTTTTTCTCTTGGGAAACTTGTTCAGTTTCTTGTTTTTAGAATAATTATAAAAAAATGTATAAGGAATGCAAAATATATGGTTTATTATAGTTTTGTAGAAAATAATTATGCTTCAAGTATGATAGTATTCAAGTACTATCTTAATAAAATATAGGTATTATCGTAATGTTCTAGGTACTATCATGATAAACATTATCAAGGTAGTATCTATAGTTAATTAAGGTAGTTCCTAAGTGTTATCCTATCTAAAATATAATTATTATTTTTATGAAATTATAGTGAATATTTTGCATTGTTTATGATATCTTTGTGATTATTCTCCCAAATCAATGAGCCACATGCATGTTTCCCTTTTTTCTTCGTTGGCCATTTGCTTATGTTGTGTTTTAATCATTGCAATGGTGGTATTACGGTGGTGTATAGCAGCCAGCTAGCAATATTTAACGTAGGACTTGTCAATTCCTAAGACTTGGGTCAATGGTTTTGTACATTGGTGAATATGCATTATACTAATTACCATCAACCATATCCATATATATATACAAGAGTAGTTGTTTACAAGATAATCATATACTTACCCACGTCATTTTTTGACAATGTCTTTTAGTGGCGTCCCATGTTTGCTGTCCCATGTATTGACTGAAAGATTGACAAGGTTAATTTCATTTGTTTGATTAATTGGGATTGTGGAAGGCATGCATTATGTCACTCAATTAGAAGCTCGTTTGATAGGCCACGTTAGGCAAGTTTTACTTTGGGTTTGGGGGTGGAGTCTTTGTTAATTGTATCTATCATCTAACAACTCTCCTAAGATCTTAATATAGTGGCCTTTTTTTTTTACTAATATATATCTTACTAATGTATAAATGAGTCCACGTTCCAATTCCTAACCCTATCCTATCTATTTATCAAGTTAGCTTAGGTGATAGAGTGTTCATCGTATCAAACAGACACAAAGCATAAAAAGGAGGCTTAGGTTCAAGTCCTAATAAAAATAGTTTACTACCTTGATATTAAAGTGTAATAAAAAAAATACTATCCCATCTAGTTGCCAACTAGGGTATAATTTAGTGGTATGGATTGTATACTAGATCTCCATTTAATCGAACTTTTAAGGCTATTTTTGGTTTTTGGAGAATATTAGGGAAATTGCTTGGTATAGAAAAAAAAAACGAGGAAAAGTAAAAAAAATAAATAAATAAAGAAAAATAAAAATAAAACCAACATATTATTTTTATTTTTTACTTCAAACCTATGTTATTTATTTTTACTTATCAATATAAAAATTAGTAAATTTTTTTATATTTAATTTTCTAAGAGATTTTTTATCTGAAAGGAGAATAATTTTATTAATTCAAACTACAATACATTCCATAGAAACACTTAATCAAATTCGATAAAAACTTTAGAGGATGATGCATCATCTAGGTTAATAGCACAATGAATCGGCTCAAAGCTTACACATTTGATAATTCTATGATAACTAGAATACATATAATTCTAGGATCTGCAACATATTGACGATTATGATTTGACTTGGTGCTTTTGCTTGATTAAATTTGCTTTGTTGTTCAAATCATCCACGCACAAGAAAGCGCTGTAACAAGACGACGAAAATCAATCTATTGTACTAAGACGACACAAACAATACGTTGCATAAGATGATGATAAAAACACACCGCATAAGACGATGACAAAAACATGGATAAAAAAAATTAAATATCCAGATTTTTGTGGAAGGATAACTTTATTGAAAAAGAAAATGATAGAAAGAAAGGTAGATGATTGATATCAGTCTAAGAATAGATAAAAAAATTACCCCTCTTTTAGAAAAATGGGGTAAAAAGAACAAAATAAGAGAAAGGGAGAGACGACTAAAGTTTTTTGATTCCCCATATGTCCCATTCTTATAGATTTTTTTATTAGACAACCACACATAATAAAATTATTTTTCTAACATATTTTTTTTTCTTGATACTTTCTAGAAAACAAAGACGTTTGGTTTCTAGAAAATATTAGGAAAAGGAAAAAGAAATGCTATGAAAAATCATTTTCTAAGTTTCTATGACTTGGAACAAACATAAGAAAAATATATATTATAATATTTTCTCTACTACCTTTCTTAAAAATTAATAAGGAAAACAAGAGAAAAAAGAAAGGACAAAATTGTAGAAGAAATATTACACGGAACTATATAGTCAGCCTAGCTCAAGTGTAAATGATGGCAAGGGATTATGGAAGATCCCATACTCAAATTTTTATAAGTATAGAGTACTACAAACCTAATATGCATGCAAAGTGAATAGATGTCAAATTTTTTTATATTCCATAGATTTAAATTTTCAAGGATAATTAAACAATAAAAGAATTATATTATTTTCTTTGCTTTTTCTTTCCTTTCAACTTTCTTTCCCTAATACTTTCCAATAAACAAGCATAATCTAAATGAATATGGACGATCGTGTTTTTAACTTGATCTGGATTTCAATTCAATTTAAATAACTCAATTCCAATCAACACTGATTTGTTTTTTGTTTTTCTATAACATTTATAATTTATTCTATTTTAATATTAAATTATTTAGTTTAATAATTTTCTTTTTAGACTCTAAAGAAAAACTCAAATTATATTTTTAACTTATTATAATTATGTCATATAATATTTTATTTTCATAAAGGAATATACATTTATTTTTACATTTTGATTATTATTTAAAAGCTAAGTTTACCATTTTCATGATAACGATTACTTATATTTGTGTGAATTGGATTAGATTAATTAGCACTAAGTATACATGTGCATTGTTTATTGAGACAACACTTGTGATCATCGCGAAGTCTTTTAGTGGCGTCCCATGTTTGTTGTCCAATGATTGTTGGAATTTTGACTACATGATAGAGAGATCATTGACTATGTTAATTACTTGATTTGTTTAACTAAATTAGTATTCTAAGTGGAAGGCATTATTAAACTTTAGCCGCCATCTTCTCATTTTCTTTCATATTCTTCTCTTGTAGCCTATTTTCCTCTAGTAAGGGGGGTGATTTTTCGGCTATTCTTAGCCCGAAATCACCTCTTTGCATATTTTCTTTCATTTTCTTGCTTCATAAAATGGTTATTTCCACGAAGATTTAATTTTTATCTTGTTTTTGTGTTGCCGTCATTTTATCGGCGTTTGGTTTATCATCGGTTTGTTACGACGTGGTGTTGTTCGTCTTATTGCAGCGTTTTTATCTGTGTGGTGATGATTCAAATAGGCAAAACAGGTTTGATCAATCGAAGATATCAAATTATGGTCATCAGCATGTTAAAGAACTAGAGTCGTAAACATTCTAGTAACTATATATATTATCAAATTTGTAGGCTTTATGCTGGATTTTTATACTATTAACCTTGATATTGTTTCATTATGTATGATTTTTAGTTATTTGTATCTTGGATATCTATCGATTCATTGTAAGTTTAAATCAATAATATTATTTTTTTCTTTCAAAAGTAAAAGTTGAAGGTGTTATTTAATTAGATGCTTATATAATTGGCCACATTTTCCACATTTTACTTTTGGTTCATGATGGCTTTTTTCTTAATTATCATCTAATTACCAACTGTCCTAGGATCTTGATGAGTAGTGGGGGGTTTATTTATTAATTTATTTATTTATCTTTTTTTACTTTTGACATCATCTCAACTCATTGCATCCTTGTCGTGGCATTATATTTGTATGATGAAAAAAATAATGATATTGCCATTGAATATAATATAGGGAATTTGTTGCCCATGGAAACAAACTTAATGGCTAAGTGGAGCAAACGATTAGTTCTCACTTAATAATAAGTTTGGTAATTGGTATTCCACCTAATGCACCGTTGTAAATAATTGATAGTAATATTTATATATTGTAATCAAGCATATTTTGTCTTAATTCCCGTTCAATAGAGGAAAAGTTAATGACTTGTATATGTCTGCAACTCTTCTTAACTTTATAAACATTTTTTTTTTTTTGACAACACTTTATAAACATTGTTTAAAACATGAGGATTCCAATATTGTATGTTGGAATGGATTTATACAATGAATTTAATTTGACAATTAATTAATTTGATTTTAAGTTTTGTTTCAATATTTTCTTACAATATAGTAAAAACATTAATTTTAAGTTATACTTTATTAGATTATACCTAAAATTTGTGTCAGTCTAAACAACCAAGGCATATTATGAATTCAAGTTTATTTGTATTTGTAGTGACAGATCTAGCCTTATTCCAAGGGGTATATGTCTCTCCTGAATTTTTTTTGCAGAAAAATTCTCACTTGTAGTCGATTGGATTCGAACCATCACCCTTAATCAATAAAATCTTATACAACTAGACTAGCATTCCAAGTCTATCAATATATGTTCTTCTATCTTGAACTAAATTTATGGGCTCACCATTGTGTATATGGTTCTTTCTTTCTTTTTTTTGAAAATTTTCTCAATTGATAAATTTTATATCACAAAATGCTTGTGACTTTTTTTTATTTGAAAATAATAATACTTGAAATCTATGTTCTAAAATAATTAATCATAAAACTGAAAGTGGGTTTTAACTCACTAATTTGAAAAAAGAAAAAAGAAATCTAGAAAAAAGAATCTCAACTTTTATAAATTAGTGGCGTCCCATGTTTGCCATCCAATGAGATTGGAATTTGGGTACATAGATTGAAGCATTGAATGAAAGATTGAGCATAATAACTCAATTAGAAGCTCATTTGATAGGCATATAGGTTTCCAACTATATATATATGGTTTCATGATGTCATGTAGTTTCTTCTCCAAACAGATTTGTAACTATTCAAATCTTCAAAATCAATATGATATAAAATAATAATAAAAAGAAAACTCCTTTACCGATTACTCATTCTAGTAAAAGTGGAAAAGGTAAGGAAGACATTGTTATCGATATATTTATTTATTTATTTATTTAAAAAAAAAAAAACAAAGCCATTGATTTATTTATTTATATTCCACAACCTATGCTTTCTAACTCATACAGTAATCAAAGACTTAAAAAAGAGAGTAGTGTATGTTGTATTTTGGTGATATAGGGTTTTCGAAAATAAGAGAGTGGTTTGAGAGTAGTGTATCTATAGACACTATTTTTGCGGTGTTCTTTGTCTCACATGAGTTTAGATGTAAAACCCTAGAAAATCCATTTTTTCTGAAAAATGATAAAACGGTAATTTCGATTGAAAAAATCCAAAATTTTCTTAGATCTTGGATGACAAAACGGACTTCACCGTTGGATCCGTCTCGTGAAATCTAGCTACCGTCACCTAGATACGAATTTCATGCTTTTTCTAAAAGACCGAGAGTCACGAGCGACACTTCGCACTTGTTTGATACACATTGAGCCACATGTCAAATGTAGAACAAAGCCAAACAAGAGCCTAAGGCCCATGCTGATGGCCGTGTCACCACTTGAGATGACGGAAATCCAAAGAGCATGATAAATCTGATAAAGTGAATCCAAAAGAAATTAAACGCGTAATGACATGTGGCAATGAGGACATCCCACTTGACTTTGGACCAAACAATTCCGTGGGAGGAGGAAAAGGAGAAAAGAAGAGAAGGAAAAGAAAGAGGGAGAGAGAGAAGGAGGAGAGTGAAGCTCCACATTCTTTCTAAGCCCGACGACGGACCGGGTCGGTTTCCACTGGGAGCAAAGAGTAAAGCTCACACAAGGGCAAGAAATTTTCCGGCAGAGACTGAATCGTGGTGTCACAAACCCAAGAGGTAGGGGTTTTTCTCTTACTTGGTTTAATCTTTGTCTAAGAGCCATTCAAATGGTTCAAGGTTTTGGGGGCAGAAATGGTCGTGCGTTCCAATCCCAAAGAAATGGGACCAAATGCTGGATGTTTGAAGTTGTTTTGGACATTCTGAAGCTGAAATTACTAGACTATTTTCTGACGCTCAAGTTAAATTTGGGGACTGCTGACAATTGAATCAAATTTCGTGGATCGCTGGGGCGCTTCCTGGACTAAAATTGGTCCATGTGTATTGTTTGTGTGTTATTGCTTGGTGATGTAATTATATTGTAGAAAGAAATATAATCATTCATGAATGTTCTATATATGAAATGGCATGATTGCATTCATTTGCATGGTCACATCGTATCGAGTCGGGTGTGGGTGCATAAGAATGGTTAAATTCACCATTTTGGTGAATGTGTGGTGAGCTCAAAACGGATAGCGTCCAAATCGAGACTCATAGTGGTATGGAATGAAAAACGAAAAAGAAAATACACGTGTGTTGGGCATAGCAAGTTGGGGCAGATTCCCTCGGGTGAAAGACCCAAATCTATACGCAGTTAGACATGATCACCGACTGTGAAAGCCCGTAAAAATGTCGGAAGGCGTACTACGATCCTACGGTGAGACCCCGAAAAATGACGTAGCCCATAAATAAACACACAGAATTTGATAATATTCAAATGAGTATTGGAGGTCGGTCCAGTGAATTAAGTCATTTGGTGAAACATCAATGACTAGTTTTTCACACTTAGCGTTGCAAGTGTGAGGGAGTCGGTCAGGACTCGGGTTGTGGGCATAAGGGGTCACATCTCATGCATGACATAAGATCATTTCATGTAAGAATTGCATTTGTATGGAATGTGAATGGATGTTGGGTGTCATTGCATGCGCATTTAGATGGGGAGTAACCCTTGTAGGAAAATTCAACTAATGGGCATTGCTCACCCCATTGTGGGAAAATAATTTCAGGTACTGGAGGTACACAGGGGGATGAAGCTCATCCGAGACCTTAGTGGAGGAGGAAAGGCCGATTTGGCTTTGTTTTTTATTTTGTAAAAAAAAAAAAAAATCTTGGTAGAAAACCCAGTTTTTGTATTGTGTAAAGAACATAGAGTTATAATTAAACTCATTTTTGTCTGATTAAAACATTTTGGTAAGTTTTCCAGGCTTCCTGTTGTCTCTGTAATAAAAAGACTAATTTACATTGAATTCATGGTGTTTTGGAAAGGAAAGGAAGAAGGAAAAGATAAACTGAAAGTAAAGGGAGGCCAGAGTGGGCTACTGCCTATTTTCAGCTATGTGTCGCGACCAGGTCCCCCGTGTCGCCACATAGTGGCATAGCAGCGCCCATAGCAGCACATGCGACCAAGATTCCGCATGCGATCGTGTGCACACGGGGCGTGACAAGGCGGAAGGCCTGTCATGACAGATTTCCCACATCTCCTCTGTCACGACAAAGAATTCTCTGTTACGATAGAGATTGCTTGGCCCCGTGTTGCGACAGAACTTTGGTGTCGCGACAGGGTTTGGGTCTAGGACTGGGTGACTAGGGCCGCAATAGAGGTTTTCCCTGTCACGACAAAGTCCCTTTGACCCTATGTCGCGACCGTGGCCCTTGTCGCGACAGGGTGTGGTCAAGGCCGAAAGGCCTTGTGTCGCGACACATAAATTGTGTCACAACAGGAGGGCGCAATTAGAGAGCACCAGCTCGCGTGGCCATGCGCGTGCGAGACAAGGATCCGTGCGCAACTGAGCGCGCGCAGGTAGGAGTGACAGGGTGTCACATTAGATCTAATTATTATATGAGTAGGCAAGTTTTACTGGGTATATATATATATATATATATATATATATATATATATATATATATATATATATATATATATATATTTGAAAGGAAAAGTAGTATTTTGATTCAAACTTGCAGTAGATTGATATATCCAAAATACAAATAACTAAAAACCATACATGATGAAAAATATCTAGGTTAATGGCATAATAAATCGGCATAAAATCTACAAATTTGATAATGTAATGACTAAAATACCTACGACTCAAATTCTTCAACATACTAACAACCATAATTTGGGATCTTTGATTGATCAAATCATCTTTACTTGTCTAAATTGCCCTCACAAATAAGGCGTCGCAACAAGATGACAAACAATATCAAGTTGCAATAAGCCGGTGATAAACTAAACGCTGCAATAAGAAGACGACAAATCAAACGTCGATAAGACAAAGACAACACCAAAAATAAGATAAAACCTAAATCTTTATGGAAGAACCATTCTATTAAGCAAGAAAGCGAAAGAAATAGATGCAGATTGGTGATTTCGAATCAATAATGACCAGAAAATAACTTCTCCTTGATCGAGGAAAATGGACTAAAAAATAACAAGATGAGAAAAAAATGAGGGGAGGGGTGGCTAGGGTTATATATATATAAACATAGTGGCATTTTTTTTAGTATTATAATCCATAAGTACCATTTTGTGTGAGAAAATAAATGGGTGTAACTTAATGGTATAGATTGTATACTCGACCTCAATTGACAACTAAGTATTTTGTTATAAGATAGTAAATTGTTCCCAATACTATCCCTTCTAAGTAACCAAATAAGGTGTAACTTAGTGGTATAGATTGTATACTCTGACCTCGATTTAATCCAACTTTTAAGACTGTTTGGATTCAAGTGGGACATGAGACCTAAAACTTAAGACTTAATTTGTAGATTTGTATTAATTAAAAGTCATGTTCTTGTCATGGTTGACCACCAAATACTAACATGAAGAATTGCCTCCTTTAGCTCAAAGTTTCTCTTAACGATGGACTAAGAAAAATCTTTATAAACATATATTCCGTGATAATTATATATTTATATTGATGAGTAGTGGACATTTTATTTGTTTATTTACTCATCTTTACTTTTGGAAATAATCTCAACTCATTGCACCTTTTTTTTTCTTTGACATTATATTTGTATGAGTTCTTTTCAAATGTATGAATACTTTTTAAAGGTGTAAGGATCATTATAAATTAAATTAAACAATATTTATACAATTTTTTATTTTCTAATTATATGATACGAAAAAGGACTTTCTTGACCATGTAGATATACATGATCAGTAATGGAACAATAGAAAATGTATAAGAATCAATTATCAATTCTAGTAATGGACCAATACAAAAGGTATAAGAATCAATTATCAATTCAATCCAGAAGTTATCCTACAAAAAAATATTCATCTATTTGACAACATAATTCTACATGACATGTGAGTGATATATGACAGATAATTGTGATATTTTGATTAAAGAAAATTTATTTTGTTTGTATCAAAATAGTGAGGACCCTTTATGTTTTGAAATATATAATATTATATTTACATGAATTAGTGGTTATAGTAGTGACTTCTTTCTTTCTTCAAAAAAAAAAGTAGTGACTTCTTTCCTTTTTTTAATGAAAGTAATATATATCAAGTTGGCGTGCCATTTCCTGTTCCTCGAAAAGACATTTTTAATGTATTAAAGCTAATAACTTTTTTAATATAATATAGTAAATTGTCTTCACTGAAACTCGAACCCCTCCTCTCCCCATGTCATGTCTTTAAACGTTGAACACTCTAACCAACTGATCTAAGTTTGTCGACATAAATTCAATATTTTAACAAAAAATTATATTATTTTTTATGTGTACAATTTAATGGTAAACTACTCAAATCTGGCTTTTGATTCACCATATTATAGTGGGTGTGGATTAAGTAGGACATGAGATCTAAAATTGAAATACTTAATTTGTAGATTTGTATTAATTTAAAGCCATCTTCTCATGATGGCAAACCACCAAATGCATTAGAATTGCCTCCTTTTTAGCTCATAGTTTCTCTAACACGATAGACTAAATTTTTTTTATAAATTTCTTATCAATGATGACATTATCATTCAATATAATATAGGCAATTTGTTGACCAAATCAATTCCTTCTCACTTAATAAGTTTGGTAATTGGTATTCCACCTAATGCACCGATAGTAATATTTATAAATAGTAATCAAGTATATTTTGTCATACCTCACATCCAATAGAGAAAAAAAGTTAATGGACACTTATATGTGTTTGGTCTTTTTTTTTAACTTTGTAGACACGTTATAAAACTTCGGATTTGGGGGTGGAGCAATGGCAACAAGTCGAGTTTGGGACAGGGCTGTTGGGTATTTTAGTAAATTTGGACCTACATATTAACATTATACATTAAGCTATCTAATTTTTTATTAAGCCTAATTAAATATGATCAATTGATTAATTTTGGGCTTTTTTTCTAATACATCTCTTCTAAATATAGTATGGGCTTTGCAATGTGTAGAGACCAGTTATTTGATTTATTAATGTTGGGCTAATAAATAAAATAAATTAATAAGAGGTATAAAAGGGTTATGGTCCCTAGTCTAAACGAGAGAGAGAAAGTCTCTTTATAATCAATGACTTCCTTTTGAGTAAATCTCTTGGCGACTAGACGTGCTTTATATCTTTCGACATTGCCTTGAATCCCTTTTAGTTTTAAAAATCTATTTACAACCAATTGGTTTCACTCCCTTAGACAATTCAACAAGATCCTAAACATCATTGTCTTCCATTGATTTCATCTCGTCTTTTATGGCATCTATCCAATTTTCAGAGTTTACACATTGTTTGGCTTGACTGAAAGATATTGGATCATCTTCCACTGCCATATCAAACTCGTGTTCTTGGAGATATACGATATAGTCATCCAAAATCGCTAATCTCCTTAATGGCACTTCCAATTGAGGTTGTTGTTGCTCCTCTACATGAGTAAGAGCGAGTTCCTCAATATGAATAGGAGGTAACTGAGGGGTGTCTTGATTTTCTAGATTTGCATCATAAATAATTTCAGGTGTAATTACTTGATCATTTTCAGTTACAATTGTAGGAATAATGACATATTCTTCTTCAAAGACGATTTTCTTAAGTTTTGAACTCTCCCACCATATTCAACATCCTCAATAAATTTTACATTTCTCGTTTCAAAGAAGGATCTACTTGAGGGATCATAAAACTTGAAACCCCTCGATCTCTCAGAGTACCCAACAAAATAACAGCTTATTGTTCTTGAGTCCAAGTTTCTTTCATTAGGCCTGTATGGCCTAGCCTCAACTAGACAACCTCAAACATGAAGATGCCTTATGCTAGGCTTCTTTCCAATCCAAAGCTTATATGGGGTTTTAGCTAATACTTTACTTGGAACTCGATTGAGGATATAAGCCGTAATCTTTAAGGCTTCCCCCCAAAGTGATTCTAGTAAAGAAGAATGACTTATCATACTTCTAACCATGTCCTTTAAGGTCCGATTTCATCTCTCAACTACACCATTTTGACTTGGAGTCCTGGGCATGGTGTATTGAGGAACAATGCCACATTCTTGCAAGTATCTATCAAAAGGCCTTGGACGTTGTTTACCCGATCCATCATATCTACCATAGTACTCACCACCACAGTAAGATTTAATGGCTTTAATTTTCTTTCCAAGTTGATTTCAACTTCAGCTTTATAGGATTTGAAAACGTCCAATGATTGAGACTTCTCATGAATTAAGTATAGGTACCCATAACGAGAATAATCGTCTATGAAACTAATAAAATATTGTTGAACATTCCAAGAAGTTGTAGGAAATGGACCACAAATATCAGTATGAATTAATTCCAAGACACTTGAACTCCTGTTAGCACCAACTTTCTTTATATTTGTTTGCTTTCCCTTAATGTAATTAATACACATTTTAAAATTTGCAAAATCAAGGGAATCAAGAATTCCTTCTAACACAAGTCTTTGCATCCTTTGTTTAGAAATGTGTCCTAAACGCTTGTGCCATAACATGGAAGAATTCTCATCAGTTAATTTATGCTTTGTACCACAACTACTTGCATGCAAGGATTCATTAATATGTGAAACATGAATATCTAATTTATATAGATTATCAACCAAAGAATCTGTGCCAATCATATTTGAATATTTAAAAATACTAACTTTTCCATTTCCAAATGAACAAGAATTAATAACCAGATTTGTCCAAACGAGAAACAGATATCGAATTCCGTCTAAATAACAGTACATAAAAAGTCTCATCCAAATCCAAATAACAACCATATTCTAACTGTAATCTAAATAAACCAATCGCCTTAATAGGAGCTTTGTTGCCACTTCCCATATAAATGAATCTTTCAGCATTAATTGACACCATACTCCTTAGACAACCCTGCATTTTCACACTTATGCGAGTAGTTGCACCTGTATCTATCCACCAAATGTGATTTGGTATTAAAGCTAAGTTAACTTCATAATAAACAAAGTTGAGAAGTTTATCTTTTTTAACGAGCCATTTTGCATACTTAGGACAATCCTTCTTCACATGTCCATCTTTCTTGCAAAAGAAACAAGTGATGACCTTATCCTATTTTTGTTGCCCCTTAGGCTATGAGGTCCCATTGTCTGCAGCTCCTTTTCCTTTATTGTTATTATTCCTTTTTCTTTTCTTATTGGCATCATTGACATGGGAGGAAGTAGCTAAGTGAGCACTTTCTATCTTTTCTTGTTTCAATCTCTCTTCCTCTTGCACACATTAAGCAATGAGCTCATTAAGTGTCCACTTTTCCTTTTGAGTATTATAACTTATCTTGAAAGGACTAAATTGTGCAGGAAGAAAGATCAAAACTAAGTGCACAAGAATGTCATCAGACAATTCCAACTTTAGTGCCCTCAATCTAGTAACAAGATTAGACATTTCCATAATTGCATCCTCCATGCTCCTTTGCCTGCACGCATTGAAATGAGCTTAGAAAGAATAGTGCCCGTTTCGACCTTTTTAGATCCAGGGAATATGTCTGCTATTTGGCTTAGGAAACTCTTAGCATTTTCCTCCTCAGGCATTGAACCCCTTATGGTATTTGGAATAGAGTGCTTCATGATCATAAGACTCATGCGGTTAGAACGCTCCCACTTTTCTAAGTTAGCCCTTTGTTCCCATAAATACTGGTATCAAGAAGGGCGGGAGCGGTCGCTTAGTCCCGGACGTAGTCCAAATCCATACACCCAAGTAAAATAGTAATATGCTCTTTCCATTTCCCGAAATTAGTGTCGTTAAGCACTAGTATGTTATTAATGTCGGCAGATATAACGGAACACTACAACAAATGGTGCCTATAACAACGTGAGAATAGAGACACTCAATGTCAAGTGCTTCTATATAAATAAGGATATCAAAGATATCAGCAAAATGTGGGGTGGTTTCTTAATTTGTTGTTACGTGTTGCGTCGAGTCTTAATCCATTAATGAGATTTTGTAGTTCTATCTTACATTATCTTTAACCCACCCACTAAAGTATAAAGATTTTTTTTTATTTAGTTATGTTTTTATCTTTCTATTTTATCTCACTAATTTATTTTCAAATTTTAAATTTTTTTTCTTTTACTCGTCAAGACATCAAAGTCTTTTACTTTTATTAAGTTTATTTATTTATTTAATCGTTTATTTTATCTTATTAATTTTCTTTTGAGGAGATTTTATCTTATTAATTTATTTTCAAACTTTTTAAATTGTTTTACCCACCGAGACATCAAAGCCTTTTAGTTTTATTAATTTTTTTATAATTAATTTTAGTTGGCTTTTATTTCTAATTTATCTCATTAATTTATTTTCTACTTTTTAAAGTTTTTAACCTATAGAGCCATCAACTTTTCGAGTTTGGCAACATTTTTGTTGTATTTATGTATTTTTATTTTTAGTTATTCTTTTGAATATCTAGTTATTTGAGTTTGATAACATTTTTGTTGTATTTAAGTATTTTTATTTAGTTATTCTTTTGAATAATATCTAGTTATTTGTTTATCTTTCTATTTTATCTCATTAATTTATTTTCAAAGTATGAAAATAATCTTGTTATTTTATCTAGTTATCTCATTAATCTAGTTTTTTTTTATCTTTCAATTTTATCTTTATGTTACATTATCTTTAACCCAATTTGAATTATTAAGTTTTTATTTTATTTTTATTAAGTTATGTTTTTATCTTTCTTCTATTTTATGTCACTAATTTATTTTTAAATTAAAAAAAAAATTCTTTACCCACCGAGACATCAAAACATTTTACTTTTATTAAGTTTATTTTATTCAGTAGTTTATTTTATCATATTAATTTATTTTTAAAAAATTTTAATTATTTTTACCAACCGAGACATCAAAGCCTTTTAATTTTATTAATTTTTTTATAATTATTTTAGTTATTTTTTATCTTTCTAATTTATCTCATTAATTTATTTTCATACTTTTAAAGTTTTTTAACCCATAGAGCCATCAACTAGAGTTTGCTAACCTTTTAGTTTTATTTAGTTTTTTTTTTTTATCTAGTTATTTTTTTATAATATCTAGTTTTTTTTTTTTATCTTTTTATTTTATCTCATTAATTTATTTTCAAACTTTTTTCACACACCAAGCTATCAACTATTCGAGTTTGTTAACATTTTAGTGTTATTAAGTTTTTTTTTATGTATTTTATTTAGTTATTTTTTATTTTTCTATCTTATCTCATTAATTTATTTTCAAATTTTTTTTTTAAGTTTTTCACCCATCGAGTCCTCAACTATTTGAGTTTGTTAACCTTTTATTTTTATTAAGTTTTATTTATGTATTTTATTTAGTTATTTCTAATAATTAGTTATTTTTTATATTTTTATGTTATCTCATTAATTTATTTTCAAACTTTTTAAGTTTTTTAACCTTTTAGTTTTATTAAGTTTTTTAATGTATTTTATTTAGTTATTTTTTATTTTTCTATTTTATCTCATTATTTTATTTTCAAAATTTTTTAAGTTTAACCTTTTAATTTTATTAAGTTTTTTTTTATGTATTTTATTTAGTTTTTTTTTTAATTTTTTTCTATATTTCTATTTTATCTCCTTAATTTAATTTCAAACTTTTTAAGTTTTTTACCCACCGAGCCATCAACTATTTGGAGTTTAAACTTGTTTTCAACCTTAGTTTTTTATTTATGTATTTTATTAAGTTTTTTTTAATTATCTTTATTATCTTTCTTATTAATGTATTTTCAATATCGCGAGGTTCATCTCTAATCTAAAATATTTCAAATTCCTTCCCTACGTGACCATAAGACCCGAGAAAATTCAATTTTCAAAAGGGCAAAATCGTAATTTCGTAAAAAACCCAACTTTCTAGATCTCGGATGACGAAACGGACTTCTCCGTTGAAATCATCTCGCGAAATTAAGCTGCCACGTCGAATTTTGTTAGATTCCGAGGTGGTCGGGATTTCACGTTTTTCGAGACGTAGGGTATCGGATGACACATGGCAAGGTTGGGGAATGCCACATGGCACCATAAAAGTGTGACACTTGGCACTAAAAAGTAATGGCTCACAATTAGCCATGTGTGGAAAGGAATCCCATGGCTCATAATTAGCCACTTGAGTGCATGATGTCATAAGGGGAATTATGAAATAAAGGAATAAATATGGAAAAGGGACAGCCACACACTTAGCTTGAGGAAAGGAGAAGGAAATTTCTTTCTTTGACCCAAACTGTCAATGCTCATCCAAATGGGAGAGAAAGTGACCAAAGGAGAAGAGAAAATGCAAAGAGAAAGGAGAAATGAGAAGAGAAAAATGAGAAAAGGAAAAGAAAAGTAAAAAGGAAAGAAAAGAAAGCAAAAGGAACAAAGAGCGAAAGAGAATCAGAGAGAGAAAAGAAGGGAAAATGAGAAAGGGAGGAAAGGGAAAAGGAAGATTTCCCGGATTTCGCGGCCGACGTCTCGACGCTCGAGTACTAAAGCTGGCGCACGCAAAGTGTGAGATCTAATGCAGGACACTCAAAAAGTCGGAGCTCACAAACCCAAGAGTGTGATACTTTCCTACTTTTGGTTTTACTTTAGCCTAAAGGCTTTATAAATTCAATAGTGTCACATGAGGCTAAGGTAAATTAGTTCCAAGCTTTGGAATTAAAGGGTATGATTTCATGATCGTTTTACACATCACCGACCGTGGGAGTTAGGATCAAATCAGAAAAACCAAAAGTTTCTAGGTGTCATGGTTGTTGATGTGATGATAAGGATTGGAACCAAAATGGTTCATATTTGTGAAGGGGCCGTGAGGTACCCTGTTGAATGGTCCAAGTTCAGGACTCCAATCGTGCGTTATTGCTGCTTGAATGACAGCAAGGTGTGGAAATGTGATATTGATGCATGCTATTTGGATGTATTAATATGGTTTGCATGGAGGTAGATTATATGTGAAAATTATAATTGTCAATGGTTTGTAAATGTTTCATGTGTAGTTCATTCACGTGACGTAACATGATAAAATCGCATCGGGCATCACGATTTCATTTGCACCTGGCCACATCGCGGTCGCGCCGCCACTGGGCGCAGTGATAAGGTTTATTTACCAATGTTTGTTCGCTAACTCTAAATTGGGACAAAGTCCGCCAGAGATTCACGAGTAAATGATCAAAATGATAAATTACATGTTTCATGGAGCAAGTTTGGGGGTAGATCCTCCCCAGTAAAGTCCCAAATGTTATCTACTGCTAGGACATGAATCCCGGCGATAAGTTCGTGAAAATGTTAAAAAGGCGTATGGCGTCCTAATGTGTAAACCCGGGAAACTGTGGGCCCACAAAAATAAAGGAAAAAGAATTTGATAACTAAAATTGGAGGGTCTCCAATGGTTTAGTCAGGGTGTGTGACTGGTTTTATTCACACTTGGCATTCCAGGTGTGAGGGAGTCGGTTGGGACTCAGGTTGTGAGCATGAGGGGTTGCATCTCATGCATGATGTAGACATTTCATATAATAAGTAAATAATTGTATATGAATGTGATCATCATTTATATACGCCACGCATACGATTTGATGAAGAATCTCAGAAAACTTCTACTCTAAGCCATTTCACCCTGTCGCGGGACCCCCTTCAAGCATATTGACCCATCATGCAGAGACGGTACGTAAGAGAGGTAACTTTTATAAGAAAGCCGAAAATGTGGCTTTAAGTAAATATTTTGTAAATACGATAAATCTTTTGTACAAAGCATGAAAACTATGAGAAACGTAGCTGGCATATTTATTTTGAGTATTGGTTTGTGAGCCCAAGAGGCTATTTTACTCAGGTATGCGTCTCGTGATACGAGATGTATGTATTTTCCGTAGTTGACGGTAGTCAACGGACCTAGTTTTGGGGGCATCACAATGTCTGTATTTGAAGAAACTCTTGCTACCTTTTCTTGGCCCTGTATATTCTTCAGCATGTCCATTTTTCCAAAACTCTCAAATCTCATGTCTATTCAAAGCACCAAGAAAGAGAAAATTTTAGAGCAATATGAGAATTTCAGAGGCTGTTGATCGGAGCCTGTTGCATATTTACTAAAGGTTAGTGTTAATTTTTTAACTCTGTTTGGTTAGTTTGTGTGACAATATGTCGGAATGTTTGTTTGGTTACTAAGAAAATGTGGGGAGGGAGGAGACTTTTGCGTGGAAAAAAAATGAGACGTCCCCATCTGCTGGGTTTAAGGGTTTCTACATCTATTTTTCATTCTCCGTGGTTTTCACAGCAGCCAAACAGTGGAGGTATATTTTTTATTTTTGGTTTGACCCAACATTGTTTTTCCGAGAAATTATATCTTGAATGTCTGGTTTGTACCATAGAGAGATAAATGATCCGTCTTGGAAAAGTTGAAGGCGATTCTTAGTGGGATTGGTAAACTGTGAGAACATCTTAACATAATTCAATTGAGGATTCGTTTTTTTATTATTATTATTTTTAAGGATATATTGTTCTTGTTTTTTTGCCTAAATAATTTGATATCTTGGAGCAATTTTGGCTGTCTCACATAAATTGAATTTTCTAGCTGTGTATCACTTAATGTTTGAAGTGTTATAAAAACTAGATTCAGAATAGGCCATTAAAGAAAATTTGGTTTTCCACTACTAATATAATAGGATCAGTTTTGACGCCATGGGATGATTCCATTTCAAATTTTTAGGACTAGCTGTATCATTGGATGATATATTATATTGATGATCCCATTATATGGGCATTTCCTAGATAAACGAGAAAGATGATTCCACAACAAACAATAATTGTGTTATGGTTTTACAAGGAAATAACTTATGGGCATGTGCAATCACATGCAAATTTAAATGGTCAATTATTTAACACCACAAAAGCATCAACGTTTTATAATAGTATTCACAAGACAAAAAAATATTACATATTTTCCAAAATCTGTCTTAGTTTTTCAGTAGGGCACGCCAAATTATATTAACCATTTACTGCTTTTCTTTTTCACATGGTGTTCAAATACTTGCAATGAAGTCTACTTAGGGTTTTTTGGAATCTGAAAAGTAATATGGAAAGAAAAAAAATACTAAGGAAAATGTTTTTTTTATGTTTGATTTGGCCGAGGAAAATATAAAAGAAAATGAAATATAATAAAAACTCCTCAAAATTTTACATATTTTTACATTCCTTAGTCCTTATGTAACAAAGAACAACAAATAAATTGAGTTAATAAATATATAAAATGAATTTATTAAGTTTAAACTTATTTTGTATTTTTTTCCAAATTTTCTTTTTTTTCACTTTTCCTCCAAATTTTTCTTTCTATTTTATTTCCTTAGTACTTTCCGAGTTCCAAACAAAGCTTAGAGCTCATTATTTAAAGAGGATAATTTGGAAACTTAGGAACCAAACACAGGTAAAGCTCAACAAGAGTAGACAGACAGTCTGCTAAAACTTGCAAGAATTATTTTAATTAGTGGATGACAAACACTTATTCAAGAAAAACACTAAGAATAAATTTGAGAATTACACGTGCAACTCACAGCTAATGCAATGTTTACAGTTGAATATATTAGGCCCCGGTTGGAACCCGGAAAATACTAGGGAAAAGAAAAAAAATACTAAGGAAAATGATTTTTTCATGTTTGGTTTGCTATGGAAACTATAAAAGAAATTCAAATATAATCAAAGTTCTTCAAAATTGTATGTATTTTAAAATTTATTAGTCTTTTATATAATAGAGACAAACAAATAAAATGAGTTTGAATAAACATATAAAATTAATTTATAAAGTTCAAACCTATTTTTTATTTTCCTCCAAATCTTTTTTCCTTCCACTTTTTTTTTTTTTTTCACATAGTACTTTCCGGGTTCCAACCGGAACCTAGAAGTTACAACCATTGAAGAGTTGCAGGCCTAAGTATCATATTCAATTAGATTAACAAAAAAATTGAACTACAATTTGTTTGCGATAAGGTACACAAATGCTCATGATGTTTGGTCATATGTCTAACTTGACCCTTAAACTTTTTATGGGTCCAATCATGCTCCTAACGTTTGTTTTGTAATTCAAATATACTCATATTGTCAACGGAATGAACAGATAGGTAAAATAGCTCTTGTTGGACTAAATGGGCACGTTCAATTTTCATAAGATAATCAAATATGCGCAGGTTAAATCTGGATTATTGCTTCTTATTCTTCTATATATGAAATGGGTAAGATGTATTTCGTTGAATCAATTCTTTTTTTTTTAGAGTAGATGAAACTCTTTTGTCTAAATTTTGGGAGAATCAATTATGTTGACAACTTGTTCAATTTGAACAAGGATTATGACTTAACTCATTTAAATTCTATGCTCCTCAATTGTTTCTTTGTTTATTTTTCAAACATTTTCCTTCTAAATATTTTTCAATGTATTTGTATCATTTTAATGTTTTTTAGATTTCTAACTATTTCTTTTTTCTAAATTCTAGGAACTTATTTCTTTAGTTTTGAACCTATAAAATGGATAAAAGTTGGATGAGTAAGAGTAGGTCTCCAAAGATTGAATATAGAGAAGGCGAAAGATTTCCTTTGATTTGCATTCCAAAATGCATCTCGAGACAGATATTATGCTCCATGTATTACTTGTGTTAATCAGCATTCTCAAACTTAAGTGGAGGAAGCCAGAGTTCATTTAATATGTGATGACTTTTTGAGTGGATACCTTACTGGTTTGTCATGGGAGAAGTCTTCTATTTATGTGTGTCACCACTATCCTACTCTTCACTACTAATTGCCCTTGTACAAAGGTAACACCAAGAAGATGCTTCTCTACAACCGATATTACAGGCCTGGTGATATGGTATCATTATTACATGATGCATTAGGTTTTGGCCGGGCTAAGTAGATAAAGATGAGTTCTTGATGTTGTTGATGAAGATAAATTAATTTGCAAGCATACTTAAAATAAATTATTTAAAACAAGGGAGATAATGAATTTCTTGAATTGTTAAAGGGTATGAACGAGGAGTTATACCCTAGATGTAAGACATTCTCTAAATTGTCTTTCATATTGCATTTATATCACTTGAAATGTTTGAATGGGTGGACAGGAAAATCATTTAGTATGCTATTGGAGTTGTTGCTTGATGCATTTCCTGAGGGTGTTTCATTGCCTAAATCATATTATGAAGCCAAAAAGATCATCTTGGCATTAGGTCTTCATTATGAAAAGATCCATGCATGTAAAAATGATTGTATGCTCTTTTGGGATGAAAGATCGAATGAAGAACAATGTCAGACATGTGGTTCTTCACGATGGATTACTCGAGAATCGATAATAAACTAGCAAAGGCTAAGTAGCTGAAGATCCTCGCTGCTACTTAATACCAAGGCTTCAGTTATGCAATTGGCACCAAAGAAGACCTTCTGGCGATACGAGGTGGCAATCGTGAGGGGCGAAAAAATGTGAATGCTAGACATCTTGCAAATGGGAAGCATAAGCATTTGATGCTCATTTTCTAGATTTTGCATCTAATCCATGATAATAAAGACTGCTCTGCATGATGGCTTAAACTTTCAGACAATGAGCACAAACTATAGTACTTGGCCAGTTGTGTTGATTCCATATAACATGTCACCTTAGGCTTGTATGAAACAATCTTCCTTCATTCTTTCAATGATTATTCCAGAGAAGGGTCCAGAAATGACATCACACGTTTTATTTGCAACCTTTGATAAAAGAGTTAAAGAAGTTGTGGGAAGGTGAAGAAACATATGATGCTTCGGCCAAGCAACATTTTCTCATGCATGCTACACTAATGTGGACAATAAATGATTTTCTTATCTATGCTATGCATTCTGGTTGGAGCACTAAGGGGGCATTTGCATGTCCTTGTTGTGCTGAGTTCACAAATTCCATATGGTTAGAAAAAGGTGGTAAATATAGTTATATGGGTCATCGTAAGTGGTTACCAGAATGTCATCATTTATGGCTTCAAAAGCTTTATTTTGATGGTTTTGAAGAATAATGTGTGGAACCTACAAGGCATAGTGGCATTGATATCTTAAGGCAACTTGATAATGTCCAATTTACATTAGGAAAGCACTCCAAATCTAAACAGCAAAGGAAAAAGGAAGTAAAAAGTGAACTAGAGATGAAGAGGAATCAAATGATGTTGGCAATCTTAGTACTAAACAAAAAAATCCAAATGGATCAGGGTTAAGAAGAGCATTTTCTTTTATGTTACCTTATTTGGGAACATAACTCGCTTTGCCACAATCTTGATGTGAAGCATATTGAAAATGTGTGTGGGACAATTTTAAGAGCCAGTAATTCCCTTGTTGAATCTTGATCACAAGTCTAAAGATAATATGAAGGCCCGTCTCAATTTGATAGCTATGGGAACCAAGCCTAAACTCCACCCTACTATGGATCTAAGCTGAAGATGATTTTCCAAGATCCTTCTCGCTTCTAATTACGAAAGAAAAAGATATTTTTTGTCAAGTTCTAAAGGATGTGAAAATGCCTTATGGATATGCATCTAATATTTCAAGATGTGTAAACTTGAAGGATAGAAAAATTAGTGGCTTAAAAAGTCATGATTGTCACATTCTCGATTTAAGATCTCTCCCATTAGCATTTGAGAGCTGTGAGTCCATCTAAACAAGCAACTAAAATCTCAATTGAGCTAGCGATGTTTCAAGGCTTTATATGTTAAAGGTGATTGATGTTAATGAACTGACTGCGCTGGCGCAGGGCATCCTAATCAAACAAAATTTATATCCTATTCTTCTCCTACCGCCGTAAATGCTTACCGCAAAGATGTTGCCCAGTGGCCGAACATTGTGGATGGGTTTTCGCATAAATGATTTAAGTGAAGTCAAAATGGTGAATTTGATTTGGATTTTAAGGTGGTGATAAAGTCAGGGGGTTGGTGGTTTGCAAGCTGAAATAAAATGAAAGAAAATAAGAAAAAGAACCTCGACGACGGCTACTGGCTTTAGGGTCCTAAGGAAACAGGTCCCCGGTTCATTTCCTCGTATTGGGGAGGATGACATATAGTCATCTCCCGAATCGGGTCTTCATTTAGCTTTAAAAACTAAACCCTAATACTTTTCCTTTTGATAGAAAGCATTTATTTAGCATTTGGTTCCTTCAAAGGAAAATCTATCTCTCACCATCCTACAATGACTGTAAATCAATGAATCTCAATGGTCTAAAATAAGCATCCACCGAACCCTAAAAGATTACTGGGCATTGATCAAAGAGGATGCACTTAGCGCGGAAAATATAGCCCTCTAACTCACTCCAAAGGGTCAAGAGTAACTAATGGATATCAATGTATTCAAAGCTAAGAATACACCTAACTCAAAGCTGCTGGTATCACAAAGAAAGTACATCAAAAGTTTAACCTAGAGTTGAAAATTTAGGGAACAACAACAAAACCCATTGCGCTTAAAAACAAGAACCACTCAAGAAATTTTAAGATCCTACCCCCTGCACAGTTCTCTACTAAGAGAAGGGTTTTAGTTTCGCCATCCTCCGTTGTCATCTTGAGGGTGTTCAAAGCAACCAAGAAAATGAGAGAAAGAGGAGAGAAGAGAGAAAATGAGGCCAAAAACAGGGCCCATATTTCCTTCCAAAATAAAAAAACTTAGTCATCAAGTATGTTATACTAAATTTACTTATATATATAAATTTTTACAAATACGCGAAATACCAAAATAACTAAACTAGAATAATTACAAAGTGAGGGTAGAAATGAGAAAAAACCAAAAACGGAGTCGCTCGATCACGTAAACAAAAGCGTGTACCTCGCTTATGCACACATATGCACGCAAGTTGTGCAGTATAAAAGGCAAAAGGAAGATCATAAGGGAATTTCGCTTATGATAGCTAAAATTCGCTTATCATAATAAAAATTCAGCATAAATAAAATTCAAATTTTCTACAGACAGACTTTTCGCTATGATAGCTTAAAATCGCTTATCATAAATGAAATTATCCAAATAGAGCGAATTTTGGCACTGTTCTCGCCATCGTCTATCAAGCTCTACGCTATTATTCCTAATCGTGACTATTCCATTTCTTCTAGCTTTGATATTCTTCATCTCGACTTGTCAAATTGATAGAAAACCATATGAAATTGATGGAAATCAACCCGACTCTTTGGCTATGATCAGATCACACGATAATTTGGCTTTCAATTCCCGCAAAACCACAAAAACAGCCCCAATGCAAATCGAAGTGCAATAGGGACCCAATGAATAACAGGTTGATTATAATAATTAGTACACAAAAAGAGCTCAAAACCTATTAAAAATAGGTCTGGAAAACACACTTTTGGGCACTGCATCATGAACTTCACAAAAATTCAGCAAACGCCGTATTAATGCTTTGTCACATGGAGATGATATTTCTTCCTCTCTTTTTTCACTATAATGATCCATTTGATGGTTCATTTGGTGGAAGAGATAAAACTTGGTGGTCCAATGCAATATAGATGGATGTATTCAATTGAGAGGTATGTAGTTTATACAATTTTATCCTTTATAGCTAGTTACTTGAATCCTTTTTATTTTTCTTAACAAACCCTTTTGGAATGATTATTTTTCAACTTAGGTCTTTTGTTCCTTATAAATTATCTGTTAGAAACAAGGCTCATTCGGAAGAGTCAATTGATGAGTGGTATATAGCCAACAAATGTTTAACATTTAGTTCTGGCATACCTTTGAAGGGGTCGACAAAAATTTACTTGTTCGCGCAACCCCCACTACAAACATTCAGACTCAAGTACTGCTTAAAGTGTTGGCTGCTTATAGGGAAGGTTGAAGATGTTGTCCTAGATGATCTTTCTTTGCTTCAAGCACATTGATATATGCTCCAACACTATGATGAGATAAAAGGATTTCGTCAGTAAGTTATTGTTATTCTTAGTACTCAACAATTATAATTGTATGCATATTATAAAACTTTAATGATAAATTTAAAATACAATTTTTTAGAGAATTCGTCAATTTTGAGAGGAGAAGAAGACATCGACATGCTCATATGGATCAAAATGAGATAGAAAAGATAATAAATTATAATTAAGCTCCATTATTGGGTTTAGACTAGAGTAAGTATATCATATTATGTAATTCTATGCTAATAATAATACCTTGATTCTTATAAATAAAATCGTTGCCTTAAATTGGTAGGTATCCCAGGCAACACGCGGATCCAACATACATAAAGAAACTGTTGCCTTTAGTAAATCCACAAAGTGGCAAAAAGATTTTCTGGTTTCATTATCAATGGAATCAAATTTCATACCATGGACCGAGAAGAGCAAAGATTGACTCAAAATAATGGTTTTGTTAACATATCTGAAATGGGAGGAACAAATTACTATGGCAAATTAAGAGATATAATTGAATTGAACTATTTTGGTCATTTTAAGATTGTGCTATTTAAATGTGATTGGGTTAATGTTCATTGTACCATAGGCTTCAAGCAAGATGAATTCGGGTTTAAACTTGTTAACTTTTCTAACTTAATACATACTGGTGAGAAGAAAGACGACGATCCATATGCATTCTCTTCTCAAGTTGAACAAGTATTCTATATGAAAGACCCAAATAACCCAAATTGGCATGTGGCTATACAGGTTAAACCTAGAGATGTATTTGATATGGGTAAAGAGGATATTGATGATGTTAATTGCTTAGTAGGTAATAGTAGTTAAACTTTAGATGAACTTCAACCTAACTGAGTTTGAGTGGATGTTAATGATGATGAGTATTTGTGATTGGCATTATTTTAAGTGTAATCAAAGAAAAATTTAATTTTTATATATTTATATTAAGTAAAACCTAAGTAAATTTGAATTTTTCCGAAAAAGGGCAAAACGATAAATTGCCACTATAGTACAGGTTACAGACTTGAAATTTTCTAGATCTCGGATGACAAAACGGACCTCATCGTTGGATTTTTCTCATGAAATCTAGTTACCCAGACGAATTTCATTAAATTTCGAAATAGTAAGAATTTTCACGTTTTTCGAGGCGACGGGTGTCCAGTGAAACCCAAAAACGGGATTTTTGAGACAAATCTTGAAAGTGATAAATAAGTAAAGTAAAGTTCGTTTTAAAATAAATTGAACTTGAATCGGGATGAAATAGACTGTTTTAGGGCAGAAATGGACCCGGATAAGTTGTGGACACGTTGGCGCGACGTGGGCTAAGTACTTAAGTTCATCAAGTTAATAAAAGAACAGATTTTGGGAGAGAGAAGAAGCTCATTTTCTGGTTTGGAAACCCGTGGGAGAGAAAGGGAGAAAAAAGATAACTCCAAGCTTCTCTCTTTGATCTTAGGAGTTCCATCGATTGGATTTCGTTAGGCCAAGGCTTAAAGTTCATTGCCTCGACGAGGGCTACCCGTGGGTACCAAAAAGGATGGATTTCATCGAAGATCCAAAGGAGGAGATTTCGGGAAATCAAATTTTTTGGGTTTAGGAGGTGTTCTTGAGACCTCCTTTGGTTCTACTACGCTCTAAGAGGTAGGGATTCTTCCTACTTTTGTTTACTTCCACCCTGGGGACTGATTTTTGGGGAGAGTGTTGTGTGTAGGCCCCAAGTGTCTGCTTCGCTGATTTTAGAACTGCTTAAAGTTTTTTTATGGCTTGATGCAGGGGGCTGGTTTGGTCAGGGTCTTTAGTAAGGACAAAGATGTGAAAAAATGATATGTGAGTGGTTACAGGAAATTATGCCAAAATTTCCTGAGACCCTGTCCTGTTTTTGCCATAACTTAAATTCTATATATGGACCTCCAAATTTGAAGACTTTGCCCGAGATGAACCCTAAGAATAAGAGCTACAAATTTCTAGAAGAGATCGAGGTTTAAATCCGGCTCTAAAAACCCTGAAAATGAGTTTTACAGTAAGATGCTAATTCTATCCCCTCTAAGGGAGTAGCTCATGTTGTTTGGACCACATATTAGGTCATAATGATCCCAGTGATGTGAATCAAAATCCTATTGAAACTAGACACCTAGGGGAGTAACTTTCATGAAGAAAGTATGGTCACATTATGTTTCTATTATTCCTAGAAATTCGTCCAATTGAGAATACAATACTGCCCCTATAAACTATTCAGGAGTAGTCCGGAATGTTTTGGCTCCTAATTTAAAGGTCCAAATGACCTAATCTGTGAAATTTGGAAACTTAAGATATAGGTGAACATTTTGTTAGAAGATACTTTGTCTAAAAGCCTCATTTGTTGTGGTCAAATTCAGAATGGAGATTGATTTGGGATGTGCCTAATTAGGACTGCTTATTAGTCTTTGAGTCCGCTTTAATGGGTGGTTGTGCGTCGTTGTCAGGCATTCTATATGCCACATTTTCCTCTAAGTGTGTTGTTTCTTGATGTGTGATAGCATGTGAAACCTTGGAAAATCCGAATTTTCAAGAAAGGATAAAACGGTAATTTCGGTCAAAATCTTGAATTTTTCTAGATCTTGGATGACGAAATGGACTTCACCGTTGAAATCGTCTCACGAAATCTAGCCACCACATCGAATTTCGTCGAATTCTAAGACAGTCATAATTTCACGTTTTTCGAGGCACCAAGAGTGGTGTGGAACACTTGGCACATTGTGAGTGGCTCAAGAGGTGCCACATGTCATGTGCAGAATGAGTCAAACATGAGCTCAAATGGGACTCATGAGAGACATGTGGCAACATGTGAGTGGGTGAGAATCCATAGTAGATGGATAAGGGGATAAGTGTAATCCTAGAGAGCCAATGGGAGCTTGACACTTAGCAAGTGAGAGGACACTCTCTTGACCCAACTTGACCCAACTAGTTTGGGAGGGAAAGGAAGAGAGAGAAAGAGCAAACCAAGAAAGAGAGAAAAGATGAGAGATTTTAGAGTGAGAAGTTCTACCTTTTCTCTAGATTTCCCGGTGATCGAACCGATGGTTCCAAGCGGAGCAAGAGGAAGAGTTTATCCTTGCAGCTAGAGCTTCGCAACAAGACCGGTTTTGTGGAGTTTCGACAACTCCGAGAGGTAGGGGTTTTCTCCTACTTGTGTTAATCTTTGGCTAAGAGCCATTTTAATGGTTAGGGATGTTCGAGGGCTTCTGAACGGTCGTCATTCAGCCAGTAAAACTTGGGACTGGAGCAGGAAATCTCTATAGTGGTTTCGGGATGTCCTAAACCGACCGTGGACTACATGTGTTGCTTCAGGTGTGGATATGTTATCGCTATGTCAATAACATGTTGTGTTGTCGGGTGGATCCTCGCGCTCCAAAATGGATCACGGATTGTTTATTAGCCCATGTGAGCTAATTTTAGTGTTATTTACTATGAATGAATAACATGTTGTTTGTGTATGATTTTCGTTAATATATGCATGCTTGATATATTAACATGAATTATTGTGAAATGGCATATTGTACTATATGCACCGGGCAACCTAGAACAAAGAGGTAGAGTGCATGACATGAAAAACATGGTTGTTAAATGAATTTGATAAGATTTTTCAAGAATCGCTTTGGAGAGTTGTCCAATCTGCTCATCTCGAGGACGACCCATGATTGTTTTTAGAGTTATCTAGCAATTCACCTCTAGCTTCCTGAGGGTTGTCCAACAAAAATTTTACCTTAGATTATATTATGTTTTCAAGAACAAAACCTTTGTTTTGAAACAAAGTGTTTCACACTTGGCTTAGGCATGCTTGAGGGAGTCAATGAGGGCTCGAGATGTGGGGATGGGGGTTAGTCAAGATTCTCATCCATACGTAGACATTCGGAGTAGGACTTGTATGTTTTACTTGAATGTTTGGTGTAAGCATTGCATGAGCACTTAGGTGGGGAGTAACCCATGTAGGAGATTATCACTAATCGGGCTTTGCTCATCCCTCTCGTGGATCCCCTTTTAGATGTGGAGATTCAAGCAAAGACTCGAGCTCACTAGAGGCCGCTTTTGAGAAGAAAGCCGACATGTGGCTTTGATTATATTTTTGTAAAACATGTATAGAATATTCCAATTGAAACATGTTGTATAAGAGTGTAATTAACTCTTGAAACTATTGTAATATAGTTGATTATATTTTGGTGAGTATGGATGTATGGACCCGATGTGGCCATTTTTACTCACGCTTGAGTCTCTGCAGAGTAGACACCATTTTGTGGCATCGAGACACCCAAAGGCCACATGTATTCCGGCAGTCGACGGTTGTCAACGGACCCCCTGCCTAGTGTCAGCATAGCATGCTTGTTTGTTGTGGTTTGGTGAAATGTTAATATGTGTGTTCTAAATGTATTAATATTGTTGTGAATGTTTAATTGGAAATTATATGCATGTAATATAATTGTCCGTGATACAAGGTAAATTGTATGGTTTATATGGTTCATATGGCATTCATTACATGTGGAATATGGCATTAACATGCAAGGGCACATTGCATTGCATCATGCATGGGAACAAAGCATTTCATGGGTGTGGGTGCATGGTTAGAATCTAACACCACAATCGGGTGATTCAGCGCGGACTTTGCATCATTTGGACAAAAAGTCATATAGAATTGCACGGTTGTATAAAATGGAAAACTTGTGTCGGGTAATAGAAATAAGGGCTATACACTGAAAGGAAAGAACTGATCGGTTTATTTACACCATGGTGAAAATCCAAAAAAAATATAGATAGTGTGCAGAGCCGACGGTGAGACTGATTAGTACCCAAAAAGTTCTATTTTGAGTCCTATTTAAGATTGGTTTTGAGTGATTTTTAAATACTAATCATATTATTTAAGCCGATTAACATGTATAGGTCCGTTTTGTACTACTAATTTTGTTTTGAGGTGGTTTTTGGTAGTTTTGCAGGTTTCATAAACCTTTACCATCATTTCAAGCTTGGCATCGAAATTGAGCTGATATATGCCGAGTTCGTATGGTTTGTTGTCAATTTCATCAAGCCTGGGATGAAGAAATAGCAGGCTGGAAGATGCATAATCTGGTAGAGGAACAGAGCTGGCGGGAGAATATGTATTTCAGAACATGTCTTGAAAATTTTCATGTGATAGCGGTGTGATAATTTATTATACTGGCGAAATTCTGTCATCATGAAATTCTGCAAACGTGTTTAATGATTGACGACTTTCAGTTTTGATTAATTCTCTTTTGCCCTCCAATGTAATCATATTATTTAGGATAGTTTGGTATTTCGCATGTTTATTGGGCTATAGCCATGTTATGAATATATAGCATGCTTTTATTGAAGGCTATTTTTCATTCTGGCCCCCATTCGGCTCTCGAGTTTCTCTGTATACTCTCTTCTTTCTCTAAATACTCTGGTACTTGAAACACACCTCGGCTGGGATGACGGCTTCGAAGGATGTTTAGCTAAAGCCTCTATTGAAGAGGAGGGACACTGGTAGGTTGATGTTGGGTTTGCTGGTGTTCCTCTGTTTCAAGGCAGTCTTTGTGTTTATGTTAATTCAAAACTAGGTTTTTAAATCTTATTGATGTATTTTCCTTTGGTCGATACTTGTGAAAGCTTTTGGGTTGGTGTATTAACCCAATGGTAGATACAGCTGAAATCCATTAGATGTCATTTCTGAGCCATCGAGTTGGGTTAAATCTTTGGATTTGGCCCATGAACATTAAATGCTCGAGTAAATGCCATATTTCAATAGGAATGGTACTTAGGGTTAGTTTCTAAGTTAAACAAAGATCCCAGATTTTTGGAGATGACTATATGTCATCTTCACTAATCACGAGTAAGAACTCGAGGACACATTGCAACCTATCATACTTGAACTAGTGGCCCGAAACTTCAAGGTCTTCTTTTTACATTTTATTTCGAATTTCCTTAAGTTAACATAGTGACAACAACCACTGTTTTTGTACAAATACGAAATCAAACAAAAACTCATATTTTGAACTTCATTATCTGACCTTTGTAAGGAAGAAAACCCATCCCAGTGTTTGATCCTAAAGCCATTATAATGCAGTAGTCATGCTACGGCGATGCTCCGATGGTTGGAGTATAAATTTTTGTTGATTTAAAGACACACTGCTATGCATGCCAAATCAAATGGCACGTTGGGATGGTGCGAACTACGGATGGGTTGATGGGTACTTGTAATCCTCATTACAAGTATTGGTGACCTTTTAACCCTTTTGAAGTTCATTGTTTAAATTTCAAGTTTTCCTTTACTCGGTCAATCTTTGAGGAGTACATTTTGTGTCGCAGTCATTTTTTTCGGTAACAACGATCTTTTGGCAAACCACAATTTGTTGCTCTACTTTTAGCTGTCTCTTTGTGTCACAGGTATTTATGCATCACTGGGATAGAGTATATCGGTAGATTGCAAAGTTGATACACCAATTGAACAAGGTTGTGGGGTGTACACCATGAACAAATGGATCCTCCACTAAAAACGACAAAGTCAGCCGAAGGTGCTCCGGTGAATCCTCACCGGCATATAAGTCGATGAGAGACCACGTACCCTCTGAGTGAGTGCACCTTCTTGCGTCATACCACTGATGATGTGGCGGTGAGACCCTACTGGTGCCCACAGCACACTTTTCATGGAATGGAGAATGAGAAAATCCATATACGCATGTCGGGAGTTAGAGGAAGTTTGCCTGACTTTTAAGAAGGTGTGTCGACATGGACTGCTTAAGTTGAAGGCATTCCGTGACGAAGGCAAGGCCAAGATTTGGCTCGATTCAACGAGTGGGAACAATTAGAAGTGGGCGATCTTCAAGCTAATTTTGAAGAATTTTTCAATACAACCAAGACCAACAGTTTGAGAAGAGCCAAATCTACACTTACTCGGCGTACGATAATGAAGTTTTATCGGTGTTGGGAGATTCATGGGAGACCATCGTTGCATGTCCACACCATGGGTTTTTGATACATGGATGCTTGTGAACCACTTTTATCTTTGGTATGTCTCCGACCATGAAACAACTATTGGAAACCATGTGTGGAGGACTTTCTAGCAAGAACCCGGAATGAAGCCATGGACTTTTGAACTTAAACTATGGCAGAAACCTTTCAAGGCATGGGATGAGCCGAGATCGAGAGGCAAAAGAATGAGACATGACCCATCGAGGGAGGGGTATGCACTTTGAAAGACGAAGATGAAAGCAAAACTGACCACTTTGACCCTAAGGTTGGAGGAGCTTGAAATGAGAAATCAGCATGAAGTGCAAGCAGTGAATGAATTGCTTGCATCTCAACCAGCTTGCTATAATTGTGATCAAGTATGTATCACGAGAACAGTATCTTGTAGTTCCTTCGGTGAGGACTTAATGCCGAAGCATGCACATGTCTTGGGCCAAAATAAACCACCTACAAATGCTCATATGGCAACACCTATAGCTAATTGGAGAATCATCCAAACCTATCATAGGCTTGAAACCTCTTGCATATGCTCCCCGAGAACCTGACATGATTAGCTCCACTTGGCCGCAGCCAGCGGCCAGTCTCACCTTCTTCTCTTATTGAGCAAGCAATTCTGAATTTAAGCAAGGTAGTGGGTACCTTTGTGGAGGAACAAAAGATGTTGAATGTTCAAACCTTCAATCCAGAAAATTGAAGCAATTAGAGCTCGCTCAATGAGATTAAGCGACATGCATTCTAAGTTGCAAGTTTTGTTTCGGGTTGTCTAACCGACGAAGTCTGAAAAAGGAAATTCCCTTTGAGACCACCGACAAAACCTAGGGGAATGCATGAGATAGGCTCTGCCAGTGATCCTAATGCAAGAATTGATGAAGTCAAAGCAGTAGTGACTTTGAGATGTGGTAAAAAATTGAGACCAATGATCCGAGAACCAACGAGTAAAAGCTGCAACATTGGTTGAACCACGGATGAAGAACAACCGTAGCGAGGGAAGAGGTGAAGCACGGTGTACCCTCGCTCCCCTGAGGCACTTCGAAAAGGAAAAATTCAGTTAACCAAACTGAAATTTTAAAGGTACTACGGCAAGTGAAGGTTAACATTCCTCTTCTTGACATGATCAAACTGATCCCCACGTATCTGAAATTTTGAAGGACTTATGCACGGTGAAAGAGGCTTTAATGTGAATAAAAGGCCTTTTGGCCAAGCAAGTGAGATGCTATCATAGAGTGCAGACTCTGTGAAGTATAAGGACCGGGATGTCCCTGCAATCTCGAATTAATATCGGGGCACTTGTGTAGAAAAGCCTTCTTAGACTTGGGAGCTAGTGTGAACCTCTTGCCGTATTCCATGCTCTGGCTGACTTGGGTTGGGAGGCGAAGCCCACTTCCATCACACTATATCTAGCCAATAGATCTATTAAAATACCCAAGGGGACCATTGAGGATGTTCTAATACAAGTGGACAAATTCTACTACCCAGTGGATTTTGTCGTACTTGAAACAGAGCCGGTTGCAGTGGGGGCTTAACCATGTACCCATCATATTGGGAAGGCCATTCTTGGCTACTTTGAATGCCATTATAAATTTCCGAAATGGGGTTATGCAACTCACCTTTGGGAATATGACTTTGGAACTCAATATCTTCTATTTGAGTAAAAGGCATATGCAACTAATGGAGGATGACTGTGAAGAAGTCTGCATAATAGATACAATTCTTGAAGAACAGGCTAATGAGCAGCAAGTGCAAGATGTGCTAACCCAGGAGTGGTTAGAATGCCTTGAAAAGCAACAGGAACCTCAATGCATGAGCCTGCTGCAGGGGTGCTGGAGAAAAAAGGTGGAAATTCTGCAACTTCTTGACTAGAGAGAAGGAAAGGAATCTCAGTAATTTGGATCTCAAACCTTGCCTATTGAATTAAAATATGCATTTTGGAAGAAAACAAGCGGTGTCTGTTGTAATATCATCCTTTGCCAACCACTCCACGGGAGGACAATCTAACGCACCTCCTCGAGATGAGCAAGCAAGCTTTGGGGTGGAAAATTTACGATTTAAAGGCATCGACCCAACAATGCACCCACCACATTTATTTAGAAGAAGAGGTCTAAGACACATTAGGCAACCATGGGAGGTTGAATCCTCACATGCGGGGAGGTAGTTCGATTAAAGTCACGAGTTGCTTCAAGCTAGGTATCATTTACCCAATATCATTAGCACTTGGGTAAGCCCGAGCCAATTGGTGCCCGAGGAGTCGAGGTGACCTTTGTTAAAAATGAAAAGGGTGAGGATGTGTCTACCCGCCTTACCACTGGATGGAGGGTATGCATAGATTATAGGAGGCTCAATGCAGTAACAAGAAAAGATCACTTTCCACTGCCCTTCATTGATCAGCTTCTTAAGAGAGTTTTTGGGCACCCATTTTATTGCTTTTTAGATGGGTATTCAGGGTACTTTTAGATAGTGATTACACCAGAAGATCAAGAAAAGACCACCTTTACTTGTCCATTTGGAACTTATGCTTCTGGGGAGGATGCCTTTTGGTCTTTGCAACGCCCCTGCCACCTTCCAGAGGTGTATGCTTAGTATATTCAGCGATATGGTGGAGCGCATAATGGAAGTCTACATGGATGACATCAACGGCTATACGGAGGTGATTTTGAATGTCGATAATCTTGAAGTTGTCTATAGAGGTGCTGAAAAAGAATCGGTGCTTGGGAAATGCCATTTTATGGTGAACCAGGAAATTGTGCTAGGGCATGTCATTTCCAGCAGGGGAATTAAAGTTGACAAGGCTAAAATTGAACTTATTTCCAAGCTGCCTTCTCCAACAAATGTAAAAACGATCGAGACGATTCCTTGGCCATGCGAGGGCACTACGGGAGATTTATCAAGGACTTTTCGAAGATTGCTAAACCCCTCTATCATTTTGGCAGAAAAGATGCTAAATTTGCTTGGGATAAGGGATGTCAAAAGAGCTTTGAAGAGGCTGAGACCCCATTGACCACTACACCAATAGTACGGGCACCCAATTGGCAGTTGCCTTTTGAGGTGATGTGTGATGCAAATGATCTTATGTAGAGCGGATCTTGGACAGAGGTGGAAAAACATGTATGATGTTATGCAAAACGAGAAGCCTTGAATTAAGCACAAAGGAACTATACTACTACAGAGAAAGAATTGTTGCGTGGTCTATACCTTAGACAAATTCGAGCATGCGGTTGCGTCGATATAGTCATTTTTACAAATCATTCGCTTTGAAATATCTCTAACCAAGCAAAATGCCAAGCGGGCCCATCAGATGGGTTCTTAAGCCGGGAATTCAATTTGCAAATTAAGGACAAAAGGGGGTGAGAGAATGTTGTGGCGGTTATCTTCGAAGATTAACCACCAGCCCACAACTTCTCGTAGCCCCACCCCGTCAACGATGAATTTCACGAGAAGAATCTCTAATGTAGTTGGAGAATGCTCCCACTACAGTATGATCCTGTACCAATTTCCTAGCAACGGGAGAAACTCCGATTGATTGGAAAGAACAAGATAAGTATTTCTTTGAGAAGATCCATTCTATTGGGAAGAACCTTTCTTGTTTAAATCTTGTGTAGATCGGATAATTAGGAGTGTGTGCTGAAGAAGAACGAGAATTCTAGCCTTTGCCATGAGAGTGCTGTGGTGGTCACTTTGCTTCCCAGAGACGACGACAATGAAGGTCTTTGTGGTAAGTTCTCTTTTGCCTTATCTTTTCAAAGAATCTCACCAAATGTGCCGAGTATGTGATAGATGCCAAAGGCTCGGGAAATTGTCTCGCCGTCATATGATGCCCCTAAACCCAATTTTAGTAGTTGAGCTATTTGATGTTTGGGGCATCAATTTTATGGGACCTTTCCCTACGTCTTATGGGCATTCATACATATTGGTGGGGGTAGACTATGTATCTAAATGGGTTGAGGCAATCCCCTGGAAAACCAATGACCATAGGGTGGTGCTCAAATTCTTGAAGGCAAACATCTTTCGGGTTTGGGGTACGAAAGCCATTATTAGTGATGGGGGTTCACACTTTTGTAACAAGTCCTTCGAAAACCTCATGGCTAAATATGGTGTTAAACACAAATTGGCTACCCCTTACCATCCTCAAACAAGTGGTCAAGTAGAGCTTGCCAACAGGGAGATAAAGACCATTCTAATGAAGGTGGTGAACAACAACAGAAAATTTGGTATAAGTGCTTGATTCACTATGGGCCTACAGAACAACTTTCAAAACGATTCTTGGAATGTCCCCGTATCGTTTAGTCTATGGAAAAGCATGCCATCTTCCAGTGGAAATCGAGTACAAAGCATGGTGGGCAATCAAGAAGCTGAACATGGATTTAGAAATAAAGTGGACTAGAAAAGATTCCTTGATCTCACTGAGTTGGAGGAACTACGAAATGATGCCTACTTGAACTCTAAGATTGCAAAGGAAAGATCGAAAAAATGGCATGATCAGATGATAACTTGCAAGAACTTAAAAAAGGATGACCAAGTCCTCCTGTATGATTCCAAACTCCACCTTTTTCAGGGCAAACTTAAATCCAGATGGATCGGACCATTCATCATTCATCGAGGCATACTGATAAAAACCACATTAGATTTGCTCGACTAAAAGGATAATGGGAGTGTTCAAGGTTAGTGGGCGAGAGAGTGAAGCCCTATGCTGACCTGCGCAAGCGAGGAGGAGATTCCCCTCCTTGATCCCGGCCGGGCAGTCCACATACGCTGGCTGGTTTGGTCTCCACTGAGACCAAACTGCAACTCAAAAATTTTGGTTTAGTTTATTTTGGTCAATTTTTAGTTAATTTCGGTTTTAGTATTTTTTATTTATTTTAGTTTGTTTAAAAAACCTTATATATATATATATATATATATATATTGATTTAACTCATTTATTCTATTTTGTTTATTTTATTTTAATTTATTTAAATTGATTTTGTTTTTATTTTTGCAAGATATATGTGATGCAGGGCATGCAATTAGCTGTAATTGAGAAATTTTTGCCCTGCGGCTCTTTAGCCAGGAGACCCAACTTTCAGCGCCAACGGCTATAAAAAGCCCACCCCTCATTTCATTCAATTCCTTCCGGACCTTCTCTGAGCCGCCTGAAGGCGAGTGCCCCTCCGTGCCTGCGTTTCTGCCACACCGCGGCTGCGGCTGAGCAACCAGCGCACGTGCCTGCTTGCCACGCCTCTCGGTATCCGCGCGCCCTTGCCCGTCGCCGGCATCCTGCACCTCCGCTGCCTGCGGTGAGCTGGCGCCTTCCCTTGCGAAACAATTTGCTTTTGTTGCGCGATGTCGTAGAACCACACTCACGCCTCTGCCCGGCTTGACATCCTGCACCTTGAGCTTCCATCATGGTTCGTACCAGCGGAGCCATCGATTCTGACCCGAGGGGTCGATGCGATCACCCCTAAGAGAGAAGGTCTTTGGAACATCCAGGCTGCCAGTACCCGCTCACTCCGGCTCGAGATTCTGAGACACCTCTTGCATTGGCCCCTACCACAGCTATGATACAAGGTCCTGCCCCTGCTTCTATTTTAGAGGAGGCTCAGGCTTCTGAGCCCCCATCCAGGCGATACCAGACCCTAGTGGGACCTCGGCCCCCTTCTCCTGTGCATCCGAGACCACCCCGGAGGGCCCCGCCTTCCAAGCAGGCCCGAAAATCTAGCCCGGGGGAGTCTTCGTAGTCCTAGGCTGACCTACCCCTCCTCCGGTTGCTCAGGTTCATCACCTCAGTTGTCTCGGCCGGATCGGGCGCCCGATGTTAGCTACGATGGAGTTCGAGCGTCGATCTTCCAAAGACTTCCATGGAGAGTCATACTACGACATACCGGCATTGAACCAGCGATTCAGAATTCCCGATCGGTGCCGGTCAGCGATATTCCGCTGCTTTGCCATTCATGACTGCGGCGGTTTTCTCCCGGTGGTTCTTGAGTTTTGCTCGTACTATGACATCTGGGGAGCGCCCTAGTCGATTCTCGGCTTGATTCGGCATAGGCGACCGCCACGAAATTTACTCAGGCGGCGGATATCTGGTATTTGGAGCACTGCCGGTGGTTACGGCAATTCCCGCAGAACTATTAGGGTGGCCTCGGCCATCACTAGAGAGATGGTTCGCTCTCGCTAGAGATACACCCTTGGCCAGGGCCCTATCTCTTGTAGGCGGCTTTCCCCGTAGATGCTCCTCGCGGACCACATACTTTGGACTAACCTGTTCCCACTTCAGCATTATGTACAGCGCAGGGGAGCTATACTCAAGGCTCTGTACCGGATATCCCGAGGGTTACGGTTCGGCCCAGCCAGAGCTTGTGGCTAGCATTACGCCTCCCGGGGAGAAGGTCCTTGTGGGGACTGGCTCGGGCAAGGGTATTCCCCTTTGTTGATGCCGGGGTTGCGTGCAGTCTTAGAGCATGCCGGGATTCTGGAGCCACTTATAGAGTGGCGGGCGAGGTTGTCCTCTGGTTTGTCCACACCTCGGCGGTCTCACAATATACTGCTCTCCTTTATTCTATAGCGGGAGGGTCGTGGATGATTATCACGGAGGACACAACAGAGGGTTAAACAGCCTATTCTAGAGGTGGAGGTGGAGAGGACCTTAGTTCCATATTTATCTCCTCCAGTTCCACCTCCTACTGCCCCAGCTCCTCCTGAGACTGTTGGCCCATCCTCCACATCGCAGGAGCCACCATAGCACATCCTGGTGCCCGGGATTTCTTCTGGCGCTGATGTTTGGATCTGGTGTGACGTGTAGGGAGGATGGCAGAGCGAGGAGTCACTCGGCGCATAATCATGCCATGCTTATTCAGATTCAGAGCCACCTCGGTCTCCCGCCAGTCAGCGTGATAAAGCCTACACAGCCCACTACTCGTGATCAGTCCGTCGTATCCGTTTCCGTAGCCTCCTTGGATGTGCTGGCAGCCGCTGCAGCAGTTTCAGATCCACCAGCGTCTACACCACCACGAGAATGAGGTGGTTGCACTCCCTTCTCTAGCTTTCCTTACCCAGTGGAGACACAGTTATACTTTGGTTGGGGGAAGTTAGGTGGAAATATCATCTATCATATTTTGTTTTGTTTTAGCTTTATCAATTTGCTACTTGTTTTGTATAGGAATGTTTAGTAAGTATGTGTGTGATAGTAGGCGGTGATCTTTGTTGTAATTGGTATGTATTGTGTTTAGCTATGTTAAGCGTGCTAGCCACTTTGGTTATATCAAAGCTTTATAGCGGTATTTATTTTCTACACTTTTGCAAACCATTTTGCTCCTATATTTTTTTTTTTGTGTTTACTGCTCTTACGAGTTGAAAAATTGAAACCTTTGTATGCTACCATAATGCTAGAATAGTTCCATTCATGATTAAGTTTTTGGTTGGTTGATCCGCCTTTAGCTAATCACACACAGTGCACATCAATTTTCATCAATAGGTTGAGAAGCTGCATACCTCTTTTTACTTTGCAAAACCGGCCTTAGATTCAATTACAACCCATAATAGGTTTATGTTACCCACCGAAGACCCGATAAGTCTTCCCGAATGAAAAAGAAAAGCGAAAAGAAAAGAAGAAAGAAGAAAAGAGTATGGAAAGCGTGACACTTTACCTTGAAACCAGAATACGATCAGAGGGGTATGGCAAGCCTTTGAAATGATGCCTAGCCGCTGGTTGGGAGTCACCCGACTTAGTGTTCGCTACATGGGTGGATGGGTGGAGTTTAAGCGAGTTGTAGGTGTTGGATTCACCGAAATCATTCAAAGTCGGGGTGAAGCTGAGAGTTAGTGGTCGACCAGATCCTTTTTGACGATGCCCTAAACCTTAATTGGTTGGGAGTCATCGGTTGACCCCGTTACACGGACTTTGGTGAAGTCGAGTTTTCGGCGTACACCACAATACAATAGAAGTAAGAAATAAGAGTGTAACTGGTCTATTGGGTTGGTCATCAGTTTAGGTCTGACCCGTTAGCTTGGTTGGGGGGAGGGAATAGCTTAGCAGCTTATTGGTTCAAACTGGTTACCTAAAAACACTTAGATTTTGGTGGAAGTTCAGGTTGACTTCCTTGGAATTGATGCTGCCTTGAAACTTGTTCCTATATGGCAATTGTTCTCTCATGATGGTTTTTGTCTAGAGTCCAAATTTTTCATACTGAAGGTAGAGCCTCACTTGTACACACCTTTTGAACAGGACTACCTTTTTGCAAGCATAGCACACATGTCCTTTATTATTTTTAGCATTGCTAAAGGGACTAGCAATGTGTCGAGTTGAAGTTGATTAGTACCCAAAAGAATTTGCTATTTTGGTCTATTTAAGATAGGTTTGAGTGTTTTGCATACTAATCATATTATTTAAGCCGATTGACATGTATAGGTCCCTTTTGTACTACTGATTTTGTTTCGAGGTGGTTTTTGGTAGTTTTGCAGGTTTCGTAAACCTTTACCATCATTTCAAGCTTGGCATCGAAATTAAGCTGATATATGCCGAGTTCGTATGGTTTGTTGTCAATTTCATCAAGCCTGGGATGAAGAAATAGAAGGCTGGAAGATGCATAATGCAGGCTAGAGGAACCAGGAAGCAAGCAGGAAGAGAATGGCAATTTCGCAGACATAGTGAAAATTTCGCAATGATAGCGAAATTTTCGCTATATAGAGAAATTTCGCTATATAGCGAAATTCTCTGCAACGTGTTTTTGTGATTCAAACGACTCCGTTTTGATTAATTCCTCTTTTCGTTTCAACGTGAATCATATTATTTTAGATAGTTTGGTATTTTACAGCAAATAGCTATAAAAGCCATGTTATAATTGTAACCTAACTTTTATTCGAAGGAATTTTTCATTACGGCCCCTATTCTCAGCTCTAAGTTTCTCTCTTCTTCTTTCTTCACTTTTCTAGCGCTAAACACCCTTAAGGATGACAACTCGGGATGTTTGGCTAAAGCTCTAAAACTTAAAGAGAAGGGTTGCTAGGTAGGTTTTGATGGGTTACCAGGTTCCTCCTGCTTTTCAAGACACAGTATCACAGTTTATAAGTTCCAAACTTCAAAACTAGGTTTAAAATGCTATTTGATGTATTTTCCTGTCAATACTGCAAGTTTTTGTGTTCCAAGTGTATTCTCTTAATGGTGTATACATCAAATCCATTAGATGTCATTTACGAGCCATCGAGGGTATGTTAAATGCCGGATTCATGGACCATAAACATTGTGCTCGCAAATGCCATATTTCAAATAGAATGGTACTTAGGCTTAAAGTTAAACAAAGATCCGCTGAGGATGACTATATGTCATCTTCCCACGCGAGGTAAAGAACTCGAGGACACTCAACCTATCATACCAAACTAGTGCAATAAACCGCGGTCTTCTTTACATTTTATTTCCTCGAATTTCCTTCAGCCAACTTAGCACAACAAACCACTACTTTTGTACAACCAAATCCAAACAAAGCCTACTATTTCAACCATTATACAAACCATTTGTAAGAAGAAAACCCATCCCAGTGTTCGATCCTAAAGCCACTATACTGCAATAGTCATGCTACGGCAGTATCAGTAATTTAGGTATAAATTTTGTTGATTCAAGACACCTGCTGTGCATGCGAATCAGAGACTCCAAAAATCCGCTACCCACAAAAGACACAAGGGTTTTATAAATGAAATGATCATTCGAGGAATGACATCCAAAAAGTTTTGGTTTATAAAACATGACTTTTAAAATATATATATATATATATATATATATATATATATTATTGGATGTAATCCATCAATGACAGTTTTTATCACATATGGGCATCGCATTGTGTGGTGGGAGTCGGTAAAGACTCGGACATGGTGCATGAGTGAGTCTCATCTCATTTCATGGCATAGCATGTAGAATTCCAACCTAGGATTGCATATTCCTGTTTGGAATTGTAATGTGAATGTGATTGTTAAGGTGAACATTGCATGTGCACTTAGGTGAGGAGTAGCCTCTGTAGGAATTACTCTATTGGGCGTGGCTCACCCTATATGGGATAACATTTTAGGTGCGGGAAATGCGCAGAAGGTTCTCATCCGTCGCAAGAGTGAAGAAAGTCGCTGGTCAGTAATCATTTTGTAAATGTCATAAATTCATTTTGACATGTACTAATGTATTAATGAATGAAATTGAACTCATATGTAATTTCGCAAAAGAGTTGTAATTTTTACTCATAAATGGACCCAGGTGGTCACTGGTTATATCAGTCCCGAACGGGTCAGTGATCGATATCAGACAGTTGAGTTTTGGATAAAGCCTCCCGTACAAAGGAGACTCGGTCCAATTTTTGTTAAATTATGGATCCTAGTAAATGGGACACAATAGTGTGGTATCAAGTTACACGATATCCACAGGCTTTCCGAGGGTTGATGGGTGATCAACGAACCTCTGGATTTTAGGGCGTCACATATTCCTTGTTTTTTTAGAGAAAATGTATGTTGATTTGCTTACTTCTTTACTAAATTCAGTTGCAGTGAACAGGTGGGCAAGTGTGTAATCTTGTTTGTGAAATCCTAGACTGCTTATTATTATTATTTTTTTTAATGATCTAAAAGTTCATGATTACCATATCTTCTCTTCATATGATTCATTGGAGATTGGAGGTTCAGTCTTCTACTTTGGTGGCCTTTGTACATTATTTATCTTTTTTATTTTTGTAATTCTTTAAACAATGGAAATTTGAATAAAAATATGCTGAGCAATGTGATAAAAAAAAGTTTGTGAGAGGGCACAACAATTCCCTCATTGGTAAGTAGCAAAACTTCCATGATTGTTTCTTTCTCTCTCTTTCAAATTTGGGCATATGACTTCAACCATATTTTCAAATCATTTGAATTTCTCTCCACAACAGTTTCACCCATAACAGAATCTACTCTAATCCCTTGGAGAACGTGATTTATGCTATACTTCTGCAATTGTCTAATCTATGATCTCTCAAGACTCATCTCTAATTGAATCTCTTCTCTCAATCTACTACCATCGATATTCCAAGTAGTGAGAATCCCAAGTAATCTTAATGAGGTGAAACAATTTTTTTTTTCTATAATTTTTTTGGTAAGCGTGTTTAAAGTGATTTTTTTGGATGACCCAGATGATAAATTTGTTGTCATTAGTAAAAGACAGGTAGGTTGGGTTTGTTTTGGTCAGATTTGACTAAAGAAAATGTTTTAGAAATCGTATTTGTGGATAAACTTGATGGAATTTTTTTACTGAATGAAAAAATGGTTTGATCATACTTGTATTGTTTGTAATTATGATAAGCTTTATAATATACACGAATATAATTCCTAGCTTGTATGTATGTTTTTTATATAAATGCCTTGTATTTTTTTCCTTATTTTGTGTGTTTGTTTGTTCTTACTAAGCAATTTTGTTGTCTTTTTCCTTGGATTGTTGACATATTGCCACTTTTAACTTTTCATGATATTGCAGGTTTAGATTTGAATTAATGGCTTCATGGCCCAAATGTTTACATGGACATAAAATAATAACCAATAATTCTGAATTTGAAGAATCCATTCACCAGCAAACAAATCATGAGAATGCAAGTTTTTCACCTTCTGATTCAAGAGATCGCAACACAACACTGGTTTCAAGAGCACAATCAATTCAAGAAAATCATCAACCAATGATGACTACACTTAAAATGATAGGTAATATATAAAATTTAGTTTAATTAATTTACTATTAAGATTGTAAATTGTTATTTTCACTCTGTTTCAACATGGGATGATAGTGGCAAGGGATTTAAGAAGAGAGGTAGGACCACAATGGCAACAATATATAATCTAGAAAAAAATGAAAAGATATATGTAGAAGTTGATGAATATGGTTTTCCATGTTCTAAAGAAGGTGCAACTTTGGACTTTTGGGACAATTTTGTTGTGAATGGAAAATATGCTCCTTCAGATATTCTTTAGGTGGATCTGAAGACTTTAAAGTGCCTATGATGACATCTTACAATCTCAGGTAAAAGTAATTTATATTTATATTTGTAGGAATGAAAGTATCAAAATTTTTTATGATATTTGTATGATTGTAAGATTTAATTTATTGAACATAATTGTAGGAGAAATTTTTGTTTCCATCTGAAACAAAAGGATGGATCCTCAAGTCTGTAAACAAGAAGTGGAGGGATTTTAAGTGTGATCTAAAAGCAAAGCATTTTGGTCCTATCAAGCCAAGGGAGCAAATTCAAGGAAACATAACCAAAGGTGTTGAAGCAATTCAACGGCATACATTAGTGAATGGAGGGTATAGTGAACAAAGCCAGGTTAGTACTCTTGAACTCAATCAACATAATAACAATGAAATTTTAATATGTATTTAAATTGTGATTTATTTTTATAGAAAATGAGTGAAACAAACACGGCTAATACAAAGAAAAGAAGAGTGCACACACTTATGGGAGAAAAAGCAATGCCAGACTTAGAACATAAATGGTAATTATACTTTTACTTATGAATATTAGTGTTGAATTGCTAGCAGTCAACTTTGTTGTAATCATTTATTAATCTATGACAAATTTGTGAATGTAGGAAAAAGAAAATGGAAAAGCTCCAGATCGCCTAACATTTTTCGATGCAACTCACAAGAAGAAAGATGGTGCATATGTGGATCAAAATACGAAGGAGTTGATGGTATATTCTTACTTTATGTTATCAAACTATTTGATTGTACTGTTGCATTCTTGGTTTCATATGTTAGAATGTATATCATGGGAGGCTTGTTCTTTTTATGTTAATATAATGCTTTAAATTTGTAGGAAAAATCTTTTGCTTTACAAGCTGAGCGTAGTGAAAGTTCCACGGAGAATTTGGAAAATATAAATGAACATATTTTTCAAGAATTGTTAGGTGAAAAACATAATGGTCGAGTACAAGGTCTTGGTTTAGGACCTACTCCTAGGAATGACTTTAGATCGCCATTGTATGATGTAGGTGCTAGATGGTGTAAAACCCCAGAAAATTCTAATTTTCTGAAAAATGGTAAAATGGTAATTTCGGTCAAAATTCGGAATTTTTTTAGATCTCGGATGACAAAATAGACCCCACCGTTGAATCGCTCACAAATCTAGCTAACACGCCAATTTCATCGAATTCGAGATAGTCGAATTTAATGCCGAGACACCGAGGGTGGTGCGGACACTCTGCACACAGAGGGCTCAAGAGGTGCCACGTGTCATGTGCTGAATGAGTTAAACATGAGCTCAAATGGGACCCATTAGATACATGTGGCAACATGTGATTGGGTGAAACCGCGGTGATGGATAAGGGGATAAGGTAATCTAAGGAGCTAATGGGAGTTTCGACACTTGGCAAGGAAAGGACACCAAGCTGAATTTCTAATCTTCTCCCCAACCGGTTTGGGAGGGAAAAAGAGAAAAAGAGAGAGAGAGAGAGAGAGAGAGAGAGAGAGAGAGAGAGAAAGAGAGCTTTTAGATAGATAAGTTCTACCTTCTCTGGGACCCTATGATCGGTCCACAAATCTAATAGACAAGAGTGCAAAGCTGGATCCCCACTCATTACGCGCAATACCGTTATCGGGTGGAGTTTCCAACAAACTCCTAGGAAGCTAGGGTTCTTCCTACTTAGTTTAGTTCTGCCTAAGAACCATACAAATGGTCAGGTTCAAATGAAAGGTCGTGTGTTTCGGTCCTCGGAGTGGACCGAATTGAAATTTTAGGACTCATTTTAGACAACAGTTAGGCTCTGAGACCGCCTGGGTGGTCTTGATTACGTGTTTGTGATGGATTTACAAAATGGTTAAACCGCCGATTTTTTTCTTATCAATCTTCAGGAGCCGATTTTGCGTGTTATTGCTTACAATGAATAACATGTTGTTGTGTGTTAATTTTGTTAATATATGCATGCTTGATATATTAACATGAATGGTTATGAATTGGCATATTGCATTTCATATGCACTGGGGCACCCTAGAATAATAGGTGTGAGTGCATGACATGAAGTACTTCGGAGGGTTGTCCAATAGAATTTTATCGGAAAATTGCACATCGGAGAGGCCCATGAATTGTTTCGAAGAGTTATCCAACAAATTCACCTCCGAGGATTGTCCAAACGTATGAGCATCTGAGGCTTGCCCACAAATAAAACAAATATTTTTGTTTTGAAACGATTTTCATACATGGCATAAGCATGTGTGAGGGAGTCGGCGAGGACTCGAGGCATGGGATTGGGCATGTAGACATTCGAGTAAGAATCATGAATTCACTTGAATGTGTGTGTTTGCCATTGCATGATTACTTAGGTGGGAAACAACCCTTGTAGGAGATTATCACTACTAACCGCTTCACCTCATTGTGGATCCTCGTGCATGCGGAGTATTCAGCAAGATAGCGCCTTTAGAAGCCGAGAGCAGGGGCTGTGCCATCGCGGGGCTTTGATTCATGTTTTGTGTATATATTAGAAGGAACTAATTTTAATATATGTTTTTTATTAAGAGTGATGTAATAACTCTTAAATCTATAGAAATGTATGGTTTTGTAACTGTATGGACGAGTATGTATGATGGGCCCTATTAGGTCATTTTACTCATGTATGGGTCATATGAGACACACGGGTTTCTGCAAGTGATTAGTACCCAAATAGTGCTATTTTGAGCCCTGGTTATTGCAGGTTTTAAGCACTTTTTGTGTACTAATCAACTTAAATAACCCAATTGATACATTAAGGTCCCGCTGCTAATGATCATTTTTTGTAGCTATTTTTGTAGTTTTGTTGTGCCAAATACCTCTTTATCTTCAATCCACCTCGAACACGATGAACCCGGAACACTAAGATGCATGATCGAATCGGGAGGAGATTGGAGCAAAATGCAAAAGAGAAAAGAAGGCAAGTGGAATTTTCGCAGTTGCTAAATCCCGCAACACCGCCTCCCGCACTCGGTTGACCGCTTGACCCGCTTTGTTTGGCTTTCTTGTACAAATTTGCCCCTTGCCCTTGATGTAATTTCGTTCCTTTGTACATACAATTTCCTTATTATCGAGCACCTATATAAGCTCGCCTTGTTTGTAACATCAACTCAATCTTCACCATCAATCAATCAATAAATCAAGTACTAAGCTTCCTCCCCATTATTTAGTGATTTTCTCCCTCTTCTTCATTTTCTTATGTTGTAGCCAAACACCCTCACAGATGACAAATCAAGGATGTTCACAAACTCTCATCCTTGAAGGGGCGCATCGGGTGTTAGTTTTGAGATAAGTCGTATAGTTCTCATGCTTTTCATGTATGCATTTACGGGTATTTGTGTTCTCGCTTCCTCACCTTAGGGTTAAATCTCTGTGCATGCTCTCCCTAACGTGTATTCAAGCTTTTTAGGTTCAATGGATACTTAACATCCACCGATGCCCTAAGTATCGTCTCCTATTAGTTACCGGTAGGTAGGCTTAGAGGTGTGCCTACCTATCCGGGAGCGATGCTCAATAATGCCATTTTTCGTTGAGGACAACTTCTGTGGTTTAGGTTTTAAAGTTAAATGAAGATCCGTCGAAATAACTATATGTCATCCTCCCTAACGAGGAAAAAGGTTCGAGGACATGTTAGCTTTAGAACCCTAAGCCCAGTGGGCCCAAGACTTCAAGGAGTTCTCTTTAACTTTTATTTCAATTTGTTTCCGTGGCCAACCATTCACCCAATAATCGCTTTTACACAAATCCTAAAACCTAAAGAGTAAACACCATTTTCAATCCACGGTAACTCTTCTCTCATGAAGAAAACCCATCCCCGTGTTCGACCCTAGACCACTATACTACAGTAGCTTTGCTATGGCAGTGGTAGGAACCCTAGGATATAAATTTTGTTTATTCCGATACACCTACTTGGCTCGCCGCGAATCAAATGGCGCGCTGGGCTGACATATGGTGGCCCTAGCGAAAGAGAAGCTATGAAATTTGCAGGATCCACATCACAAGTATCGTGAATTCTCATTTCTTTTATTTTACTATTTTTTTCCACTTGCGCTCACTATGGGGAGTTTGAAATTTTACTCAAGTGCATCAAGCCTGCTTTTTGATTTTAGCTAACTTTAACCCTCGTAGCCTCATTACTGCTCTTGCTCGTTGTGTTCGCAGCGCCATGCATGGGGACAAAACCCCATGCATTGGAAAGACTTAAGGATCCGCTGAAATGTGGCCGGGTGAAGTTGGGCCATGCGCAGAATCTGACGGAGACCCCAATCAAGAGCAAAGAGAGCAGGTCTATTAGTGGAACCGAATGCCTACAGTCAATGAGGGATCACATACACCCACCAAGGGTGAGTGCACCTCATGCATTATACCCCGCCGAGGATGCAAGCAGCAAGGCCTTATCCGTGCCCCTCAAGCCCCAACTTTTCATGGTATGGAAATGAAAATCCATACATACATCCGGATTTTGAGGAAGCTCGCACAACTTTCAAAGAGGGCAATCATACGAGATGCTGGTTGAAAGCTTTCCATCGACCTCAAAGACAAAGCTAAAATTTGGCTTAAATCACTAAGGCCAAGGACCATCAGAACTCAAAGCAGAAATACAGCGCACTTTGTATTAAGTTCTTCGCACACAAGACTAACAATTAAGAGGCACCCACACCTTTCGCAGCCTCGCGACAATGGAGATTTTAACGTCGGGAAAAGGTATATGGAGACCATCACGCTCCCGGCTCTCACCATGGTTTTGACACATGGATGCTAGTAAACCACTTCTACGATGGAATGTCCTCGCCATGAAACAACTCGAGACCACAAAGGGAGGGGACTTCTCAAGAAGAATCCTAATGAAGCCATGGACTTCCTCAATTATGGTCGAAACCTCCAAGGGACGGGATTTGAGCCGAACCCATGAGGCAGAGAATGGAAGCACACAAGAAAACCAAAGGGGAGGCATGTATTCATTGTCAGAGGATGTGGAAATGAAAGCCAAGCTATCTTTCGACCAGAAGGTCGGGAAGAGCTTTAAATGCGAACCGCATGAGGTACGTGCAATAGTCAAACACCCTCGCGACCCCCAACCATGTTTCACCAATAATCCATTAGTCAACAAGGAGATCATCGCTCACCCGTTCTCGCTTATGATCATGCAAAGAGAGAAAACATGTGGGTCAAAGTAGCCCCCACAAAGCGCTCCATATGAGAACACCTACAATCCAAATCGATGAATCATCCTAATTCATTATGGAAGCAACCCCAAACAGGTGTTCCCTGTGTGCACAAAGCACAGCGAATAAAGATGGTCCACCTTCACACAGAAGAATAAAGAAGAACACCAACCTCATCCCCTAATACGGAGTAAAGTCATTCGTGAATTCGAAAGTAAGATCAGGTAAACTTGTGGAAGAATGTAAGACTATGGAATGCTCGTGACCACCGTAAATCAAACATCGAAGGCACTTCAACAAAAATAGATGACTCGTAGTACTGCTTCCTGTGTTAACAATCATCAACAAAAGAAAAGGGAAAATTTCCCTCTCGTGGACAACCAACCCTGGAATCAGATGAAGCGAGCTCCTCCAATGACCCGAATTCCAAAATGAATGAGGTCAAGGTAATCATCACACTGAGGAGTGGCAAGAAGCTTACAAGGCCAACACCCAAGGCAATAAACCCAAGGCGTGGCTTTAGAGATCAACCAGAGCAAAGATCAAGCAAACCGCCGAGAAAATAAGGCATCCCCACTTCCCCAAGCACAAAGCTAAAAAGAAGCGCCATTAATCGCTAAAATGTTAGAAGTATTAAGGCAAGTAAAGGTTAACATTCCCTACTCTGACATGACCGCTGTGTCCCCACCTACGCAAATTTTTAAAGGACTTGCAGACAAAGGAAAAGAGGGCTAAATGCGTCTTACAAGAAAGCCTTCCTCGACTCGAACAAGCCGCTATTATCCAATGCAAAACTCCAAAGAAAATATAAAGATCCTGGCCATTCGACCATTTCTGCGATTATAGAGGCACTTGGCGCGGAGAAAGCAATGTTAGATCTGGAGCAAGTGTGAATCTCCTCCCCTATTCGACGTGACAGCAATGTCAGGGAACAAACACCTCCATCACACTGCCTCACGATAGTCAATCAAAATACCAAAGGGGATGGGGTGAAGATGTCCCGATACAAGTGGACAAATTTACCATACAAAGAATTTTATTGTACTCGACACTAACTAGCAAAGAAGAAAATAATTATACCTATCATCTGGGAGACCATTCGCCACCTCCAATGCAATTATCAATCGAAATGGTCATGCAACTCACCTAAACACGACTCCAGAGCCAACATCTTCCACCTAAGTAAAAGCACATGCAACCAGTGGAAGATGTCACAGAAGAAGTGTGCATCATTGACACCATCCTCGGGAGGAATGTCGACGCCAGGGACATGATACACCATCGAAGAGTCAAGCAAGTGTGCAAAAAGAGCAAATGCGGAAGTTGACATGAAATCTACGCAGAACACCGAGAAGAAAACATGAAATTTCATCGTTGCACCTAAGAGGAAATCGCGAGCCCTTAAACGGAGCTCAAACCATCACTGCGGGAGTCGGGCGGCGTTTATTTGAAAGAGCAGGAGCAAGGTCCAAAGGTCATTTCATCCTCGTCAAGATCGGATGTAGAGAGGGTAAATACATATCCTCTCGTAGAGAGAACAAGGCCCCGGTGGAATATTATATTTAGCGCATTAGCTCAAAGAAGAAAATTCCACCACATCATTTTCTTAGAAGAGGAGGCAAAGTCAAGTGAGGCAAAACACAGTAGAAGATCAACCCACATATGTAAGAAGTGGTTAGAGTGTGTCTTAAAGCCGTCGCAGTTTCCATCATATACTCCCATGAACACATCAAGAGTCCCACCCAAAACACTAATAAATCTGGGGTAAACTACAAGCACAATGAAAGGAGAGGAGATACCCACTGCCTTACCACGGTTTGAGGGTATGCATCGAGCCATCAAGGCTAAATGAAGTAAATACAAGGATCACTTCCCTCTACCATTCATGGATCAACTACTTAAGAGGATTTCTGGCCACCCCTTCTATTGTTTCTTGGATGGCTATTCAGGATATTTCCAAATTGAGATCACGCAGCGACCAAGAAAGATAACTTTCACATGCCCATTTCCGCACGTATGCATACAGAGGATTCCCATTTGGCCTTTGTAATGCCCCTGCCACATTTCAACGATGTATGCTCAACATTTTTAGCGATTTGGTAGAGCGCATTATGGAGGTTTACATGGATGATATTATAGTCTAAGGAGGGAGTTTTAATGAATGCCTAATTAACCTGGAAACTGTTCTGCATAGGTGCATAGAGAAAAATCTAGTGCTGAACTAAGAAAAATGCCATTTTATGGTCAGCCAAAAATGATTTGGCATCATCAGAGAAAGGAATTGAAGTCGATAAAGAAAAATCGAAGTTGATTTCCAAATCGCTCACCCACGAATAATGTTAAGACAAGGAGGCAATTGGGCACGCAGTTTCGTGAGGTTCATACAAGACTTCAAAATTCGCCAAACCACTTTGCAAACTTCTAAAAGATGCCAAGTCGAGCGGACGCACGCCAACAAAGGCTCGTTGTTTCAAAGCTTATTTAACCACCGCACCAATAAGGAGGTCTCGACCGCAAATCGCCTTTCGGTGTTATGTGCGATGGCGACCTCGCCGTCGAAAGCGCTTCGACAAATAGCAAAGTGGAAAAACCGTATATGGTTTACTATGCTAGCAAAACATCAATGAAGCTCGCAGGAATTACACTGTCAATGTAGAAAGAATCATTGCATTATTCCAGCCTCTATGCTCTATGCATATTCGATAGGCAGATATAAATATTCATTGCACTATTCCGCTTTAAAATATCCGCCACTAAGCAAAATGCCAAGGCAGTTTATCGATGGGTCCTCTTACTACAGAGGCCCAACTCAGATTCAGATGGGCATATGTGGAAAATGTTTGCTGCGGATCATCTTTCCAAACTAACCATAGCACACAACACCCACAACCCTCCAATTTATGACGAATTCCTAGAGGAGTCTCTACTCACAATGGACAGTGCTCCTTGGTTTGCTCACATTGCCAACTTTTTAGTAACAGGAGAGTTGCCAACATAATGGAAAGCACAGGACAAGAAGTTCTTCCATGCAAAAGTCCACTCCTACTATTGGGAAGAACCCTATTTGTTCAAATATCATGGTCGATCAAATAACGTAGTGCCATGCATTAAGGAGAACAACTAAAGATACTCGTACCACCGCCATGACGCGGAGGTCATTTCACTTCCCTGCCGCAAAACAAGAATGAAGGTGTCAGCAGTGTTTCTATCGGCCGCCGTTGTTTAAGGATGCCTTGCTACCATAAAAGTATAAAACAATGCCGACAAATGCAAAAGGTCGGGAAAATCTCGTCATTACATGATGCCACCGAACCCTATCTCAAGGTTGAAAGGTTATTTGATATTCAAGATCACTTACGGAACTATTTCCTACTTCCTTCTAGATATACTTACATCCTCGTGAGTCGACTATGTGTCAAAGTGGGTCAAGGTTGTCGGTAGGAGCAAATGCACTCACAAGACCAGACAAATTCTTAAAGGAGAACATATTCTCTGCATTCGTAGAGTTCCCAGCTTCATAATCGCGATTGAGGTTCACACTTGCAACAAACCTTTGAGAATCTCCTATCCAAGTATGGTGTCAAACACAAGTGGCCACCCTTATCATCCTCGATCAAAGGCCAAGAAGAGCTGTACCAACAGTGGGAAATCAAGACTATATCGATGAAAGTGGTGAACTCAAACAGAAGGATCAATCTCTCGCTTCGGATTCCTCAGAAGCATGTATGTAATCGCATACAAGATCATCCTCTAATGTCCCCTTTATCGCCTAGTTTATGGTAGCGCATGCCACCTAACCGTGGAAATTGAATATAAGCGCGTGGTGGGCACAACAAATTGAATCGACACGGGAAGAGCTGGCCTTAAAAGACTCCTCGATCTCACGGAGTCAAGAGCTTAGAACGACGCCTATCAACCAAAATCGCTGGCGATAAATTAAAGAAGTGGTATGATCGCCATAATCCCGGAAGAAATTCAATCGGGGACCAAGTCCTACTTACGACTTCAACCCACCTTTTCCTCAGCAAGCTCAAATCAAGACTGACCATCATTCATCATTCATCAAGCACACCCTAACGGTTCAAATGGACCTAATTAACCCAAATAATAATAAAGTGTTCAAGGTCAACGCAGATGGTCTACATCGCAAAAGACACCGTTGCATGTGGAGGAAATTCTCCTCCGGACCCCATGAAACCTCAGCCACACATCTGGGAGGGCTTCGCAAAGAACTTAGAAGTCACTAGCTATAATACAATTGTTTTGGCTTTTGTTTTTAGCTAAATTTCGCTTTGCTATCGATCTGCATCGCTAATGTTTATTTCATTGTATCGGCAGCCGCAAAGAAGATCACCACTTCTCCAACAAGATTCTCAAACGCCCAGGCCGAGGATCTATCATCTTTTCTTCACCACCCACCGAGAGGTACCACTCCCTCCGCTAACTTTCTCGATCTACAATCATCATGGACAATGGTATACTCGGGTCGGTGTGGATTTAGGTCGAAGTGATGTTTATACTATTGATTTCGCTTTACGAGTACCACCCGCCAAAGAAAGCTCATTAGATGTTAATGGCTTATTGTATACTTCATTTTGAAATAAACTTTTAAACATTATATATAAAACAATCCCACTTTTTCTACACTTTTGGTAAAATCTCTATTTTTCGGGCCTATTTTTTTATGGTTTTGCCTTCCGTGTTAGTGCTGAAGCACCGTATGCTACCATCAATGCTATAAAGTTCCATGCATGATTAAGAGATGGTTAGCTGGAAACTCTCTATATTCAACCTTTTCATCCACCTTTAGCTAACCACACGTTGCACGTCACTGGCAGCCGAAGTCAAGATGTTCTTATTTTGGTAAAACGCCTTAAATTCTTCATTCACCATAATAGTTAAGTTCCCATGAATGAAGGCCAATGTATCTTCCAAAAGAAAAAGAAAAGACCAAGAAAAAGAAAAGAGAATAGAAAAGCCGCAGAGCCAAGGTTTGAAACCCGAGCATCAGCCCGAGGGGTATATGTAGTAAAGCTCTTTAAAGCCCGGTGCCCTTAAAACCAACCGGCCGGGAGCCAACACTTGGGCTCGCTACATCGGTGGACGGGGTGGAGTGGGCCGAGTCAGAGGTGCCGAATCTCAAATCATCGGAACGTGAAACCCCAGTGAGCTAGTGGGTCAAAGATCCTCGAATTGGCGCCCTAAACCCAGTCGTCAGAGTCATCGAGCGGATTCCTCGCTACCTGACTGGGCAGCCAGCTCGTGACGCTTCCCTACAATACAATAGAAGCGTGAAAGAAGAGTGGAACTCAACTTATTTTAGGTTGGTCGCCAGCCAAGGTATTAGCGTAGCTGGGTTGGGAAGAGAAGCACAGCCATTGCAAAAACCGATCACCTAAACACTTTAGATTTCAAAGTGAAGTTCAGCCGATTTCCTGAATGAACACTGTCAAACCCACCCCATGGCATTTATCTCTCCCAAGCCGATTTTCCAGAGTTCCACCTTCTACATGTATGGGTAAGATTGTTTATACGCACACTTTGTCATAATCCCTTGCATACACATAAATTTACATGATCTTCTTTTCTTTTTATCGCTAAGGACTAGTAATGCTGGTCAGAGTGATTAGCACTCCAACAAGGCTATTTCAGCCCCTCGGTTATTGCGTGTGTTTTAAGCACTTTGTACTAATCAACTTAAATAACCCAATTGATACATCGAGGTCCCGCTTGCTCGATCACATTTGTAAAGATTTAGTAGTTGTGCCAAACAATTTTCTTTATCTTCAATCTAATTCGAACACGATGAACCCTAAGCCGACCAAGATGCACACGATCGAATCGTAGAGATTTGGAGCAAAATGCAAAAGAGAAAGAAGGCAAGCTGAATTTTCGCGTTGTGTCGCAAATTTCGCAACACCGCCCCGCACCCGCCGTTGACCGTCACCCGCTTGCTCTCGCTTTGTACAAATTCGTCTTGATGTAATTTTGTCTCTTTGTACATAGTTGTAATTTCCTTGTTAATGAAAGCACCTTATATAAGCTTCCGCCCCTGCTTGTAACATCAATCAATCTTTCACCATCAATCAATCAATAAAATCAAGTACCTAAGCCTCTCCTGGCCGGTTTGTGATCTTTTCTCCTCTCCTTCATTTTCATGCTTTCTTGGTAGCCAAACACCCCTCGATACACAAATCAAGGGATGTTCAACTAACCCCTCATCCTGAAGGGAAGGCCACCGGGTGTTAGTTTCTACAGATAAGCCGATGTTCTCATGCTTTTCATGTACGCAGACGGCTGGTATTGTGTTCCCGCTTCTCACCTAGGTTAAATCTCTTAGGCATGCTCTCCCTAATGTATTTGGCAAGTTTCTTTTCGTTCATGGATACTTATCACCAGATCCACTCGATGCCTAGTTAGCTGGTTCCTATTAGCGCCATGTAGGTTTAGATTGCTCTACCATCTCAGAGCATTTATGCTCATTTAATGCCATTTTCAAGAGGACAACTTCTGTGGCTTGTGGGTTTTAAAGCTTAAATGAAGATCTGCTCAGAAATGACTATATGTCATCCCTCCCCAACGCGCAGGAAAGACCCGAGGACATGTTACTTACTTAGAACCCTAAGCCCAAAGTGGGCCCGAGGACTCTCTGCAAGCGAGTTCTCTTTAACTTACTAATTTGTTTCCGCTCAACCATTCACCCACACTGCTTTACACAACCTAAAATCCAAAGAGTAAACACCATTTTCAATCCACCTTAACTCTTCTCTCACGAAGAAAACCCATCCTCGCAGAATTAATCTCAGACCATGTACCGCAAGAGCTTTGCTACTGCAAAGGGTAGAACCCAGATATAAATTTTGCTTCATTCACACCTACTTCGCTCATCGCTGAATCAACAAAGTTGACAATGGTCAGACCTCGGTTCAGTGTCGCGATGGAGTGGTAATACGAATTCAAGTCAAAATGCTGAAGTGGTAAAACTTAGAGCAGAACTTGATAAGGTCACATCACAATACAATGAAGTATCTGGGACATCGCAATCTCTGACTCCACTTATTAACAAAACATTTCCAAGATCAATACCAACCAAAGTTAACAATTCACAAGTATACTTATAAAATTTCTTTCTCAAAATGTCATTCTATTATTTGAACATGATTTTTTTTGTTATCAGTATGTTTTCTTACCATTTAAAATCATTTTTTCTGTTAACATTCAGGTTAACGTTCAACACGCGCCTTCTTCTAACAATTATTCCTCGTATTCAAGTTATGATCCTAGACATAGTTCTTAGTTTTGAGTTATACATAGAAAGGTGAATGAATTCGGTAGACTCATTTTCTATTGTAGTTTGCATAAATTAGTTTTTTTATCGCTTATTTTTAAAATTTTGTTAAGAGATTCGATATTGCAAATGATGAAGTATTATTTAATTTTCCTATGGGTTTGTATATTATGATTGATGTTTATCACTTAATCATATTTATTGGTCACAAAATATCACATATTTTTAATTACCAAAAATATCAAGCAGGGAAAATAATGTAGATGATTCGAATTGCCTTTAAATATTATCAAATAACCTTTTTATACCTGTACTGGCACCAAAACTTTAGAGGTGATTCACACCGCCTAAACAAGGTTGTCAATTTAATTTTAAAAAAATGGCGCCAACCATAAGGGCGGTTTAAACCACCCCTACAAATGATAGTAGATTATCATCACATGTAGAGGTAGTTTTGAGTACCGCTATAGTTATGATTGGGACAATTTTAACCGCCTCAATCAGACTGTCTCTATCAATCAACCCTACCCCATTGGACATAAAATGTGAAACCCCGGAAGATCCAGATGCATGTGGAATAGAGAACAGAAATTTCTGAAAATCTTCGTAATTTTCTAGATTCTCGATGACGAAATCCATCACCGTTGAATCATTCGCGAAATCTACACACGCCAAATTTCGTCGACTCGAGACAATAAATTTCATGTTTTTCGAAAGATCGAGAGCATTTACGACATGTATGTGTGTCAGTGGCTCACATTAAGCCATGTGTCAAACTATGAGCAAGTCAAAAAATGAGAGCTCAAGTGGGACCCATAAGAGACACATGGCAACATGTGATTGGGTGGAAATCTATGGTAGATGGATAAGGGATAAGGTGTAATCCAATGAACCAATAAGAAATGGACATGTGGCAAGTGAGATGACATTCCACTTGACCACCATCCTCTCCCAACCGGTTTGGGGAGAAGGAAAGAGAGAGAGAAGGAGGAGGGATTTTTAGAGGAGAAGTTCCTACTTCTCCCAGTTTCCTGCCGACGGCCCACTCAAATTCAAAGTGACAAAGAGGCAGCTGATCCCACTCGGGAAGAGCTACGTGGGGTAGCCTAAGATCGTGGAGTTTCACAATCTGTGCAGAGATGTGGCTTCACGGATATTCCTTGTCTAAAAGACCATGAAAATGGGCTGGAGTTATGAGGTTTAAATGGCTGATAGTGCATTCCAAATTCCAAAGAAACCCGACCTAAGGTCACGGCGGACTATCCATGGACAAATTCCACGATCGATTGGGACTATTAAGACAAATTAAATCGATTTTGTTCGACCGAGAATGAAACCATGAGAATTTGTTCGCATGATACAGCCTGGTAGCCGAATAACATGATTGAAGCCAGGTGTGTCATATTGCTCGGGTAAATGAATGACATAGTCAGGTTTGGTTTGTGCCATCACATTTACTGCAGTTACTAGTCGCGGGACAATCAGGTCACCACTAGCCTAAAGAACTATGTGCATCATTACCCGCGGTAGTGACTACCGATGTCCATGTATGCTTAAATTGATATGCGGTATGAATGATAGGTTAATGCATGCATTCGATATGTTAACATATAATGGAATTATATGAAATATAACGTAGGAAACTGAACATATGAATCCGGCATCATCAGATTCATGCACGGTACATCATCAGCTCGGGTGTGGGTTCATGGTATGGTTGTTCACCACCCCGTGAATGCGATGAGCTCGCTTCGATGACGTCCAATAAACACCATGGTCGGTCATGAAAGTGAAATAGAATTAATGTACAGAAGCAATACAAATGTTAATCCTTAGTGAAAAGCCTAGATTCAGTGAACGAGACCCGCTGTGAATATCCGAAAGATCCCCAGACGTGGGTGTGGAGACCCGTGGTAATATCCGAAAGGTCTCAGATGTGGGTGCGAGAGACCCGCTGCTCTATCCGAGAAGTTTTGCACAGGTGACCCGCTGTAAGCCAAAAAAGTTCCTCACAGCCTAAAGAAAACACACTACATATTTATCACTTGTGCCCAGAGTCGAGGATGCTTCCAATAACTTGGGATTGCTACCCATCGCAAATCAGATTGCGTCAAATGGTCGGCTTCCCAGATCGAAAGCGTCATCGGGATTACCAACACTGACACACTGGGCCAGTACGCGAGGAGTTAAGCAGAGCCATCGAAGGCACGGGCATGAAAACATTTCATGATGATATAAATCATCCATGTATGAATTACAAATCGTATGGAATGTGGATGTTGATGTGCCATCGCATGTGCATTTTGTGCGAGTAACCCTCATAGGAGAATTCAACCACTGGGCATTACTCACTCCGTCGGATCCCCTTTCAAGTACAGATGTGCACAGCGCATCTGCCCTTAGAGTCGGATTACGGTCGGGCCTGACCGCCACTGATTCATGTTTCGCGATATATTGGGAACGAACTGGGCTTTTAATATATTGTGACAGAATGATTTAATAACTCTAAATCTATAAATGTATGGTTTTGTAACTGTATGGGACGTAGTATGGATGATGGGCCCCATAGGGTCATTTTTGTACTGTCTCACGATATGAGACACACAGGTTTCCTCACGCAGTCGACGGCAGTTTGTCTGACTCCCTTGGTTTTGAGGGCCACATAAAACAACCTCTAATGGTGTAGACTATGGGGAATTAAACTTATTTGCTTTTGTGGTGGTTGTTAAGACCAGCTATTAAGACTTTGTTTGGGTGGTTTTAAATCGGCCTATATGACCTAAAAAATCAAGCCGCCATAGCCCACATTTTTATTGTGAGGGAAGCATTAATCAGATGAATAAAATAATAAGCTCACAATAAACAAGGCCATTTTTAAGCATGTAAGATATAATTTAAAAAAATTAACTACATGCATACGCATGGCATAAAGTAAGAAGATGGACTTTTTATAATATACCTTAACACAACATCATATTTAGTCTTTCGACAAAATAAATAATTGTGAATGTGTACCTATTATAAAACGTAGTTAATAAATATTGACAACAATCCTCGCCAACAATATGTTTATCTTTGATCAACTTATCGCATGCATGGCAAACACCAAAATATCATGATATTTACCACTACAAGTGTCTAAGATCCGCAAAAATAACCTTCCTTCGCCGATTATTTTAGCATGATTTAGATACTACCAGCACCCTCTTTAATAAAATCCAGCATATTTCAAGATAAGTAAATCGTCATATCAGGTCACTTTGCGGACGTAGTTTCACCTCTCTTAATTCATATCAAAATATTGGATTTTTAAATATTCTGGGAAAAAATGATTTTTTTAATCTAAATTATCAACGAGTCCAACCTGGCTGTTCGCCCGCCACCAGAAACCCAAAATAATGCAAACGATAGACTATCGTCATGCGATAGTGAGAGTAAACCTAAAGTTCTTCAGATTCGGATGACGACGGATTACGTCATATTCGTCTCATGAAATCTGTATGCTCAACTCGACTCGTTGAATTCCCCGAGACAATCGACTCACGTATTTCGAGGCGAACGGACAAACACCGAGTGACATTTGGTACGAGAGAGATGCCATGTGGCACTAGGGTGAAGGACTTGGCACATGGGTGGAAGACCAGTGTCATGCCACCCTCATGCATGAACATGATAAAAAGTGAACTCGAGGCATGGAAAATACACGCCTAGTAATGGCCGTTAAGTGTGTCAAACCAGCCATGAGTAGAACCACACCAAACCAATTCCATTTGGTGGTGTGACGGTAAATCCGTTCTGCAGAGTGAGGTGGAATAGAGAAGTTATAAGAAGGAAAAGAAAGAAAGAAGAAAAGAAAAGAAGAAAAGAAAGAAGAAAAGGAGGTAGTGGCTCCTTAGCCTACTGATATCCTTGTCTAGTGGGGCCATTCAATGGCCATGAGCTACCAGATTAGCCAGTTCAAAACGCTTGAACAGACTGTGAGTTTCTAGTCCATTCGGTTCTGCAAAACTCACTGGAGCAGGCTGAACCTCGCTGAAATGTGGTGCTGATTCTATGGGCCACTATTTTTCCGGGCAGAAAACTCAGAAAAAAATCCAGCTGCATGTCCTATTCTCGGGTTGATAACATGTTGTTTGTATGAAAATGGCAGAGGGTCAGATGGGTCGTTTTTCTGCAGTAAAATCTAGAATAAAATCTGGCCAGATGACTTAGATTCTCGACCAATAACATGAAGCCAGGAGAACACTGAAATATGCATGTCAAGTCGTTAGAAAACCGGAAAAAAAAAAAAAAAAAAAAAATCCATTTGCATGCCCTATTCTCGTTGATAACATGTTGTTTTGTATGAAAATGGAAGATCAGATATCAAGTTGAGCTGAAATTTTAGAAAAATTCCGCCAGATGACTTAGATTCTTGCCTCAATAACATAGTTTATGAGAACACCGCTGAATATGCATGCTATTTTCGTTATAAACCGAAAATCCGCTTGTATCGCCCTATTCTCGTTGATAACGCGTCGCTTTTTTGTATGAAAACGAGAAAGATTAGCACGCTTTTAGTCGTAAAATCTGAAAAATTCGAGTTTGCATGACTTAGATTCGTCTCTACATGTAGTTTTGTGGAGAACAATCGTTGGAATATGCATGTTGTTTTCGGTTAGAAAACTCGGAAAGAAACTGGCCAGATGTTTATTTTTCTTAGATGATGTCATCGTTGTGTGAAAATGGTAGTGAAGTACGCGCTATTTTTCAAGAAAACCGACAAAATCCAGCTTTGCATGTTTACTTAGTTGATAATATGCGCCAGATGAAAAACAAGGTCGTAATGCATGTTGTCTCTCGAGTCGAAATGAAAAAAAAAAATTCCAAATAGCATTTATTTCTTAGTCGAATAACACATGAAGTTTTGTGAGGATGATATTGATGCATGCATGCATGCAAATAAATAAATACCATGCAGTAGCTTTGCATCTCACGTGCATGGGGACATCGTGATTATCGGGTGTGAGTACACGGCATGGCTTTGAACAAGAAGTTTTTATCGGAGGGTTATCCACAATATTTTCGGAGTATGTCCAATAAAAATATCGGAGGGTTGTCCACATTATTTTCGGAGTATGTCCAATGAAAATAATTGAGGGTTAGTCCATAGGTTTTCTGAGTAAATCCAATGAAAAATATCATGGTGGTCCAACATTATTATCTGAAATATGTCCAATGAAACTTCCATGAGAATCCAAACAAAATATTTTGTTTTGGAAATAGTTTACATGGCAAATTGCATGTGTGGAGCTTAGCTCCGAGAGATTCGAGGCATGGGGCATCAGAGGTGACATTCATGCGTAGAAATCTCGCATATTTTATCAGGATGTGTAAATTTGTGAACATGACATTTCACGCACTTAGGTGGGAGTAACCTCTCGTAGGAGATTTTCCACTAAAGTATCGCCACCTCAAGTACAAAACCATTTTCGTGCACCGGAGGTAACACACGGCAGGCCTACCACGACCTCAACAGGAAGAAAAGGGCTGGAATGCTTATTATGTATTTTTGCGGAATTTGGGTAGCAAACCTGTGCTTTTTTTTTTTTTTTGTAAATATATGAGCAAAAAGTTGTAATTAGACTTTATTTGTAAATTTAAAAACATTTGACAAAGTCGCAAAGTTCTCGTAGCTCAGTAACGAAGCAATTTATGATTGAATGGTTGTGTTAGAAGAAAAAAATCAGGTAAAAGTTACCCTAGGGTTCAGGGCACCACGTATCAAAGATCCAACTCGGGTTGGTCAAATATCCACCGGGTCAGTTCAAACCTTAACCCATGGTCTCAAGTCTTTACCCAAAACCATAACTTGACCCAATAACCCAAACCTTTATCCAAAATCCCAAACTTTGACTTAATTATTAAATGGCTTAGGTCCAACATCCAAATAATCCAATATATTAAATGACCTAGGCCTAACTAGTTAAAGATAAGAAAATTGAATAATTCTTCATACAACATGATAATGGCAAAAAAAATAGGCCACTAACTCCAACTAATCTCCCATTCCCCAAAAATTCTCAAAACACTTATATTTTTCTCGAATATTATGTAAAAAGTCGCCAAAGAATTTACTCAAAAGGAAGGCATTGATTATAAAGAGACTTTCTCTCCGGTTTCATCGAAAGACTCTTTTAGAATCATTATGGCACTTATAACTCATTATGATTTGGAGTTACATCATATGGATGTAAAGATTGTGTTTCAATGGTGACATTGAAGAAACTATTTACATGATGCAACTAGAGAATTTTGAATCTAAAGAATCAAAACATTTGGTGTGCAAATTAAAGAAGCCCATCTATGGTTTAAAGCAAGCATCCCGTCAATGGTATCAGAAGTTTGATCAAGTGATTACGTCTTTTGGTTTTAAGGAAAACATTGTAGATCAATGTATTTATCACAAGATCAGTGAGAGCAAATTTATCTTTTGGGTTGTTATATTAATGATATTCCGCTAGTGCTGCTACATAGCTCGCAGAAGGAGACTAAGATATTTCTTTCAAAGAATTTGAAATGAAAGATCTCGGGTAATGCATCTTTTCAGGTCGAGGCGCGCATTTATCGCATCATCATATTGGTGCGCTTAGTAGATTCGTAATACGGCGATTTGCGGCACTAAGAGATACACCCATTGCCAAGGGTGATAAGTTTAGCTTATCAATGCCCAAGGAAATGAAAATTAAAAGAAAGAAACGGGAATATCCCTGCATGCCAATGTAAGAGAGGGGCCCCATGTATGCTTTAAGTTTGTACACGTCCCATACATAGATATAGCTGGTATACTGCGTATACTTAAGTAACCCAGAAATGTCTATTAGAAGGCAACAAAACGAAGTCATGAGGTATCTACAAAGAACAAAAGATTTTATGCTAGTACACTAGATCCGATCACGCAGATCACGGGTATTTTCGATTCCAACTTTGTCAAGGCTCGATAGTGTGTAAGATCCACCTCCGCTATATTTCTTTATGTTATTGATAGCCGCCTCATGGAAGAGGCGTTATGAATCACTCGCCTTCTTCCACTATGGAAGAAATTTATAGCTTGTTATGGAGGCATCAAAACCAGCTGGCTAGCACGTGTGTGGAATTTATCATCGATCATGATCGCCGACGGCATCGATACACATTAAAGATTAATTGTGATAATAAAGTTGTAGAATTATATTCTAAGAACAATAGAAGCTCATTAAAATCGAAACATATTAACATAAAGTTTCTTGTTGTTAGGGAGAGAGTTCAGAGTCTTCAAGTGTCTATTGAACATATTAGTACAAACTTCATGATTGTAGATTTGCTTATCAAAGGTGTACCACCTAAAGCGTTTCATGAGCATGTAGCTCGTATGGGTGTGGTTCATCTTGGTGATATACTTATATAGTGGGAGTTTGTTAATTGTTGTTCATTTGCTAATGACATGTTTTTCTTATCAGACTCAAGTATTATTCTTGTTTTGTTTATTTAAAACCCTGAAATAAAGTATATTCCTTCAATTATAGTTTAGCATAAAGTTTGAAAGTGTTTATTGAACTCTTTGAGTTATGTGCTGGACCAAGAAATAAAGATGATATGGGATCACATTACATGAAATTTTTCATGCAACACATCCATACTGATCTATGTCATTGATCGTATTGATGTGGTGGATCATTGATGTGGGTCTAGCGTAAAATTGTGACAAAGATCGCATCTATATTGGTATTATTGATAACTTAAATTGTCTAGAGATGTTCACAATCAAGATAACAAATATTGAGCTCACTAAATTCGTATCGTACAATTCGGTTTATTGACATACGCGACTCCAAGTTTTATCACTGAGTATTTGTCATTATTAACATTATACATTAAGCTATCTAATTTTTTATTAAGCCTAATTAAATATGATCAATTGATTAATTTTGGGCTTTTTTTTTTAATACATCTCTTATACATATAGTATGGGCTTTGCAATATGTAGAGACTAGTAATTTTATTTATTAATGATGGGCTAATAAATAAAATAAATTAATAAGAGGTATAAAAGGATTATGGTCCCCAATCTAAACAAGAGAGAGAGAAAGAAATATAGCACCTCATTCTATCCCATCGGTGATTGAGTTTTGAAGAAAAAAGCTCTCCTTTCAGACATGGATGACAAAACCTAAGTAAGATAGCATTCCAATGGATGTAGGTATGTCTTCTAGTTTTCTTTCCTATTTTCTTATCGTTTTAGCATGAGATTCTAGCATGTTTATCTAGATGTGGATAAAGTAATAATCTATCTAGATGAAGAATACAGTTTTATTATCTGTATGATGTTTGTAATTTTATCCAATAGGGGCAGCCTCATCCCAACCATGTCTCATTTATTTAAATCATTTCTCATACTTGTACTGATTAAAAAAAATGAGGTGGGGCGAGGCAGGGCAGATGGTATGGGAATTCTCATAGCAAGCCCACTTAGTTTTGTTTATTGTTGATATTTGTTTTAATTTTTTATTATATTAAAATTAATATATTTCATAAAAATACATTATTATAAATTTGTATAAATTATTTTATTAAAAAATAGTTTTATTATTATTAGTAATATTAAAATATAAAATAAAATAATTATAAAATCATTTTTTAATATAATTGGGGTGAGGTCGATTTGGACATAACAATACCAAACTCGCCCCGAGTTTGGGGGGGAAAACTCGAACCCATTAAGTGTAAAACCCAGGAAAAATCGAATTTTTCTAAAGAAAGACAAATGAGAATTTGTCACACAACAAATAAAACCTAGAAATCTTCTATATCTCATATGATGAAACGAACCTCACCAATGGATTCCTCATGCGAAATCGAGCATTCAGTATCGAATTTCACACTAGATGGTCGAATTTTTCACGATTTTAGAGGCAAAAAGGAACCCAAATGAATGGGTGACACATAGCATGATGCATGCATGCCATGTGGATGTGTCCAGCCTATAAAAGGGGATCGATGGAGGAAAAGAAATGGGGAATGAGAAGAAAGGGAGAGAGAAAGAGAGAGATGAAGGAAATCCATTAGCTTCTTACTCTGATTTCTAACATTCCGACGGTCAGAGTTCGTTGGGTCGAGAGTTAAAGTTCGTCTACTCGACGAGGGCTACACTCCAAGAGGTAGGAATTTTCCTAGTTTGATTGATTGCCTTCCTTGCCGATTACGCGTTCAGCGACAATTTAGAACTATTTTGGACCGTTAGACCGGAGCCATTGTCAAGGCAGACCGAACACCGACCGACGAGGGTTTGGTCGGGTTTCCGTGGTGGCTGCGGTGTAGTTCAATTCGGGTTGAGCTGCACTGTGTCTGCTTTGTGGCTGGGATTTCATAGCCTCGATGACAGCCAGGCCGCTTGAACTCTAATTAGGACTTAACGGATCGAGGGTTCGTGGATCGGCCCTTAGCTGGCCGCAGGGGTCAATGTGTGGTTCACGGTATGTCCGCGTTTGCGACGGTTGGGGACGTGTAGACTATTTTCGTAGGCATCTCTTATGCCACAATCGGGTCTTGAGAATCCGTCGTTTTCGCTTTTGATTTCATCGACTTACCGATGATAATTGCTGATCGAATGTTGATTTATGAACTTCAATATATCGATACGAACCGCTTGAAAGTTATATGTTTTTATAACTGCCATATTATTACGATAAATTGTCCATATGGTACGATTACATAATGTGATTAAAATGACATGCAATGGCATACGCATTGCATGCAATCGCGATCGTGATTCATGCGGTGGCGTAAAGTGCCATCACACGCCATCCCGTGGTCGATATGAGGGTCACACCTTACCAATGAAGTTCAACTGAGTTCCATCGCTCGCAGAGCAAGAAAACTGCGGTTCGTAGTATGCAGGATAGATACTCCCTCGCGAAAGACCCAAGATTCGTTAATCAAATGTCCAACCCAAGTGAAAGGTCGCGGAAAGTGTGTGAAGCGCGCATGCTGGCTTAGGTGAGACCCTAAAATTTAAGGCTTCACCACAAAAGACACATGTTTTGTTAATAAAATGATCCTCGAGGAAACATCCAAGAGTTTCAACAAGATAATCCCGTACGTGCACACAGATGATGAACACAGAGCCTTATAGAGGCACATAGTAAACAAGGAGCCCCTGTAGAGGTAATATTAAACAACAAACCTCTGACAATGTACAAAATAAATAAATAGCCCCTCGAGAAGCACAAGTATCTAGAAATTGTGAGCTCTCAATAAGTTATGTCCACAAAAAAAAAGATCAAAATAATATTATTGTTAACAATATTTTTGTTTTTCAAGTGACCTTAGATATCATACAAAATGATAAAGATCCCAAGGCACAAAATGTAAAAGAATGTCAAAAAAGAAATGATTTGTCAAAATGGAAAGAAGCTATATATGTAAGAAGAATTGCATTCATTAATAAAATGAGAAGTTTTATGAACTGTAGTCCAAACGGACGTAAGTATAAATCTTGTTAGGTACAAATGGATATTTGTACAAACGTACAATAAGAGTAATGATATCATAAGATATAAAGCGTTATTAGTAGCTTAAGGAGACTTGATATTAACTATGAGGGAAAGATTCTCCTATTATGGACACAATCACATTTTTCTTTTCAATAAGCTTAGTAGTTTCTAAAGGAGTAGATATGCGTATCATGGATATTATTAATGTAATATTTATATGATCCATACACGATCGATGATGCCTTTTTTCAACGAATCGGGCCTGGAGCGTGAGGCCGCCGGGCCTGACCGGATCATTACGGGTCGATTTCAGGCCTCACTTTGTTCGGGGCCGAGGCATGATTCGCTGCATCATTGATCTAGATAAAGCCTCCGGGATGTAGCACTCCTCCGCAAAACACAAGGAAGAAGGGGTTTCGCTGAGGGCCATCGTACGCCCGATGCCTAAGTCGCTTTCGATAGAGCGTATGTTTTTGTGTACCTTTCCTTAGATGGGGTGACCTTGTATTTATAGTAGATATTCTCGAGTTGGATGGTAGTTTGGATTCATTCCATTGGATGGGATATTTCTTTTTATAGTGGTATCAGTTTGGTATAGGATATAGAAAGAGTAGTTTATTTGGGATAATCTTCCTTCCTTATTAGAATTTGGAAATTTGGACTTTCTTGAATGATATATTATTAGGGACTATTCTATTTTACGTACACATGGGAGCTTTCCATAAAGTGGCCTTTGGGCGCGGATTGGACCTCTTTCCTGGGCTGGCCCAAAAAAGGCTGGAATGCTGGCGTAAAAAGGCTTGAGTGCCTCATTGGGCAAACCTCTCCTTTGGAATTCAACTGATGGGCCTTCGTGTTTCGCTGGGCTGGCCTCTTTCTTGGGCTTGGTGTGTGGGCTTGCGAACCTTATTTTCAAACCACCTCCCGGTTGCCCCGGCCCTTGTATGCAGTGTCGTGGGCGAAATTTGTAACGACTCTACGCATCGGTGTAATTTCCACGTGTCACGCTCAAATTTAGTTAGTTAGGGCTTAATTCGCGAGTCATTTGTCTTGTGATGAATGATGACTGCCGGTTTCGCTTATTTCTTCTATCCTCTTCAGTTTCCTTTTGTTTCTTTCGCGGACATCCTTTGTCTTGTGTACCACTGCCCTGGGATCTTTTATTTGCCTTTAGCGAGTTCGGACTTCATATCTTAGTCTTACATGCGAACGCTTTTTGTGCAGAGTCCTTCTCTGTTTTTTTTATTTGTCCACTGCGTCTTGGTTTTCTTGATTTCTTTTCGGGCGATAAGACAAGTTGTTTGGGTTGGCTGAATTTTGTTTTCATTATCCAATTTCATCATGGGGCCTGGTCGTTCTTCTTCTTTGCATATCGATGGTGATTCTTGACTGTGATGGTTAAAATGATGGCGGTGTCTCAGGCCTGTTTGGTCGGAGTTGGACTTTGAGATGCCCCGGCGCCTCCTCTTCCTTGGACAAGGGCAGGGGAAAGTGAATCGATTAAATACCACGAGGAATTCGGAATATCCCCGAGATCGCTATTAAGCATGCTTTAAGCGTAGGACCTAGCAAGGTGGAGTCCTTCATATGGGGTCATCTTTATCAATTTGATTCTCGACCTCCTTTTGGTAGTTCAGATTGTGGTCCCACGGCGTTTTGACCCTCTAATAGTCTACATTACTAGGATGGTGTGTTTCTTGAAGTGGCCTTGATGCGGTCTTGTTTTTCCCTTTGCATCCTTCATAAAAGGGGTATTCACGACATTCGATGTGTGTCACCTTGACTCGCGCCCGATGGTTAGGGCATTTGGTTAGTCTATTTGCTCTTTAGGACGGGGGGCTTGAGTGTTCCCGACATAGCCTTGCTTCTTTATCTTTCGGCCAGAAGGAGACATCAGGGCTTTCTTTATATTCTCTAGGCGTTAGTGCCCTACAGTGATTCAGATCTTCCACCATCGTATCTTTATTATTGGAAGGGCCATTATTTTTAGTTAGCGGCCGTGGTGGGATATGATCCTTCGACAAGGACAACACTCTGGGCGTTCCGGTAGCTTGGGCTACCCCCGAGAATCTTCGTGAGTATTCGTTCTGTTTTTGGTTGTAATTTGTACGTGGTCGTTGGACATAGATTAAATCTTCATGCACATATTTCTCGGTGCTCAGAGATTGATCTCGGTAGAATATGCATAGTGTTGGCGTTGGCTGAGTGCCCTCCTCGTCCTTACGCGGAGTTGATTAAGTCGGATGTTCCCGACCTATCGAGTTCGAAGTCCACTCGATCTGCTGCTCTGAGGCGTTCACCTCCTTCCACTGTAAAAGTTCCTCCCGTTAGGCCCTCTGCGGCTAAACCCACTCGAGGCTGTTGGCCCGATTGGAGGTGGTATCCGGAAGCCCGGAGTAGGAAGCCGAAAAACCCTCGCACTCTATTAGGAAAGGATAGGCTAGTTTATTAGTTCAGTTCAAAGTTAGGTATCGTCATCTTCTCCCGAGTCCTCCTCATATCCACTCATCCCGGGACCGGGTTATGGCTCCTGCTCAGTTTAAGCTCCAGTCCCATTAAATTCTTTGTAGAAGCGGTCCACTCGGAGTGGCGGAATTAGTAGGTTGGCCCGATCACACCTATCAAATGCGGAACCCATGAAGAAAGTTAAGTCAGCCTTCTCGGAGAAGGAAGCGAAGGGAGAAGATCAGGAACCCGAGTTGGCGGAGGCAGAGATTCTTTACTTCCTGATCTTGAGAAGCTTGTGATGCGATCCTCGTCTATTCTTAGGGACTCCCAGTCTTAAGAGTCGGTTCGCATTTGTCCCGTTGATGGCGTTGAGCCACAGCTTTCAGTCGCCTCAGCTAAGTTATATTACCTTGCCTTTTACTTCATTTGTGGTGAGTTTGAGCTTGGGTTTGGATGTTGATTTTATCCTTTGCGGATGTAGGTGGGCTACTCATTTGAAGGGTTTAGCCGAAAAGCCAAAATAAATGAAGGTCATGCTAAAAGCGGCAGGAAGCTTATAAGGCGGGGTGCGTACGCCCTCCTGTCTGGCGGTGAGGCTGCGAGGTCGGATCTGAAAGTATAATGAGAAATTTGTGAAGCTCAAGTCGAATCCCGAAACATACCACGCCGGCGTGTTCGGGCGAGGGTAGGAAGACGAGGCCGGAGCCAAGCAGGGGCGGTGAAGGTGGTGGTGAGCTTCAGGAGGCTCGGAGTGAATTGAGGGCTATCTGCTTGACTGATGGAGGTAGGGGACGGCTGCGATCCGCCCTGATATGAACCCGGATGGCGGGGGCAGGCTTCTCACGTCCCAGGCGAGCTTTGGGAGTCTAAGGAAAGCTGCGTGCAATCCAAAGGCGATCTTCGTGACAAGGCGACTCTTCTTGGGCGAGGCTTCGTCGAGAACACCAAAGCCGATCGGCTCGGTGGGGCCTTTGAATGAGGAGTGTTATGGGTTGCGTGGGGATCTTCATCCCGACCAAATATCTTTGGTGGCTCACCGGTAGGACGAAAGTTGTTGGAAGGCCCGAGGGGCGGGGCATCCCTGTCGATGGATTCTACGGGTGAAACGCGCTCGAGGAAGAGGAACATCGATGCCTATCAGGCTGGATTTCAACTTCGACCTTCCCAGCGACGAGGAGGAGGAAGGGTCCTTCTCTGCTGATTATGTTGGAGAGCCTGGCATGTAACACCCCAAATTATACCCTAACGGTTTGATAACATGTTTAGGGTATAATAAAAGTAATAGTATATTTGTCCGGAATAAAATAAAGATAAAATAAAATAATGACGATGGAAATATCCTGATAGTTAAGGGTAAATTACTAAGTTACCAATTCGGGACCTAGGGTCCATAATTTAAATAAGTTCATATGCCAAAGTAGAAATATGCATAAGTTTGATAAGGTAATAGAGTTGGAGGACCCGAGTAATAAAGAAGAGATATTAGAATGAAATAAGGATTAAGAATTGTGGAAGAGGCAAGTGGCTTGAAGGAAAGAGGGAGTAAGTTCCTCCTTGGAAAGTGAGAGCCAAAGAGGATAGATCAATGAAGGATAAGACCAAGAAAATATCTCATTTTGGTCTTGGAGAAAGGGAGAGCAAACACGGATAAGAGAGAAGAGAGAAGAAGAAGAAGAAGATCACAGGTATGGATACATGTCTTGGGTTGTATGGAATTTGAGTATGGATACATGTCTTGGGTTGTATGGAATTTGAATATGGAAACATGTCTTGGGTTGTAAGGATTTGTGTTGTTTTGGTCTAGAAAGGTTAGATACATAGTTTGGAACCTTATCTTGTGTATAGTTTGGGTTTGAAGCTCCAATCATTCTTATTAGGATTAAGTTGAGAAGAGCTCTAAGGATCCACAGATATGTGTTTAGGAAGGAGTCTGTGCAAGTTAGACCAAAGAAAATTCCTATTTTTATCATATCCGATGTAGTAGGACCTTAGAAGCAGAGTTTTTGGGTAAGAAATAAAGGAAATCTGGAAGTAAGTCCGATAAATTCATCCATGATAGACTTGATGTTGGGCACTGAATCGAATTTGGACTCTAGACTAAGTTATAGTCCTTTAATTAAACCCGAAGTCATCTGGTGGTCCAGATTCGCCAATTCGGTCAACTAATAGGACCTTAGAACAGAGTTTTTAATTAATAAATAAATGGAATTTGATATTAAGTCATTCCTGGTAGAGTGCGCCCATCAATGTACTTGATGTTAGGCTTTGAATTTCTCGGTCGGACTCACAATGAGCCAAGTGTGAGGTGCTTTTACTTTGAACAGTCAAATGGGTGAGAGGTCAGCCATAAAGGTCGTCCAGCAGAGGTCAGCAGACCTTATGTAGCAAAGTCAGTAGAATTTCATCTTAAGCGAGAAATTCGACACCTTATGCGATGAGAGTCAGTGGACCTGCTGCGTGAGTCTCTTGACCTCATCGCGTGAAGGTCGGCCGGGCCTCATGCGGCGGTCGGCGAGACCTCATCTTGTAGAGGTTAGCGGACCTCGTCACGAAACTCAGCCCGAGACCTCGTCTGAAGAGCTCGGCTCGTCTGTAGAGGCTCGGCTCGTCGGTTCGGGTGACTCGTGCAGGTTGACTGCGCATGACCTCCCGACTTCGGAAGGTCGTATCTCCGCCGTTTGAACTCACGTTTAGGTGTTCTTGGACTCTATAAATCCCGACAGTTCAAGGAATACATTCCTTATGCTGAGGATATTAGATCATCCAGACCGAGACAATTGGATCTAGCTGGTCAGGTCGGGTCCATTTCGTCGAGTTGGTCAGCTAGTCTAGGTTGACTCATATGACCTCGACTTGAGGAAGGTCATATTTCCTTTGTTGAACTCAGGTTGGGTGTTTCTTGGACTCTATGGAAAGCCCATTGGGTGGAATACATTCATATGCTGAGGGAGGATATTAGATGTCAGACCAAGGTGTTAGATGAGGCTCGTCAGGTCAAGGTCAGCTCGTCGGGTTCGGTCGACTCGTCTGGGTTGACTCACGCATGACCTCGACCAGGAAGGTCATATCTCCTTCGTTTGAACTCCGTTTGGGTGTTCTTGAACTCTATCGACCCATTGAGTCAAAGGCCATTCATAGCACCTGAGAGGATGGCCAGATGTCAGACTGAAAGGGTGTTAGATCGAGAGCTCATCCAGGTCAGGTCAGCTCGTCGGTTCGAATTCGACTCGTGCGGGTTGACTCGCATGACCTCAACTTGAGTCATATCTCAGCCGTTTGAGCTTCCGTTGAGTGTTCTAGACTCTATGAGAGAAACCCATTGAGTCAAAGTCATCCATATTCCCTAAGGAAGATATTAGATGTCGGACTGAGGTGATGGATAGAGCTCGTCCAGATCAGGTCAGCTCGTCGGTTCAAGAGTCGGCTCGTGCGGGTTGACTACGCATGACCTCCAACCGGAAGGTCATATCTCCTTCGTTTGAACTCAGATTTAGTGTTGTGGACTCTATGGAAAGGCCATTGAGTCAAGAATCCATCCATATACCTAAGGAAGATATTAGATGTTGGACCGAGGTGATAGATAGAGCTCATCCAGGCAGGAGTCAGCTCATGGATTGGTCGGCTCGTCTAGGTTGAGCTCATTATGACCTCCAACCGGAAGGTCATAACTAACCGTCCTAAACTCGATTCGAGTGTTCTTGGACTCTATGAAGCCCATTGAGTCAAGAATTCATCAATAAAGATAGCCTAATAAGATTGGAACTCATATTAGTCTTAGAAGCATATGTGAAAATAGTAGGCCCTGTAGGTAACCATAGTTATTCATATTATGATTCATAAATAACTCATAAGCATACAGGGTAAAGCCTTATAGTTATTTATGCATACAATGAGATAGTGAAACATACAAAGTTATGAATAAATGCGATTATATATATATCATATATATCATATGATTACCAGTGACAATAATTATTCGGAGATATGAGATATATCATGAACATAAAATAACACATTGATTGAATACGCTTAGAAATTTGGTAGAGGATGGATGGGCATGCCTATTAGGGAAAAACCAAGTCTGCAACATACAAGTTCTGATATCGATGCCCCGTTTGGGTTGATGAGATAGATCCCGTTTGGATCACGGTGGCCAAGAAAGAGGTCACGCGGCGCCTGGGCCCTTATAGATGATCATTGTCGTCTGGTAATGTGACGCTCTCGGGCCCTTATAGACCTTGTTTCACACGGTGAGTGCAGTATGTGGGCCCATATAGTTTCCTATATATCCACTTCTAAGTTTTATGCAAACATAAAAACATAAAAAGAAATTGGCAATTATGCAAGCGAAATGTAGAGAATACATGACATGATATGAGAAGCATAACCTTGTTATGTGATGATAGTATCTGATTCTGAGAGCAAAGTAAAGTACAAGATGACATGAAAAGTATATGAAGATGATAAGAAATGGCCAGTTATAGAAAAGTATATATATACTTAGAAATAGTAAGAATCTTAGCCAAATAATTTTATGTGTTATATGCATTGTATAGAAGTGGGGTGACCATAATAGGAGTCATCCAAGTGTGTTTTAATTCCTTTAAGCGTAAAACTTATGCAGATTGTTCAATCAGGTGTAGGTCGAAAGAGGAAAACAGGAGAGATAGGACCAATCCATAAGCCAATCAAGGCCACGCATCAATAGGTGTCCTTGGAAGACCTTTAGTCACATTTGTATATAGAAATTTTGTAAACTGATATAAATATTATGAAATGTTGAACACTTCCATATGGGCTTGTATATATATTTTATGTCCGTACTTTCACGAGAATATAATACAAGTTAATTATTCTTTGATATATGAATGAACTTAACAAAGTTTATATGTGAAGAAAAAAAAATGACCCACACTCACTTGACACCACATCACAGGAGTTAGGCTCGGATCTTACCAGTGAGTCCCTCCCCTCTTCATCAAATCTGCTCCTCCTTACGATGCACGATCTCACATGCTCGTCTTCTTTGTCAACGTCGACTTTTACACTTTCTTTTTTTTTTTTTTTTTGTTGTTGTTGGGCCTGGGACCCAAGATATATGTAACCTTTTCGTCAATGAATATTTATTAATTCATCTTACTTCTTTCGCCTTTATTTGCGCTCTTCGTGCTATTCTGCTTGGTTTGAATTTGCTTCTTGTATGCGTGATCTGGATTAAGCGCCTGAGTTATGATGTTGAGCTCCTTAAATTGGTTCGCCGAGGCTCCGGGGCTTTCAAGCCTTATGGTTTAATAACTGGTAGGCTGAATCCTTTCATTTTATGGCTGTCTTGGAGTGGATGAGCTCGTGAAGTGAAATCTCTTGGAGGCTCCATAGTTTGTGTTGTTTGGTGACTCGGCTCCTTGGTTGCATGGCGCTGTGTAAGGCCCAGTTGAGCTCGTCGGTGTGAAATTGTTAGACTCCGTCGAATTCGAGTTACTGACGGTTGAATTCACCAGGCGTGTGGCTTCTTTGAGTTGTTGAGCTTGTCAACGTGAGTTGGTGGGCTCCATCGGCTGAGTTGCCTGAACTGATTTGACTCCTTAAATTTTGCATGGCTGTGTAGGCTGAGTTGGGCTCGTCGGTGTGAATTTGTTGGGCTCAAATCGGCTAAGTTACTAAGTGGAATGACTCCATAATTGCATGGCTATGCGAGAATCATTAAAGCTCGTCAATATAATTGTTGTGCTCATTGTTGATTTGCTGGTAAAAATATTCCTAAATTTGCATAGTGCAGCTAATAGTAGTTGAGGCTCGTTAGTGAATTTGTTGGGCTCGTCGGCTAAGTTACTGAAGCCGATTTGAATTCTAGAATTTGCGTGGCTTGAGTTGTTGAGCTTATCCAAACGATGAGTTGGTGGCTCCATCGGTGAAATTTCAGCAGGCGATTTGACTCCTTAGGGTGCATGGCTGTGTGGCTGAGTTAGGCTCGTCGATGTGAATTTTATTGGGCTCAGGTCGGAAGGTTACTAAGTTGGAATGACTCCTAGGCTGCATGGCCTATGCAAATCGTAAAGCTCGTCAATATGGGGCTGCGTGCTCATGTTGATTTACTTTAATTTGAAATAGTTCCTAGAATTTGCATGGTCTTTGTAATTTGGTTGAAATTTCAGTCAGTGTGGACGTTGAATCTGTGCGACTAAGTTACTGAAGCGGTTGAATTCCTAGAACTGCGTGAAGCTGTATTTCGGAGTTGTTGAGGCTTGTCAGCGTGAGTTGGTGGGCTCCATTAATTTGGGTTACTTTGAGGCGATTTGACTCCTTAAGGTACATAGCTGTGTAAGAGCGGATTGAAATTCAAATCGACTCGTCGATGTGGGTATTGAACCGTGGTGGGTTGCCTAAGTTGGAATGACTCTGGAATTTGCATGAACATGCGAGAATCGTAGAGCTGTTAAATGCCAGGGCTGTTGGGAAGAGCTCGTCAATGCGAACAGTTGGGTAGAGCTCGTCCATGTGAACTTATCAATCGCAAACTGCTGGGCAGGGCTCGTCTATGTGAACTGCTAGGAAGAGCTCGTCAATGCGAACAGTTGGGTAGAGCTCGTCCATGTGAACTACTGGGAAGGGCTCGTCAGTGCGAACAATTGGGCAGAGCTCGTCCCTATGAATTAGTGGGAGGAGCTCGTCTATGCGAATTGCTGGGAAGAGCTCGTCAATGCGAACAGTTGGGCAGAGCTCGTCAATGCGAGCGATTGGTGGCTGCGTCCGTGAGCTGGCGGGAAGAGCTCGTCGATTGTGGCTGATTGGCGAGCTCGTCCATTTGAATTGTTGGGCTCCGTTAGTTGAGTTGCCTGAACTGAGTTGGCTCCTTAGGCCGCGTGACCTGTGTAGAGTAGACCAAGCTGGTGTTGAAGTGTTTGTTGGGCTCGGGCGCTTTGGCGGGAGTGGTGATGTAGCCAGTGGCGCGATGTAACCCTAAGGCGATCGGCTCCTCGAATAATGAGTGACTTTTGTGCGAGTAAGCGAACTCGTCAAAGTGAGGCGCTAGGCTCGGTATTTGTGGCCAGTGGCGATGAAGCAGTGGCGATGTAGCCCAGTGGCGATATAACTGGCGATCGACTCCTCGGCGGTGGCGTGACTGTCGCGGTAGGCGAACTTCGTCGAGTGGTTTGCGGCGGGCTCGGTATGGCCAGGAGTGGCGATGTAATGAGTGGCGATGTAGCCTAAACGTCGACTCCTCGGGTAGCGTGACTGTGCGAGTAGAGCGAGACTACGTCAAGGTGGTACAGCAGCTCGGGCGTATGGCCAGGAGTGGCGTATGGCGTGGCGATGTGGCCGTGGCGATGGCCGGTGGTGATGTGGCCCAGAATTAGGCGATCTTGGCTGGTGATCGACTCCTCAGTGGCGTGACTGTGCGGAGTAGGCAGACGTCAAAGTGTTCTTCCGGGCTCGGGCGCCCCATGGTCGGTGACGATGTAGAGTGGCGATGTAACTGGTGATCGACTCCTCGGGTGCGTGACTGTGCAGAGTAGACGAACTCGTTAAAGTGAGTTGCTGCGTGCGGCCATTCGACTTTTGATTTTCTTGGAAAGGTGCGAACGTCTTTAATGCTGACTTATGGAGAATTTGGAACGTTCGGGTGACTTTTCGAATGCTTTGGCCTTCTTATAAATGGCGGCTTTATTGCTATGGAGTTTACTTTGAATATTCTGCTTCCTTTGGTGCGTACCCGAAATCTGGGCGAGATGAAGTGTCGAAGTCTGGTTGTTTTTGCTGGGGATCCACTTGAAGATTCTGGTGCAGTTTTGTCGGATTTATGCTTGTGGGAGTTGTGTTTTTCCCTAGTCTCCCCTTTATGGGAGTCATGTTATTCCCTAGCTCCGTGCTAGGGGATGCGCTCGGGGAGGGCGACGCATTTCTTGCGTTGCCTTCTCCATTTTCTGTTCTTCTTTCTCTTCCTTCCTCCTTTCTCCTTCTCCTTCTTTTTCATCTTTTTTTCCACATCTCATTCTCCCCTTTTAGTTCTTACACTAAACTCCTTCCACCCCTTTTTCTTCTCCTCTTTTCCCACCTTTCTAGTCTTCTTCCATTATTTCCATCTCATTTCCTTTTTCTTCTGAAGGGTTTTTCACAGGGCTGCTTGTCTTGAAACGCTTCCAAGATGTGTCGATGAGACCTACACGATTATGCTTGAATGTAATCTTATTGGAATAAAGAGAGACTTTTCTTTTAGCATCTCACGAGCTTTCTCCTTTATTGTATATAACTTTCTTGAGCATTATATGTACGAGTTGTGTGTAGCGTCTTATGAGGAATAATCATTGATGGCCAGGATCTGGCGAAAGTGGTCAATCTCCATTTAAGATTACAAACCAAGGCCTCTTGATAAAACGTTTAGATGCTCCATTCGGGCATGTTGTAAATTTTTCCCTCACTCCAGTTTGGAGCTTGTAATTACTGGTGCGGCGACTCGAGATATGATATAGGGGCCTTCCCGGTTGGGGGCCCAATTTCCCATGTCTTTGGATTCTTCCTTCTTTGGCAATAGCTTCTTTTCTAAGACGAATCACCCCGCCACTGTAGCTCCACAGGTTTGACTTTTTGGTTGTAGTACCTTCTTTCATCTTCCTTTGATAGTCTTACGCGCGCCAGAACCTGCTCTGGTTTTCATCTAAGGGTCCGATTTAGGCGAGAGCCTCATCATTGTGTTCAGCTGCTTCTTGTAGCTTCGATCCTTGGGGACTTCTTAGATCTCAGCAGGGGCTACTACTTCCGTGCCGAAGGCTAGGGAGAAAGGGGTTTCTCGGGTTCTTTGGCCACGTGTAAATCCTGTAGGCCCATGGCACTTCGGGGAGGTAATTTTACTTTCCTTTGAGATCTTCGATTTGGTCTTTAATGCGGCTTTAGGGTTACGATGGTGACTTGACTGTCATTAGACTCACGGATGTCTTTGGGGACGAGTAGTAATTTTTAATTTCGAGCTCGGCACAGAAATCTCTAAATTTAGCGTTGTCCAATTGTTTCCCATTGTCTGTTACCAGGGCTCTTGGGATACCAAACCTGCATATAATGGCCCGCCACACAAAATTGCGTATCTTTTGGAGATATAGGATCATCCTCCCGCTTTTGGCCTCGTAGGTATCTTCTATATGTCTTACCACCGGTTTGGGAGTCCTTCTTAGGACCTCTAGGCGGTCAACTTCGGTGAATGAGCGGGTTGGGGAGCACCTATGGCGGCCTCATATTCGACCTGTTGTTTGGAGGCTTGGAATCCGAATGCGAGTGCGTATTCGATATCATTTCGCCTGGAGAGATCGGGATGGAGCCTGCTCAGCTCGCTTGCGCGTTTGAGGCTCCATCTCTGTGGAGAGTTTCCGGATAAGGGAGGTCATTCATTGCGCCCGAGCGTTCTCGGTAGGCTCTGGCGGTGAATTCCGCGATAAAGTGACTAAGACTTGCCCTTTTATTGCAGTTTTTGGCTTGTATCTGATGTCGAACTTCTCAGCTCTATGGCCCATTTCATCAACCTTAGGAGAGACTTGGTTTATGTAACACACCTTTGTGAATTAAAGTCGGGACTTATGGTGTGAGCACGGAAGTAAGAGCGAAGTTTTGAGCTGCGGTTACCAAGGCGAAATTAATTTTCCATCCTTGGGTATCTCTCTCTACGCTCCTCTTAAAGCCGTTTCTTGATAGTAAACTAGATCTTTACTTTTCGTTCTTTGTCTCTGACGGGGCTATGGTAGTCGAGAAGTTTGATAACTAAATTATAAAGTAAGGAGCTCCCTTGTGGGACTTACCGAGAATGGGTGGAGAGCTTTCAGTATGTTTTTAAAGCGAGAATGCTTCTTAGCATAATATCCATTGGAATGCCTTCTTGGGACTTGGAAGAAAGGTTGGCATTTGTCACTTGCCCTAGATCTGAGGCAGAGCAAGGCGGCCAGTCCTTCCGTCGGTATTAGACTTCCTTTATACTTGATGGTGATGGCATGTCGAGCCTGACCTTTATCTTCATGCGGATTTGCTTCAATTCCTCGGTGGTTGACTATGAAACCAGAATTTCGGTGTCATGAAGAAGTATGGTGGATTCAATTTCATCATTGTAGTTTCCAGATGCGAAGCCTTCGGATAGGCCACGGTATGTACGGAACTTCATTTGTGATGGTTACCGACATGTCATCTATGTATACTTCCATAGTTGTGCCTAACTGGTTGCAGAGACATCGCAATCTACGATATGTAGCTCCTATGTTTTGAGCCCAAAGCGGCATCACCACGATAGCAATAGGTTCCACCTGCGTGACGAGGTCTTTTCTTGGTCGCACAGGTGCATCTTTCGATCTGGTTGTGGCCGGAGAAGGCATCCATAAAGCGAGAGTTCATGGCTGCGGTGGCATCTGATAAGTCGATTTCGCGGCGAAGCGTCGCTGGGCATGCTGATGTCGATGAAGTCGATCACCAGTCGCCGTTCGCCGTTGCCTTTGAAGTCTGGCGTTGGCTAGCCATTCGAAATTATTCTACTTCCTTGATCGATCCTGGCGTGTAAGGTTTGTTGACTTCTTCGTTGATGGCTTTTTGCCTTTACGGCGCGGCTTCTCCTTTTTGTTTGGCGGCTTAAGGATGGGGCGACGTTCGGCCACGTGAGTGATTCTTGTAGGATCGATTCCTCCCGTATCTGCTGGCTGCGAAGACGTCTTTGTTTTGTTTTAAAAAATGGATAAGGGGGTTTTTGAGGTCTTCCGATAGCTTGGATCCGATATAGGCGAGATGCTCCGGGTCGTCATCCAATAATACGGGTTCCAGTTCTTCTGATGGCTCGGGTCGGGTGATCACCTCGTCACGCATGTCGAGCTCATCCAGGTATATGTTGTCAACCGCCTTTTGTTTCATGGATGCTGAGTAGCATTCCACGGCCCACCGGATTAATATCCTCGAACCATTCCTCCGTTCTGATAGGGAACTTGATCATCATATGGTATCGCGGAGGATGGCTTCATTGCATTGAGAGAGGGTCACGCCCGACAACAACATCGTGTAGCGGGCGGGCGTGCGATGGGAACCTTCGCTGCGGTCGTTGCTGTGGGGATCTCCCAAGTGAGTACTAGTTGTATTGAGCCTAGAGGTAGTACTTTTTCTCCAGAGAACCCTCGTAGGTGAGCATTGTGGTTCGGTTCTGCCGATGCCCACTTTATCGGTGAGCGCGAAGATGACGTCGGTGAACTCCGTTGTCAATTAGGACCCAGATGTTGTTTTGTTGGCCCTTCTTTACTTTGAACTACTAGTGGTCGTGGTGAGGTGTTGGCACCTCAAGTCTGAGTCAGAGAAAGTGATCGGCGATGTCAGTCGTAGTAGTTTAGACCTTTGTTTGTATTTCCGCTACACCTCGAGACGACACGATGCTCAGAAGGGTGGGCCTTCACGTCTTTGAACGGGTCCTCCTCCTATGAATCCTCTACGAGATTACGGATTTCACACAGGGATTGTTGATTGCTGTTCGTCGTCTGGGGTGGCGATTCGTGGCGGAACCAGTTACGAGCTTGACTGCGGATCCCGATTCTCGGGGATATAAAGCATCGGAGGTATCTGCGCCTTATCAAGTACTCTATTTCTCTCTTGAAATTTGTATGCGATCGTCGTCTGGTGTAAGTAGTCCACTATGGAACTTCCTTGATGCCCAGGTTGTCTCTTGTTGTAAATTTTGACTTCATCCCGAGTTGGCCATCTCGAGGCTGATGCGTTTGTTACTTAGCGCACGGGACTGTGATCTTGAAATTTGTCGGGGTGGCTCTTGGGGCGAATAACGGCGTCGATCTCTTGGGCTGCGATTGGAGCCAAAGCGATCTAAAGGTTGCCACGCCTTTTGAGGCAAGCTCTCCATTCTTCTTTGGAGATGTTTCACGGTCGCTTTGCCTCTTGGGAGAAACTGTCCTCGTCGTTTATGCAATCATCTTTTCTTTGTGAATGGGAGAGCTCTCTTTCTTGGATGTGAGGGCCTCTTCAGTTAATATATTCTAAAACTGCGAGCACCTCTGCCATGTTGTTTGGGGATTTTGGAGATGGAAAACATTAAGTCTTTATTTGAATTCCTAAACCAACCATGAGCAGTAATGCGAACTTCTACGTCAGTATATCTACCTTTAGAGCTGATCATTGAATCGTGGACATAAGACATCGGGCTTTCTTGCGTACTTACCTTGATAATCGTTCGCGGATGGTAACTTGGCTTTGCAGCCGTCCGGCTCCAATGAAGAAGTGAGAGGCGAAACGCCAATGGATAGCTCCACGAATAGGGGAGATTGATGATAGGAGATTGATGATGGTGGGAGTCTGAACTAGCGGTACATCAGCCTTAGGTGATAGCGAAGCCCAGATCGCATTGGATCTGATGACCATGCAAACCCATTTGGTTTTCAGAGGTGTCGAGATGATTCATGTGATCTCTAGTACCATCGAACGCTTCCACCTCGTGGGTATTCAATCCTGGTCGGAAGGGGGAAGTGGAGCACCTCACTGTGATAGGGTGACTCGCTGTCAGACTAAGGTGTTCATATGTCGAGCACGCCTTTCACTACCTCCTTCACGCCGAAGCTTCCTTGTTACCGGAGGTTCTTAACTCTGCTCCCATGAGTGTTCGCGCCGAGATGGCGAATTCTCCGCCTCCCATGCGTTTCCAAGGGCCGCCAAGGTTTTTCTCCCGGTTGATGTGGTCCGCGTTTCGGCACTACCGGATTCGCTCGCTTGCAATTTCGGGGAATACCAACATTGTGCCGCCCTTCGCGGAGTGCCGTTGTCGCGACCTTCCCGTTTGTCGCCTCCAGGTCGCCGATCCGGTCCGTGAGTTGTTCTAACTTTTCACGACGCTGACAGGAGGCGGCGCTTCTACCTCATCCGTGTCGCTTTGGCGCAGCTTCTATCATACGGAGGTTTCCGGGCCGTTCGCTTTGGTTGTCGGGTCTCAAGATCCCAGATTAGCATCTCCGCCAGATTCGGAAGCCGATACTATCAGTAATCGAGAAATCGCTATACGGTAAAGGAACCCACGTTCGCGCACGCGCCAATCGACTTATGCCTTTTTCAACTGAACCGCCGAGCGCAGGCGCTGGGGAACGGACTCGGATTTGTCGATGGGTCGGGATGCAGGTTTCGACAAGGGTTCACTATGATGATCACAGACCATGGATTCCAGGCTCGGATAGCACTGGTGAAAAACACAAGGAAGAAGGGGCTTGCTGTGGCCGGCCCGTGGCCGTCCGATACGGAAAGCTTTGGCTTTTTCTCTGAGAGAGAAAAGAGAGACTCGCCAGGACTGCGATAGGGCATATGTTTTCATGCACTTTCTTCACCGATAAGGACTCTCTGTATTTATGGGATGGCCTCCCACTGGATGAGTTTGGATTCATTCATCAATGATGTTATTTTTAATATAGTCCGATTTATTTGAGACATAGTGATATAGAAAAAGAAAGTAGCTTTATTCTGGGGATAATCTTCCCTTCCTTATCGTGGGAGATTTATCGGACTTTATGAATGATATACACAGGGACTATTCTATTTTCTCAGACTCGGAGACTTTCCATGCTGGCCTCAGCTGGTTTATCGACCTCTTTCCTAGCCGACCCAAAAGGTCGGAATGTCAAATTTAAAAGGCTTGAGTGCCTCATCAAAACCTTCCTTTGAATTAAATCGATGGGTCGCACTACTGGGGCCACTGGTCGTAGGCTATAACCTATTTTTCAACTCCTATCAATGATTATGGACAGTACCAAGGATCAAAATTGTTCACAAGTACAAAGCTCAGAGCATGTACTTAATTAAGCTACAATGATTCGTATGAATTAGCCAATTCGCTATTTATTACAATCACCTTAATGAATATTTACTAAGAGAAGAGTATATGAATAACTCTATATGTAAATGTGTTTTTATTAAGAAATCAAAAATCAATTTTGTAATTATTATTGTGTATGTTGATGATTTAAATCTTTTTGGAACTCGAGTTCATAAAAACAACAAAATATTTGAAGAACTAATTTGAAATGAAAGATCTTGGAAAAAGAAATCTTGTCTTAGCTTTTAGATCAAGTATTTTCCAAATAGAGTGTTGATTCACCAATCAACATATATTAAGAAAATTCAGCTCGTTGATATGGATAAAACACATTCATTAAGCTCTCTAATATTGGTTATTCGATCACTTGATGTGAAAAGGACCTACTTTGTCATTATGAAAATGGTGAAGAATTATATGGTCCTGAATTACCATATTTTAGTGCTATTGGTGCGCTTATGCATCTTTTTTATTGTACTCATCCATATATTGATATTTTTGTCAATTTATTAGTCAGGTATAGTTCTACTCCAACTTGAAAACATTGGAACCGCATCAAGCATATATTGCGCTATCTCCGTGGAACTACTAATATAGGTTAATTTTACTCAGAGTACTCAAAACAACAATTACTCAGATACACAGATGTAGAATATATTTTATATCAACATAAAGCCATGTCACAAATCGAGTATGTTTTTAGTTATAATGGAATTGCTATTTCATGGAGATTTGTCAAGTAGACAATGGTGACCTATTTATCAAATCATTAAGAGATTTTTGCAATAGATGAAGCAAGTCGAGAATGCACATGACTAAGATCAATGATCCAACATACTCGGGAATCTTGTGGGCTATTCTCTATCAAAGATAACACGACATTACTATTTGAAGATAATGTTACATATATTGCACAAATCAAACGAGGTTATATTAAAGGAAAAAAGAACTAAAGTCATTTCACTAAAATTCTTTTACACTCACGAACTCCAAAAGAATGGTGAAATTTATGTCTAATAAACCTACTCAAGTGATAATCTAGTAGATATGTTCACAAAATCATTACCAACCTCTCTCTCGATGCACACACCCCACCACACGCTATGAACAGAAAATCAAAGGATATTGACACAAGAGGATGCTGATTGAATACCAGTGCACCAGACTTCTTCAGTTCTAGAATTTTTTTCATACTCAGGCTTCCTTATTGACAAAGTTTTAATGAGACAAATGAATAATTTCTCTTAAGTTTTATGGTAGTTCAAGGGGGGTTGTAATTATTTTAGTTGCAATCAAATGCAATAAATGCCTATCATGTTTGGGCTTCATGCAGAACGTCATCGCTTAAATAAAAAAGAGATTAGAAAGGAGGGGGCTTGGGCTCAGTTTCAGGATAGTTTATCAGACTTCTTTTTGTCGACTACGTATAAGTGTTCCTGAGCGAATGTAATAATACTCCAAAGGTGCTCCTGGTTCTTATATCACACTCCAAGCCTAATCCCCACCTGGTACCCAGAGATACGCTGCTGCACTGTACCCCACCACAGTATCACCGGCCTGACTGGGCGGCCCCAACTTAAAACCATCTATGTTAGTGGCATTTCCACCATCACATTCACACGCTCTCTAAGGAAAACACCTCTACTATACTGTAAAGGTTTAATTGTTAAAAACCCCTTTGGTAAGAATATTCCCACTCTGATGGAGTGGGCTGCATTTTGGGCTTTATAAACGTTTCAGCTCATGCGACGCACGCTGCTACAGGTCCACTATTTATATTGATCAACTGTATAATCGACAAGATTTGTTCCAAAAAAGAAAAAATAATGTACTGTGCTATTTGGTACATAACATTTTGGCTCTGACATCAGACAGGACGCCACCCTCATTTTCGGTATATTTTTGTCTGGCTCTCTGGAGACGCAGAAAGATGCAGTGGAGATCTGCTGTTTGTCGTAGAACCGACGCCATCCCCGATCTGCTGATGGCCATGTTCGATCCGACTTTCACCGTCAATCCGCTCCGATCGGTTTCGACGGCGCTGATCTCCCCAAAATTTCGCACCGTGCACTGCGACCTGCTGCCCTCATTTTACGCTCTGACCAAGCTTGAAACCTGCTGGACATTTTGTTGCTGAATCTGCATCCGTGATCCAAACTTCAGATTGATACCGCTGCAATGCCAGTTTTAGAACTTTTATGTTTTAACAATTCTGAATCCAGGTTACAATGATGGGTTATATCTAGTTGAGTGGACAATTGGAATCTGCAGTAAGATCTAAATCTTGTTTCATTTCTTTGCACATATCGATTGGTGGTGACAACTGTCGGACTGATGATGTTTGCCGTATTAGCCCAGTGGAGTTGAGGACTAGTTTTAGGTGTAGAGCAATGGGCCTGTTGAAGAACTTATGGCTCTTTCTTTAGTTCTTTTATCATTTATTTCGGGGATCAAATAGATAGTAATGTAGATGCTGCAAATTCAGGTTGAAATTAACATCTGCATGTAGTTTGAAAAGCTGTTATTTTTTGCAAGCCTCCAATGACTGAAATGTTAACATTAACTATGAGAATGTTTAATAGTCAATATGAACTGTTATGAGTTTGCGATCTAAGATGAACTTTGAACCTCTATGAGTTTATTGGAAACGAAAAAAGAGAAAAAAAAGAGGAGAAAACATAAATTAATTGAGGTTTAAACAAACCTCGATATAGGTTATGGCCATGAATGGAATCAGAGTTTTAAAATATATACATAATATGCTTTCACCCTAATACCTATCAAGAAAGAAAAAAAATGCTTTCAGCCTAATCATTCTAGAAATCACTTTGACCATCTGGACCATGGTGAAAACTGAATCCTTCTTTAATACATCCAGTCTTAACTCAAATACTACAGAAAAAAAATTGACAAAGTAGAATGAAAGATATCAATACGCTTGATCGATTTGATCAGAGAACTGAATAAATGAAAATTTACTTGAGTTTCGTTCTAATCCTAGCATTTAGCAAATATAGCCTTTCTTATGGTGAATGATCTCCAAACTGATTTTTATAGTATAATTTTGAACTTAGTCTCCAAATTCTATATAAACTTTAAAGCCTTAGATCATTGACAAGTAACCTTCTAGTCTAACTGATAGAGTCTCTATTCCAGTGATTTGATTTAAGGCAATGATTATTCTTATCTTTGTTAAAACAAAGGCTATTGTGTTTTTCCTCATGCATGGATGGATGTTCTGCCTACACTTACATCATATATTTTTCAGTCACTTATTTTTCATGAAGATCCCAAATTTGATTTTACCAGGATTTCTGTTTTGTTCTTGATGTGGTGCCATTCTTCCTCTAATGATTGTGTTCGTTCTTTAGATCCCAAAACAATACTTCTTTAAAATAATTTTCTGTGTTATTATTTCAAATTTCAGTGAGTTAGATTCCTGTAGCTCCAGAATGTTCTTCGATATTTTCATGGACATTCTTGTAGTGTCACTGAATTTGAACTGGGTGACATTTTCGTCAAATGCATCCTAGATTCTGTAATCAGCAATAGACTTTATGATTGCTCAACTTTGTATTTTCTATGCATTCTGTGGTTCTTTTGTTGCAGATAAGTGTTATCAAACTGAATCAACAGACTTTGTGTCCTACAAATACTTGATATTGGAACAAAATATATTAAGAAAGATATGGATATCAACAATTGGCATTCAGAATTGGAATATGACCAGTGGTTACGACTCCCTGTATCAGGTCCCAGACCATCAGCTCGCTACAAGGTTGTGCTCTTTTATAAATTTACTCTTTTTTTCAAACTCTGCAAATACCCTTGCTGCTTTTAATATTTGCTTTCTTTGTACTTTCTTGTCTCTTGGGCTTTGGACAACTGATCAACCTCATATGCCTAATGAATTTGTTAGAACATTTTTTTGACTTTTTCCCTGTTTATGGGTAAGATACTTACGATGCCATTTTATCATTACATCTGTAGCATGCTGCTGCAGTGGTTGATGAAAAACTGTATATTTCTGGCGGAAGTCGTAATGGTCGGTATCTATCGGATATTCAGGTATTTGATTTACCTGTTATATTGTGTGAAGTGATTCCTTTCTTGTGGTTCCTGTGATAATGGTGCCATGTTTCAGGTCTTTCATCTTAGAAGTTTGGCATGGTCTGCTCTAAAACTGAAAATGGAAACGGATGCTGATAAAGTTGAAGAAAATAACTTACAGGAAGATTTTCCAGCCACCTCTGGTCACAATATGGTAAAAGTTCCATTATTTTTACATCCTTAACTTCTACTTCTGTATAAGTTTAATTTGTTCAGATTTAGATGTAGGGGAGCCTTGTGCACCCGAGGGGTCCAAGCCCACATTTCTTGTATACACCTTTTTTGCCTATCAAAAAATGAGTTTAATTTGTGCATAAAATGATGTTATTTATAACCACTTAAATAATTCTAATTTTGGCAGATTAAGTGGGGAAACAAACTTCTTATCCTTGGTGGCCATTCAAAGAATTCTTCTGATGTTGTAGCAGGTTAGCTTGTTATAGATCCACTTAGCTGCTATTCACACTAGATAAGAGATTATGTGATTTTCATTGGAACCTGTTCTCATGTTTACTGAACTGCTTGCAGTGAGGGCTATTGATCTAGAAACTCACCAGTGTGGTGTTATCAAGACCTCAGGAAAAGTTCCGGTAACTAACAAATGTTTGACTTTTTGTCCTCGGCCATAGGGCTTCTCAAAATAATTTTATTATTCTCTCTCTCTCTCTCTCTCTCTCTCTCTCTCTCTCAATCTTTTAGATGGGAGAATGATTATCTCAATCTACCTTTCTTCCTATTTGTATTTAAAGTTGTATTAGTGTTTGTTGTCTAAGGGAATTGATGGTTGGTATGATTGTGGAGTATATTCCAGGTTGCTCGTGGGGGACAATCTGTAACACTAGTTGGTTCTAGATTGATAATGTTTGGTGGAGAAGATAGGAGCAGACATCTGCTGAATGATGTCCATGTTCTTGATCTAGATACAATGACTTGGGATGTTGTGGAGGCAACGTAAGCATCTAATTTACTTTTATAAGCAGCAAACCAACTTTCTTTCAGAAGAGTTCTGCTTCATTTTCTTATGTTTTGATAGGCAGACACCTCCAGCTCCCAGATTTGATCATACAGCTGCAGTGCATGCGGAACGCTACCTTCTCATTTTTGGTGGTTGTTCACATTCAATATTTTTCAATGATCTTCACATCCTAGACTTGCAAACTGTAAGTGTTTAACCTTTTGGTTGTTCTGTTTGGTTGAGTGCTGGTTTGTTAAGTCCTGATCAAAATTAAACTGCCTGGAATCCTTTTTTGGTATCTTTGTGTATGTAATAGGCAGGATGATACAATTTACAGCTGTTCCAAAAGAAGTTGCTATCTTTTTTTTTTTCCTTTTTCTATTTTGTAATAATTGTCAGCATATGTCTATCAAGTGTAAAGTAGTTAACAAGATTTATTGTGTCGTCTAATTATGCTGTCTAGATATTGTTATTGAATTTAATGTATATGGATTGGGATCCATTTAATAAGATAAATATTTTGCCACTTAGATGCAAACTTTATAGGTCCATCATTCTGGTTGAACTTGAAGTTGTCACAGCAAATGTAATTGGCTACTTTTTTCACATATATGTCACATTTTTTCTTTTAATAAAATTATGCAAGGGGGTTTGGACTTGGGTTTTCTTTGTAGCACTTCACATTTGAGAAGTTCTAGGCTTTGTTAACTAACTTCATCATGTTATTGGCATCCAAGGATCAGAACCTTATTTTATGATGAGAATGCATGATTGCCCCAAAAAATAAAAAAAAGGAAATGGGTCTATTGCAAAGAAATGAGAATGACGGGTTTTTGACGGATAGGGGTATTTTGTAGAGAAATGGGTGTAGTGGTGGGAAATGGGATAGAGAGGTTTTGTACTAGATTATAAATATTTAGATTTGTATGAAAATAAATAGCATTACGCAATTATTAATACAATAATCTTAAAATTGACGAATACAAGTATTAGAAATATATTTATCTTTTAAAATTTATTTATTCTATTTAAAGCGAAATTAATGAAAGATGTTTTTTTAATATGCAAAAATGATATCTATATTTTAGCATTATCTATGGTTTTTTAACTGTTGAAAATATTTTTTAAAAACTTTCAAAATACTTAATTTAGGCAAATTTGTTTCTAAAATTATATTTATTTTTATTTTTGTTTTTTAAAATTTATAAGTTTTATCCAATATTTAATATGAGGTGATAAACAAAAAAGGTTTAAATCTATTCCAACATGCTTCTATTGTTTTGGATACTGTTCTCTCTCTTTATATTTATTAATTCTTTTAGTCTATGTGATTGTATTTTTTTTTATGATAATTGTAACAGTTCTCCTAACAAAATTCTGGGAGTCTTGATTTTCAACATATTTTACAGTAGTCTACAGTGATTCAAAATACCTTTATGTTTGTTATAGCCTTGGGACTTTAAAACAATGGTCGAGCATCATGATTTTGAACCATGATTAATTAATGTCCTCTATCTTCTTCCTGAGACAACCTAAAATCTGGCAGGAGGCTTTTAATCTGTTTCATTTCAAGAAATTTAGGCTGTAGACTAAAGCATGTTTTCACTGTCTAACTTATGATTGCATCATTCACACACACACACACACACACACACACACACACACACACACATATATATATATATATGTATATAAAACAAAAAACAAAAAGTCTTCATTTTTTCAGATTTCTGCTCTATGTTTGTCTTTTATCCCACTGTATTTTGTATTTTCGTTGTGATATTAAGAAAATGTAAGAGATAGGATTATTTTATAGCTATCTCCTGTAATTGAATGTTTTGGAACTGGTACTATTATATTTGTTCTTCAAATAATCACAATTGGGCAATATTTTATATGTCATCTTCATTTGGAGCATATAATATATTACTCTGCAAATCTTGACAAGATAATGGAACAGAAAATAATTTATTTCAACTAATAAAGATCCATTTCTGATAGAAACCCAGTACCATAGGGAAAGGATTAAATCTTGTGTGGACTTAGGTTTCTGTGTTAAGGTCCCACAGCAGTCAAAAAGAAAATAGGAAAATTTTAAAATCCATCAAAATACAGGTATAAGAGATAACATCTTATAAGATAGCAGAAGAGGAGAATGAAATAATGGTAAGATGCATTTACTTTAGAAGATAAAATCGAAGGAGGGTAAAATGCCTCTATAGGACCCCCTGGTGATCTAACTATACCAAAAACTGAAATTATCAAGATAACGTACTCTTTTATGGGAAAGTACCAAATTGATTAAGGAATTCTGACTTTGCTTGAAGCTTGCTTCCACTCTACGGGTGCGAACCTCATCTTGAATTGTGTTTCTTATCCCTACTGGTTTAGAATAAACCTAAACAATACTTGAAAATCCTTCTGTCCTGACTTACCACATTCTAGCTGAGCTCACAGAGTCACAACTTCCATTCTCTGAATCAACTAAAGGAAGACTTTAGAGATGTGCAGGAGGAAGATACCTGGGAAAGCATTTCAAGCTCAATCTTCCACCTAATATGAAACCAAAGTAGAATGCTGTAAAATTATTTTGTTGCGGACACTCCAAACAGAACTGCTATCCGGCGGTTCCTCTATATGACACAAGCATTCAGGAAGAGGCTCTTATCCTCTCTTAATCGTGATGGGCGCCATTGGAATAAACTTTATCAGGTGCTGCTAACAAAGCCAGAACCATAATGTAGTCAGAGACCTTAGCCTTGAAAATTATTTTAGGGGGCAATAAGTCTGTTTTTCCAGTGTTTGCTGAATGAAGCATCATGAATCAGGCATGTATGGTCTTACTTCCAACTCCAAAGATTTTGGTTTTATGCCACTCTTGACTTCCAAGATCTTAATTCCACAGCAGATTGAGTGGTCCCAGCCTGAACGGCGGCGATGGTGATACCTAGATATAAGTATGCTGAGGTTGAAACCCATTACAAAATCTGGCATATCAGCAAGCAGGGTGGAGAGGCTAGCGTGCAAGACGCCAATAGCGATTTATTCTGATATGTGATGCAAGTTTGTTTTGCCTGTATCTATATAATTGTGATGGTAGTATTTTTATATCTTCTGAGCTCGTGTACAGGCACCCCAGAAACTTCTTTGTTTAACATGCCCAAGCTATTATCAGTGTTGACTAGTGTCAAGGAAAGGGATCCTCTCGCTAGTGAGGTATCCATATTGTGCCTTTTCCAGCCTACATTATTATAAGCTTTTGAATGATGAGGAACTCATAGTCTTACCATTCTCTTTACTAGGAACTCAGTCTGAGCATCAGAGGGCATTTTCACCATTTTTAGCTGTTATCCAGCTTTCTGTTACCATAATTTTTTTGTGCAGTATCAAACTGATTAATTATGCCTTTCATGTCAGGATGCCATATCAACTTTGTTCCCTGTAATGAATGATATTGATATGTCAATTTTCTTATCAATGTTGTATGTCTACATGTATAAATGATGTGGGTGCCAAACTGTTGCTTAGTTGTTTCAGCTTCTTATTTTTACTGCTTCTTCAACTTGAACTAAATCCATATTATGAGGAGACAATGATTTGTCTAACTTGAAATTTATAACTTATCTATATTTTACATTTTGTTTCTAGTTCACATTACTAGTAGCCTTGATTTTGCTAAGTTGAGTTGAATGTAATATAAACAATAACTGAAGTTGAAATTGGAGAACTTAGATTCTTTTGTGGAAATTTTCTAGCATGTACTAGGTATGTGCTCCAAATTCGTATGCAGAAGGACCACATTTTGATGTAGTTTAATTTGATTTCAGAAAGTCTATGTTATTGCTATACATGGATATCTGTTATATCATGCACCTGAATATCAAGTGTATATAACACATTAGTATATTAAGCACAAACTTGAAAACAGGGCCTCACTGTTTGCTCAGCATTTGTCAATGGGGAGAAGCATTTGGTTGCTTTTGGTGGCTACAATGGCAGGTATAATAATGAGGTATGTGCTATAAATATATGTTCAATTTCATTAAAATTAAATTTTATCCTTTTTTATTTTTATTTTATTTTAATTTTATCTATTAAGATTGCACTTGGGGTGCATGCTCAATCTTTTCATCTAATGGTAGCATTGTGAGATAAAAAGGTTCATTATTTTGTTGGAGTTAATCAATTATTTACTTGAATCTTGTTCTTAATTCCCATTTGTAGATTTTGCTATGTTTGATTTCTGTTGATCATATAAAATAGCACGTTTTTAATTAGAGTGAAGACGTATTCTTCAAAACTAAAGTGTGCTATTTGATTCACGTAAGCAACTCAGGTCATCAACATCTTCAAACTCCATTCATTTTTATAGTTTGCTATTTCTTATTTCAAATTTTAGTTTATATGTTTTCTTTGGAGTAGGCCATGTAGAGGTATTTTACAGAAATTGAAAGTCTATTAGAGATTTTTTTCAATAACAGTTTTCACAATAAAGTTTTTGAGAACATCTTAAAAATAGTTCTCTATTTTTTTTGTTAAATAAAATTCTATTTATGAAAATAAGTCTGCTTATTCTCCATTATGTAATATAAAAGTTTCCAAAATGTTTGCTATATTTTAACTATTGTACAAAATTCTCCGCTAAAGCAACTAAAACGCCTTAAATTAATTCTGAAGAAACTTGTTTTTTCAGAAAACATTCTCCAAAACTTTTTTTTTCCTCCATAATTTTCCAAATGCGTTTTCTAAGCTAAGAAACTCTCATTGGTTCTAAAAGAATAGAAAACCATTTTCAAGAAAAGCTGAACAAGTAATTTTGAAAGGTTTGAGTTTTATTAATGAAAGTTTAAATAATTTTTAAAGATTCGTGATCGTTTGCTTTTAACTTTTTTGGCCACTTATCACGAAATTTCTAAAAATTTTACAGAATAAACTAAGCCTCTTTCTATCTCAAGCTCATCTCTCTCCCAAAACAGTACCACCCTTGCTCAACAAGGGTGATGAGAGCTTAATAAAGACTCTCACCCAATGTTAGAATAAACAATCAACGCTTGGTCACTATTAAGTAATTATTTGTAATAATGAAAAAGTTTCTATTTAAAGATATTTCAAAAAACAAATGCCATTTGAGTAATTTCTTATTTTGTACTTTTAATAGCATTTGGAGTCCTTTATATTTTCAATAGCATTTAAACTGAACCAATAATTATTTAGGATTTTAATGAAGGATTTATTTATTAATATCAAGAAGGTCAAAGTGAACGCAGTGAAGTGGTGATCCCAATAAGAGGCACATGACACCTTGAATTTACTCCAGGGCCGGTTGTTAGGAGCACAAGCACCTGCAGGTTTGGGTCCCCTATGGAAAAGTCCTAAGGTCTCGTTTGGAACCCGGAAAGTACTATGGAAAGAAAATACTTTACAAAAGATTTTCTCATGTTTGCTCCTCACTGTGAAATATGAAAGAAAATCAAATATAATCAAAATCTCTCAAAAAATTTTTATATATTTAAATTTTTGTTCTTATATACAATAAACAATAAAAATGAAAGTTAGAATAAATATATAAAATTAATTTATATTTAGTTTTTAAACATTTTTTTTCCTCCAAATTTTCTCTCATTCCAGTTTTCCTCTTTATCTTCTTTTCTTAGTATTTTCTAGATTCCAAACGGAGCCTAAGGGTCTAAGTATATGAGGGTATTCAATCCATATGTATGTTTTTCTTGATTAAATGGTTTGGTCCACATGATCACTTTAGACAAAACAAAGATGCTAATTATGAGAACTTCTGTTCATCCTTCGGTTTATTCGCCAAGAAAGCTGAGTAGAAAAGAACAATAAAATTTTGAATCTTGTCACTTCTGCTGTTTTGGCTCCTAAAAGTGGTCAAAGTCACTTTAACTAAGACAACTAGTTTTGTAGCTTGTGTAAAGCTCTGGTTGAGTGGAGGTGTTTCTTTTTTCGAGTGCCAACTGTTGAAAAACCTGAGATAATTTTTATTTTTTTCCTTTCTCACAAGATATGGATGTGGCATATATTGTTTGGTATCATAATAAACATATTCATCTTGATACTATAATGTTTGGACTTCTTACAAATTGGAATTGATCGATCCCTGATGATTGATTTTCTTAGGGTTTTCCAGTGTCAACTATTTTTTACATGATAGCTTATTGCACTTTTTCGTGTAACTTGTCCTCAAACATTAATATCCTCGAATCCCAGATATTTGTCATGAAACCCAAGCGAACAGACTCGACCCGCCCCAAGATATTTCAGTCACCTGCAGCAGCAGCTGCAGCAGCGTCTGTTACTGCTGCATATGCCTTGGCCAAATCTGAGAAGCTGGAATTCATCGAAACAGATGATTCAAACTTTGAGGGAGTTAGAAAAATAACTCTTGCAGATGATTTACTTCGAAATCAATGCACCAGAGAAGAAAATAAAGTCTGGAATCTTCAGCCGTCAGTCAAAGCAGAAAATTCCTCGGTGTGGTCAGGGAAAAGATTGACATGATCAACAGCCCACGTACGAGTTATCCAAGGTACTATCAATTTCTCAAATGACTTGTATAGCTCATTGTAAATCATCTAATGGTAAAAAAATTTCACGATTCCTTACCTTTTCCCTTCAGGAACTCCATTCGGTCCAAGGTCAACTGGTAGTAGAAAGATCAAGATGCTCAAAACTGGAGGTTTTTCCCTTTCCTCATGCTTTTTCCAGTAACTTGCTATCATAGAATAGTTCTTTCTGGTGAATAATCAGATATTATTCCGTTCCATTGGAATGGTGAATAAAGAGTCCATTTCCATTCTTATTTTTCTTGGAATAGAATCAATAATTTGATTCCATTCCTAGTGTTTCGATTAGTTTAGGAATCTTATATGGAATGATTGTTTATTACCGTAATACTAGGAATTAAAATGTAAAAGAAACATATTGACAATAATACCCTATCACATGATTTTAAGTATATTGTCAAGAGAAACATATTATAATAAAATGCAATCTTAATGCATCCAAGAAAAATTAAAAGGGTCAAGAACATGGGTTCTGGGAACTTGTCAATAATTTATAAAAATTTTATATAACTTCTGTCCATATTAAAAAAGATAAAAATAAATATACATAAAATTAGGGACAAAATTGTGATTTTGAGTTTTTATAGTGTCAAGTTTTTTTATTGTTTTAGAATTATTAGAATATAATTAATTATTTTATTTTAATTTAGAATTAATAAAAATATAGTTGATCATTTTAGAATTTTGATGATTATCTATGTTTATGTTTACTAAATTTTTATATTTTGATGAAAATAAATCTATTTTAAATATTTATCGCTAATTATTTTGGTAAAAGAACCAAGGTAAATAAATTTTGAGAAAGGAAATGTGGGATATGATAGGCTAAAATCTAAAAATGCAAATAGTATGTTAAAGTTATTTTACATTACTCTTTAGAGGGAATCCAACACTATATAGGTATGATAACCGTAATCCTACTTAGAAATAGAATTTGTTTCCACGGAATTACTTTTGATTCCATTCCTTATACTTGTAAAATTTATCTAACATAGAATGGGAGAGAAACGGAATGAGATTCCATTTCCCACTCTCCATTCCCTCGTACCAAATGCACCCATAGGAATGATGAATCAAAATACCACATAAGTATGATGAATCAAAATCCTACTTAGAAGTAGGAATTTGTTTCCATCAAGATTACTTTGGATTGCATTCCTATTCTTGGAAAACTTATCAAAACATAGGAACGAGGGAGAAATGGATGAGATTCCATTTCTTACTCTCCATTCCCTCGTGCACTAAACACGCCTTAGGTCGCCTACGGATATTTTGCAACAATATTATTAGAACATGAATGGTGCGTATCTCTGATCATGAGAATTTTTGCGTGTACAAACTGTAGAACTATAAAAAGGCCAGAGATGTCGTAATCAATAGATGACGAGGTAACAACCACGCCAGAAACGGCGGTTGATCGAATATGGGAGATGGCAGCTGCCCAGACCTTGCTGCCTGGGTGGTGTGGCGGTGGATTGCTGGTACACCCAATACATAAAAGTTGCTACTCAGCTTATCTACCATTGAAAACGGTATTTCGCAATATCTCTCATACTCATCTGGTGTGTGGCGGTGGATTGCCGGAACACCCAATACATAAAAGTTGCTACTCAGCTCATCTACCATTGAAATCGGTATTTCGCAATATCTCTCATACTCATCAGAACAGCATGTGCTCAGAGTTTTAGAGAGGATCAACAAGAAAGGGAGAAATTCATGCATGTTTTGCTGAATCTACAGAGCCTAAATGAAGTCGCTTTAAGGAGATGATGAGATTAAACGTTTGTTGCGGAATCATTTTGTTTTCTTATTTCAGTCAAAAGTTAGCACTTTTTTTCCCTTTTTGAATCGTACACCCCATTTATATTGTTGTAATTTGTGTCTGAGATTTTTGCATTACATGTGATGTGATATGTTAATTTTCTTTGACTAAAGATGCTTTGGTTCCTTTACTATTGATTCCATTTGTCATTGTGTGGAATCTAAATTATGGAACATGTATTCTCGAGGTAGCTTAATTTTATCTTAGTTTAGGTTTTATCTCACTGATTACCTATTAACGGAGTCTCCTCTGTGACTGGCCAGAAGTTTACCCGATTCTTAACTTCCAGCACTTTGAAAGTAGATTAGTTGAGGTGTGTACATAAACCAGTTCGACATCACCCGGAAGTCCCTCAGCGGTCAATAAGGTTTCATCGGCTCTTAATCCTGTGGCTTCAAAGTGATTGGGCTATTGTGATACACGTTGGTTCATATCCACGATTATTAAAAAAAATAAATTATGGTACCATTTGAAACACGTGTGTTTATGCTTCTATGTTCAACGCCTTTGCAAGAGGCTGATCAAATTCAATGATATTCCAAATTTTTAGTTTTGAAAGATTTTTACTTTTTCATTCTTTAATGAAATAAAATTGCTGTCACACCAAAAACCAAAGCAATGATTTTTCGCTATGTGTAACGCTTGTTACTTAATTTAGTCAGCCTTTTCTTCCCGCTTCAAAAGCAAAAAGTAAAATGAGATAAAACATCATTTATAAGAAAACTCTTCCTATACTGTACTGCGCTTAACAAGATACAAAATTCAGCAAGTATCTCAACACTCTGGTCACAAAGAGAATCCACAAATAAAACGCCATACATAACACTCTCATACACTCCTACACTTCCTTGTTCTCTAATATGTGTGGTTACAATGAGAGGAGGAAAGACTTATAGTGATCTAGGCATCCCTGAATGAAGCTACAGATCATTCTCCCAATGCTATGTCTCCCCTTCACAAGCATCATGCTTCTCTGAATATGTATTCTCTTCACAAGCATCATGTTCCTCTTAGTTTCCTCATCCCACCTAGATGAGCCCACAGTTCTTTATTTAGTTTTGTGAAGGTTGATCTCCCAATAGCATTGCCTGATAGTAATTTTTATTTGGACATTCTACGTGATAAAGATCATTCATGTTTCAAACAAGGTCAATTTTTTTTTAAATGTAACTTTAACTATGGACATACGAGGGTACTTCTGAAATATGTGGGAACAGAGAATAGAATTAGTAATGCTGAGGCGAGAATTTAATCTATTTTTATTCTCAAAACAAAGAGAATATAGCTACGTAGAGAACACGCTTCGTTCTCACTTTTTTCTTTAGTTCTAAAAAACATAAATAACACATAAAACACTTTTCAGATAACACCAAAATGGTGTTCTCTATGTTTTTAAAAATTGTTACCATCAATTTTTGAAGAAAATATGGCTTTTCTTCTTATTTCTATATATAAGGAATATGCATTTTTATAACTATTTCATATAGGTACCTTAATTCAATCTAGGTTTGTTATTTGGATATTTATTGAACTAAATAATTAAAAACTTGTGTAATCTTCCCCATTTTTCAACATAATAGATAAAGAACCCTAATCTGTCTTCCTCATTTTTCAACACTCTCTTCAAATCGAGCATAGATGCCAGACCGGCTCAACTTTACTAACAAGGAGCTTGAATGAAACAATCCCTTTATGAGGATGTCCTGCTTGTCAAGGCTATAGTGGACACAAATGGCATGCAAATGATTCTGCTCTCAAGTTTTCTTTTGATAAATGCCCATCAATTTCAATGTGTTTAGTTTGGATCATGCACTCCAAGTTATGGCAATGGGCGATTGTCGGTTCATTATCACAATATAACTTTACCACTGTGTTTCAGGCTTTAGTTCTTCAAGTATCCATTGTAACCCATAGTTCACAAACCCACAGATATTGCTCAGACTCAGCCTTCAAAGGACTTGGTTCTACCTACCATGCTTTTTTTTTTCTCCATGACTAGATTCCCCCAACATATGTGCAACACCTTGAGGTTGATTTTCTATTTGTTAATGAACCCACCCAATCTACATGTGTAGGCTTCGATCGTTTTTTGTCTCCTTTCTTGAAAAACAACCCCTTTCCTAGAGAGCTCTTTAGGTACTTTAGATCCGATTGGTAACTTCAAGATGCTCTTTATGTGGAGAGTGCATAAATTTACTTACAAAACTGACGGAAAATGTAATATATGGCCGTGTATGAGATAGATAAATTAATTCTTACTTCATTTAATATCTGCATTGAGTTGCATCAATCGGATCTCCCCTTCTCACCATCTCCTAATTCTCTCTTATTCATCAATTGGTGTCTGTCTCACACACCCCACTTCCCATCCTTTTGTCTCCTTTAGGAAGGTCTAGGATGTACTTTCTTTCGAGAGATTCACTATCCTTCTGAATGAAAGTGCCTCATTTTCCCCAAGAAAGTACTTATGGTCCTAAACCCATCAATTCTATAGCCAAACTAGCTTTCAATCGATCCATTTCTCTCTTAATGTCATCCTCATAAACTATTAGAATAGTTACTCCCCCTTCTCCAGAGTGCTTGATAAACATGGTGTGGTCTATTTTACTAGGCATCCCCTTGTTTCTTCACAGAAAGCAAAGAACTTTCAAACCAATCCGTCTCGGCTATTGTTTACAATATAACGATTTTTCAATTCCAAACCATTGCAAATCTTTGTTCAAACCCTGGAGGAGGATCCATATATTTCTTCCAAATCTGCGAGAAAGACACATCTCACAAGCATATACAATTAAAAGTAGTACTAGTAATAATAGTACTCATATACTATATTCAATTTTGCTAGAGGGCTTAATGTCCTCAAGTAGTCAATGTCATAGGCTCTGTGTGTGCTTCCTGGGTCACAAGCCTCCTGGTTTTATATCTCTATGATCCCATCTAACTTTACTTAATGGTAAATAACCCATTTATATCCAATCGTGACCTTTTTCCTTTTGGTAGAGCCTAACATCCCAAGTCCCGTCGCCTCAAGCGCCCCCATTCTTTGTGGCGTTGGGCTTCTTCCCATTGAACCTTTAGCATCATGGCAGTTTGTACGCTGCAAGAAATTTGAGAGTCTCGGCATATCTAGATGATGATGAAATCAATGGCATAGTAATAAAATATGAAACAAAGAAAAACATTAGATTTACGTGAAAACCCTTGCAGGAAAAAACCACGGGCATAGGAGAAAGCTTTGAAAGAAATTACAAAATACAACATAATAGAGAATAAACCCTAATATATTGATATGACAAAAAATACCTGAGCAGGAATGTCCATATCGAGAGAGGGCAAGTCCTCGCACCATTTGAGATCAATTGTAATATAAGGTCATTCATCGCCACAAATGGGACCTCATTTTTCTTAACTTTTATTTTCACAAAATCATAATCACGACTTCGAAATTTCTGGAGCATGCTCAAAACAATTCATATCAATAAAACAACATACTTATAAGTTTCCATTCATGGTTTTATATATAATCTTTCACAACCCTAAAAAATGAAATGTCTCAAATTATTAGGTGGTAAGGAGGTGGAACTCATCCCATTTGTCTATACCTTTCTCATCCATATGAAAGTAAAATAAATAAATAAACAAAAGAGAGGGGAAGGAGGTGAGAGGGCGTTACAGAAAATTCTCACAAACCTAAATTCAGACTTTTACCCACATTCAATTTTTTTTAGTTCAATTCTTGGTGTAATTCATTTAAGATATATATAATTTTAAAAGAAAATATTGTATATAATATATATTCCATTTTATATGTTTTTTGGCCATTTCCTTAAAGTTGAAAGAAAATCTAACTTTTAGAAACTATATATAATTGGGGGTTAGGTGATGAACAAAGTCATTACCCAAACCCATCAAAATACCGCCCTAGGTTTTTTGAAACTTTCGAAACCTACCTCAAATCTATTTATCCTTATCCCAAATCATTTTTATTAAGAGTAGAGCTCTACCACCTTGCTTATTGCAAAATCTTTTAGGATATGTCATCTTTTTATTTACAAAAAAAAAAATACTTTACTTAAGAAAATAGTGAAGCAAATGGATTACTTATAAGACACGAATAAATCCTGTCCCAACAGGATCTTTATTATCCGATGTAGTAATTTAATGTGGTTCATAAGAGATAAAGGATAAGGTAATTGGTAGTTGTTTAAACAACTCCTTTCGCTCCTTAGATCAAAACTATAAATCGTATGATCTATAATTAAAAACCATTTTGCAATTAAAACCTTTTTTTATATTAGAAAAGAAAATAAATTGTTTGAAAAAGATTATTTAGTTATTTTTACTTATTTTAGATTTTTTTAAAACAAAAATTGAAATATATTTTAAACATTAAAAATAAATTTAAAATAGTTTAGATTTCCAAAGGTTTTTTTATTTGTTTCAAATTTTTATTATTTTTTTCCAATAGAAATTTGTGTTAAAATGGCGCCAATAGGTTCAAAGTAAAGGAATCGAATGCTACCTGTCGGACAGTATTTTAATAAATGAAAATAAGTTGTGATTCAGAAAATATTTTTTAAATTTATATTTTCACTTATTTTTTGAGAGTCTTTTTAAAATTTAAATCATATTTAAAAACCCTACAAATTTTGTAAAAAAAAACCCTACAAATTGATTAAAAATATTTTGATTTTTTTAACAGACTTTTCTTTTACAAAATATTGGAAACAATAAAAAAAAAAATCTGTTCATAAAAACTATTTTTTAGAGTTGTTCTATATAGATCCTAATATCTACTTTGTTTTTGCTCTAATTAGAAACTACCATTTGTAAATGGTGCTAACATTTTGATTCACTGCTAAAAGAAAAGAAATTTCAACCAAGAAAATTTTACCTATTTAACAAAATAAAAATTCAAGTAAATAATAATGCAGTATATGTTTATTGTTGGAGGTGATTACAAATAGAACACCTATTAATAGAAAATTGTTATTTAGTTAAAAATTTCAATGAAAAACTTTTTATATTACATGATATTCAAAATATATTTCTGAAAAGGAAATCCTCATTTGGGAATTAAAGACAAGAGAGACATTAAATCAAATTAGATCACTAAAAATCTGCTCTAACTTTATCCTTTTCCCTTGTGTATTGCTTTCATTGCATAGGATTTCATTCTCGATTTCAAGACAATTAGTTGCCAATTCAGTATGAATGCAAAACGAATTCTAGGATGAACACAAGAAATGAAAATATATAATGCCAAAGTCTAACAATCTCTTCTCACTCTGATCTCACTTTCTTCATAAATATAAAGGACATTATTGACTCAATATCCTTTATTGCTTTCTTGCAGTTTGAAACCTATTTGAAAATGGCCGAAATAACATACTAAAACCACCCCAAGGCCGAACCACTTTGAAGCCATACAAGTTATGGTTGTGGATGATGATGTTATATGTCTCTCAATTGTTGCAGGAATGCTTAAAACATTTAAATATCAAGGTATATGATGGAGATTTTATGTTAATATGTCTTATGTAAATCATCTTCAACATTTGCCTCTTGTAATTGGTTATCCAAAAAGGCTTTGCATGCATGTTTGTTTTTCCTCAACTCATTTTGAGGATCATCCTAAGTCATGGACTCATGTTTATAGATTGAAATTCTGATAATTTTTTTTTTACATGTAGTGATCAATTTCTAATCATTTTAACAACCAACAATAGAAGCTTATGACGATTTTCTTTGTTGATATTTGTGCTTAGATTATAATCTCTTGAAACTAATTTATAATTTCTTTTCTCCATTCATTTGTAGAATAATATGTTACTTTGTACATTTCTTTTTCAATTTTTAAAGTTATGTTTTACAATTATATTAAGATTATTAGACAACGTTTTATAATGGGAGAGAATGAATATAAAGTGTAATTTCTGTGCTGATTGTCATGTATCTATATTTTGTTCTGACACTTTATTTGTTTGGGCCACCATAGATAACTTTAGCTTATTACGAAAGTTGAATGCTGTTGGGGTTTCTTTTTATTCTCTTAAAACTTAAACTAAGTTTTTAGTTTCTTATTCATCAAATTTAATTATAAGGAATATTATTTTCTTACCTTATTTTGTGCTGTGACTGTTAAAAGTGCTGAAGATGCTTTGGGGTACTTTCGAAGCAGAAGCAATTTTTTTCACCTTATCATAACGGATGTGCACATGCCAGTGATGGATGGATTTGAACTCAAAACCAAGTCCGTGAGGAATTCAATCTTCCCTTAGTTTCAGAGTATTGCTTGATATAGAAATCCCTCTTGTTAATTTATCTTATTATCCAAAGGGAATTCACCTCAATGTTATGTTTGGTTTGGGGAAAATACAAAGGAAACAAAAGTGAAGGTAAATAAAAATAACATTAAAAGTCAATAAATTATTTTTATTTTCACCTTCAAACTCCTTAAATTTATTTTAACTCATCAGTCTGAAGATTAAATGATGCAAAAATATGTAATGATTTAAAAATATATGTATTCCTAACTAATTTTAGTTTATATATTATTTTCTTTTAAAAAAATTTATAGAACAAATAAAAAATCATTTTTCTTGACACTTTCTTTTTCCTTTTTCTGGTATACTTTCTAGGAACTGCACATAATCCTAAATAAAACTCCTCTCTTTTTGTATGGCCATTAGGGCTAACGACATCCCATGAAACATTCACTTATAAATCTCATGATAAAGTGATATCGGCATCACAAGAAGAGAGTCCATGCAGTAACAGTGGCACTTTGTACGAAACCTGTGAGCTACGATGATGTCAAGGACTTGTGGCAGTATGCCGTTAGCCCAAGTAAGAGTAAATTGGCAACACCAATTCAGAGACCACTCAAGGTTGGTGCAGGTTCAGTAGCAATGGTGCAAGAGGAGAAGCAGAAGAGGAGAGAATCAAAGAAAAAGGCGCAAGTGAAGCAACTATGCTCAAGAAGTCTAAGGTTGTTTGGACAAGTGCGCTTCATAACGAGTTCTTGGAAGCTATAAGAAAAATAGGCCTTGAAAGTAAGAGATATTCTGCCAATTGATACATTTTATTCAGTTTAGAAATGAGATAATTATACTTACTAATGATATATGTAATGATTATTTTTTAACTCTTGTACTATGCAGGCTGTTCCCAAGAGGATTCTTGAGCACATGAATGAGCCTGTAGGATTAACCAGAGAAAATGTGGCTAGCCATCTGCAGGTTTATTTCTTTAATTTTATCAATAATTTTGAAACTTCATGAAAACTTTGCTATTTTGTGTTAGGACTTGATGAAAATAAAAACCAGGTTTCAAACCAATGTGGAATAATAATCTAGAAACAAGATCATCGTTCCCCATCAAACAAAGAATACATTAGTCTTCATTGAAATAAATAACAAACAAGAGAATATATCTAAGCTAGGGAATTTCTGGCCTACTTATAGAATGAATATTCTAACACCTTATATTCTTGTTCATTTCAATTTATAGATTTGTTGTCTTTTAATTTATGTTATGTTCTATTTACACTCTTTAGATTAGTAATCTTATGGTTGCATGTATGTGTTATCTTCGCCAGCTTTTTACATCATTACGTGTGTACGTTGGTGTTTTCTATTTATATCATCAATGTGTTTAATTTATCATTATAAAAGATCTAGGTTTCTAGATTTTATTAATTTATATCATGTTATATTTTTTACTCTTTATACACATCAAGAAATAAACTTGGTGCTCATAAAATTTGTCGTCTTGTAATTCATATTATATTAGGTTTAAATGCTTTAGATTAGAAAGTAATGTTGTACTTGTAATCATGAAGTTATAAGCTTCTAATTAATTTACATATTTATGTATGTACTTTGATGTACAAAAGATTCCCGTTGTCTAGATTATTGATTTTTCGTATTTCAATCAATATGATGTTATATTTTGACTCTTTATACATATTAGGATATAATCTTTATTTGTGCTCATAAAATTTGTTGTCTTGTAATTCATATTATATTACGTTTACACTCCCTATATTAGAAAGTAATGTTGTGTCTACATATATAAAGTTATTTGCTTATAATTAATTTACATGATTATATGTGTACTTTGATGAACACAATATTTAGTTGTCTGGATTTGTCATCTTCTAATTTATATGATGTTATGTTTTGACTATACACATTAGGAAATAAACTTTGTGCTCATAATTTGTCACCTTTAATTAATATTATATTAGGTTTAAACTCCATAGATTAGGAAGCAATATTGTGCCTAGTAGGCATAAAGTTATTAACTTCTAATTACATCCTTAAGTACCTACTTTTATGTACTAAAGATTTTGGCTCTTAGATTCGTAGTATTTCAATTTATATCATGCGATATTTTGACTCTTTAAACTTATGAAGAAATATTTTCCGTGCTCTTAAAATTTATCGTCTTGTAATTCATAATATATTAGGTTTACATTCCTTATAGTAGGAAGTAATGTTAGTTATACATTTGATGTCCTCGAATTTATATGATGTTATGTTTTGGCTTTTTATACATTTAAAAAAATAATCTTTATGCTCATAAAATTTGTCGTCTTGTAATTAATATTATATCAGGTTTACACTCTTTAGACTATGAAGTAATATTGTGTCTATAGGCATAAAATTATCAATTTCTAATTAATTTACATTATTATGTATGTACTTTGACATACAAAGATTTGAGTTGTCTAAATTATATTTGTGTCGTATTTCAATTTATATAATGCTATGGTTTTGACTCTTTATACATATACATGAGGGAATATTATATATGTTCGTAAATTTTGTTCTCTGTTAATTCATATTATATTAGGTTTACACTTAGGATTAGAGTAAGACAGGCCTCAAGTAAGCAGAAAGTTATTCACTTCTAATTAATTTATATCATTATGTGTACTTAGACATACCAAAGATTTAGTTGTCCAAATTATAGATTTGTCGTCTTCTAATTTAAATGATGTTATGTTTTGACTATTTATATACATTAGGAAATAATCTTTGGGTTCATATATAAGATTTGTTGTCTTATAATTAATAGGCTTACACTCCTTAGATTAGGAAGTAGTGTTGTGCCTACAAGCGTAAAGTTATCTACTTCTAATTCATTTATATCATTATGTGTACTTTGACATACCAAAGATTTAGTTGTCCAAATTATAGATTTGTCGTCTTCTAATTTATATTATGTTATGTTTTGACTATTTATATACATGAGGAAATAATCTTTGGGTCATATATAAGATTTGTCGTCTTGTAATTAATAGGTTTACACTCCTTAGATTAGGAAGTAGTGTTGTGCCTGCAAAGATAAAGTTATCTACTTCTAATTAATTTATATCATTATATGTGTACTTTGACATACCAAAGATTTAGTTGTTCAAATTATAGATTTGTCGTCTTCTAATTTATATGATGTTATGTTTGGACTATTTATATACATTAGGAAATAATCTTTGGGTTCAAATATAAGATTTGTCTTGTAATTAATAGGTTTATACTCCTTAGATTAGGAAGTAGTGTTGTGTGACGCCCCAAAACCGGGGGTCCACGACAACCTCGTCAACCCGCGACACTGTGGATGCTCAACCCACACTACTCATGAAAATTCAAGCACAGTCTCCTTTCAGACGCAAGGAGCTCTACCCAAGGTACATAACCTGTCCCAACCATACACAATGACCACATAGGGTCCACATACGAGTAAAATAATTGGCCACTTGGGCCCCTGCATCAATACTCACAGATATATCCCAACCAAATATATTACATGGTTCATGTCATGCACTCACACCTAATACTCTGAAAAATACTCTGAATAATACTGAATGATACACAATTCCAATGAGACATTCATGATAATATATTCACATGCATATATATTAACATAATTAAATCACATAAAATAAAGTTATGCAAGATTCACAATCACTATACTCAAAATTAGCTCACATGGGCTAATTTGACAAACACGCAGTAATTCATTTTGAACCACTCAACCAAACACATTTTCACACCAAAATTACAAGAACACATTCATGTGAACAAAGAAACTTCTGCCATCGCTCATGACCAATAAATATGAATTTTTCTCCACTTCTGCTCAAAGCTTGAAACCCAGTTTACGCTAAAACAAGCCTCGTAACGCTCTTAACCATTTCATATGGCTCTTAGCCAAAGATTAACGCAAGTGCAGGAAAAGATCCTACCTCTTGAGTTGCTCGAACTCCACCAAATCGTGTCCATGCGTAGCCCCTCGCGGCGCAGTAGCAAACTTTCCTTCGTCCGTCGACAACCGACATCCTGGACAACTTATCCTAGAGAGAAGGTGCACCTTCTCTCACTAAAACACAAACCAAAGCAGCCTCTACCGCAGACCTTCCCTTCCTCCTTCACGCTTTCGTCTTTAATTTTAAGAAGAAGACTATAGCAATTTCTGTTTTATTATCATTAAACTCCGTCTATCACCATCCATGTCCTCAAGTCTCGATTTTGACACTCGCACTATCTCACATCCATTTCCATCATCTCTCTGTTCATGCAAATATGTCACCGAGTACATGTTATAGGTGACTTTTGTCACATCAAATGTCGCTTTACGACACCCGACAATTCTGTCACATCAAATGTTTTTATCACTATTAAGCCAATTTCTAATATACTTTAATATGTATGCACTTTGTTAAATATTATATTTATATATCATCAATATTTTGTCATTAAAATATTTAATTATCTAGATTATAAATCAAGTATCTTTTATTTATATATATATATGTTTTGACCTATATGAATAGGAAATAATTTTCGTGGATGATAATCTTCACCCCCTTCCCTCCTTTCCACACAAAGAAAATATGCAGCTGCTGCATATAAAGTGGAATTTATATTATGTTTCCGTGTACAATTGACTAGATATAATATGCCTATAATCATAAATTGTTGGCTTTTAATTTAATATTATGTATGTATTTTTGTCGTATCTTCTATTTATATTATTAAGATATGGTCATTATAAACATTTAGTTATCTACACCATATATTTGTCAGTTTTAAGTTATATTATGTTATTTCTTTGACACTTTATATGCATTGACTGGAACTAATCTTTGTGGGCATAAATTTTTTGATCTTCTAATTCATATTATTTTATATATTACTTTAAATGAGTGAAATGATCTTTGTACCCATGGGCATATAGTTGTCGCCTAAAATGTACACACAATTATCCATGTAATAAAGGTCATATTCTCTATTTATACCATTAATATAGTTTCACATTATGAAATATTTAAGCTATCTTAATCACATCATGTTAACTGGTCACTTATCATGCTACAAGTCGTTAATCAACTGCATATCAGAATCGATTGAAATATCATGTCACCATATGTTAATTTTTTTGCTAAAAATTCAAAGGCTCAACATATGGTTACTACAAGAGGAAAGAATTGAATAAAATTTGAACAATGATGAACTTTGTCATGTTTTTTATATAGAAAATATTGCTGAGACAAAGGGAATATTTATCATCTTATCGCCTGTAATTCACAATCTTTGATTTGGAAATGAAAAAAGCATTCCTACAATTTTCATGTTAGACTTTGCTTGTTAAAGAACCCTAATTGTGTTCCTACAAAACCTTTTTTTATGTCTATAAGTCATTTCTACTTACTAATTGTTAAATGACCAATTCTCCTAAAAGCTCAAGCTTGTAGAATTTGAGTTTAACATGAATATCATGTCTTTGACACCCTCCCTCATGTGCAGCCCCATACCCGCACGTGGAGAGTCAAACATGTAGGATATGATTTAATTAACCTAGATCACCATGTTAGAATATAAAACATAATTTTAATGGAGAGAATATGAATATTATGTACCTGATTTGGAATCCATGGAATGTCTTCTTGATGCTGAATTGATGAAGACTCGCAAAGAAAACGACCAAGATCTCAAGATCTTCTCCTGAACTAATTCTCGATGACACCTGGCTTAACGAGAATGCTTCTCACTTGGTTAGGAAAACTTCTAATCAGATGTGAGGATGATAACACGATCCCAGGGCCTGGGAGGGACTACTTTATATATCGAGTTCGACCACTCGGCCCTCTCATTACTGGCCCAGCCATACTCAGCCACACACTCTGCTACAATTATGAGCCGAGAGTTAAGAATCCTAATAATCTCAATTAATTAGACCGAATAAATCCAATAATAAACTGAATTAATAAAGCCCACTTATGAAAACTTAACATTCTCCCCACTCGCGATATTAATTGAACAAAACCGTGCGCACCTTATATCGGCTCCGTAGATTATTTTACAACAATCCATCCTATAAAGTCTCGAACATGAATCACAGAACAGACTGCATCACGCAAAGCCCTTCCACGGTCAATGGTTTTCGCTTTCAACTTACCGATATGGATTCAATATGGTAGTGCGTTTAAATGGACAATAATTCATACGAGTGATACTTCACAAATATCCATTTCGTTAGTCCTTAAATTCTTCCTTATGCCACAAAACCTAGGTGTGCCACTAAGAGAATATCCATCATGGTTCCAACGAACTCGTATATGTGTTACCTAATAGGTAAATTTTACTTTATGTGCAAATAAAACATGTCGTTAAGGCTAATGCCAAGAATGCCCATAGCCTCAGATTCAAGGTTTACACAATGCCTTGAGATTTTCAACAATTATATGTACTAACTCGATAAACCTACATTCACAAATACCTTATCAATGTAAAAAGAGTTGATACAAATTCAATTATTACCAAAATGTAATGAAATCTGATCTCCTTCCATAAGAGCGACATAAAACTTAATAAATTTACTAATTTACAAAGAGATCCCATGATACTCTAAGCCCATGTTAATGACATGAGATCAAATACACAGGCTTGTTAGCCTTTAGTTACGATCCGCAATCATATCATCCGTTGATATGTGCTCCACCGCAACACCGTCAACTCTTTTCCTTTATGGTCGATACTTGACTCCATGTGCTTGGGACTTCGAGACCTCCTCGTTGTTGTTAATAAAACAACACCGGGCAGAGTTATCACACAATACAATTGTATGGGCCTAATCCACAAAATCAAACACTAACTCCTTAATGAGGTTTCGAGCCAAATTGCCCGAGTAGTCATGAAAAGCATGCTACAAACTCCGTCATTACAGAGGATGCAATTGATTTTGTTTCTCACTTTCCATGATAATACACCTCCCGCTAACTTAAAGATATAACCGCTGTTGACTCTTTCATCCCGATACCAAAGAAAGTCCTAATCCGAATACCCAACTAAATTTGTGTCTCGAACATGTTTGTAAATCAACATATAGTTCATTCCTCTTTATACCTCATAACCTTCGCGTAAAGAACCCAACGATCATGTCCTGGTTTGACTGATATCCGCTAGAAGTCCCGTTGCAACGCACATCCGGTCTAGTGCATACTGAGCATACTACATTACTCCCAAGTGCACTAGCATATGTACATTCTTCTATCTGGGCTTTCTATATCTCGAATGAGGACATCAGGATGACTCCAACTTATCACCTTTACGGCATGTGATATACCCCGGCTTATATAGTTACATGTTGAATCTTCTAAAATACGATCAACATACGCTCCGAGATAAACCCAATAGTCTGCAAGAACGATTCCTGCGAATCTCAATGCCTAGGACAAAAGACGCCTCACCAAGGTCTTCATATCAAAGTTCTTTGACAACATCCGCTTTGTCTCATGCAAGAAACTGCTGTCATCACAGTAAAGGTGATATCATCCACATAGAGTAATAGGAAAAATGAATTTCCTCCCACGACCTCGCAAAGATATACATTGATCTACTTTGTTCTCAACAAAACCGTATGAAGAAATAACACTATGAAACTTTAAGTACCATTGTCTAGAAGTCAGCTTTTGAGACCATAACAGACTTTTTTCAAATACATACAAGTTTATTCGAATCATTTGCCACAAAACCTTCTAAAGGCCATATAGACTCTTCATTAAGGTCTCCATTGAGAAAGGCAAGCGCACATCCATCCGTGTAACTCCATATCAAAATGAGCAACTAATTCCATGATCACTCCGAAGAATCTTTAGAAGAGACCAGAAAAAGGTCGCTTTCATAGCTCACTCCTTCTCCGAAAGTGAAACCTTGGCTACTCGCTCCGCTTTAAACTTCGTTCCTCCTTTAGAGCCTTTTAGTCTTATACACCCATTTCAGCCAATGGGTCTATGACCTTCGTAATTCAATAAGTTCTAAACCCATTATGCCTCAAGGACAATTTGATCATCAGACTCCAACCACGCTCGACCGAGGACAAGAAATGCCTTCCTCATAAGTTATCGATCACGTAACCGGAGCATCGTAGTCTTGCCTCCCATATAGACTAAAATAGTCCTGGTGGTATAGCTGATCGTCTCTCCCTAAAGGATCTCCCCATCGAGTAGTAATGTACCACATCCCGCACCCGAGAGCCTGATGAACTTCATTGAGTTGTCTCAACAAATGTGATCCCGAGTCTCAACAGTTCAATATGATGTGTGGTTTCCACAATTATCTCAGATGGAGGAGATAAAAGATACCACATTACCCACCGTACTATCATCCTCACAACCAAGGAGCGCCTACTTCTTCCGCCACATCAAACTCCAAAACTTAGCCGTCTCGTGATTCCACAATTTCAGGCCTCCTCGGGATTATAGAATCGATATCCCTTCGAATGTTCCCGTAAGATACAAAGTAACATCGAGTGGTTCCTGAGTCCAACTTACTTAATGTCGATTACATAACTTCACTTCCAGACATCCCCAAACCTTAAGATGGTTTAAGCTAGGGCGACCCATCCATAATTCAAAAGGAGTCAATGGAATAACTTTAGAAAATAATGACCAAATGTACAAAGCTGTTTTCAAAGCTTCACCCCATAGAAAACCGTGGCTCTGTCCTACTAATCATACTCCTTACCATTTCCATAAGAGTAATGATCATGCTTTTCACTATACCATTTTGTCAGACTCCCGCATAGTAAACTCGGCCACTATCCCGCAGTCCTCTACTATTCGCGAACGGCCCCTTAAACTCCGTTCCAGCACGCCATGTTTGCCATAATACTCCACCCTGGCCAGATCTAACAATCCTCATGACTTTTCCCAATTGTTTCTCGACTTCTCAAATCCGAAAAATCTCAACTTGTCACAGACCTCAGACTTTCCTTTAATCAAGTACAAATAACCACGAGAATAGTCATCAATAAATGTGATGAAATAAAAATAAAACATGCCGCTTCACATATGGTCCACTTATACGGTGAATGACTTCCAACAAGTCGTAACTACTAGGATCGCGCTTTCTTTCTTCTTATCTCGTCATTTTAATTCTCATAATGCCTACGATATCTCTAAGTCATTTTTAAGAGCAGGCAGGATGTTGTCTTATCACCTTCTACTCTATCCTTGTAGATACGGCTAAGCCGCTATGCCATAATGCATAAGACTCTTCCTGTATTCTTGTAAAACAACCTTTTCTCGCCAGAGGCCGACGATATGTCATCGAGACAAACTTAATCAGATAATCCGCTGACATATGATAAAGACCTAACCTTATTTGGAATTAAGAAATATTGGAAATAACATTACTTTAATTTCTAAAAGAGTAATCATATGAATCCAAACATGATACTGAACAAATCTGCCTAAAGGAAGGTACATAAAATGTGTCTTTTCAACATCAATTTAAAAACCAATCTAAAACTAAGATTACATCTCCCACCTAACATGACATCAACCTTCTCGTTGTTTCACAAATGGCTTTGATTCATCCTTGTTCGCTTCCGGTTTATGAATCCCCAGACGGTAAATGCAACATGATTATCGCCCCACTATCGAGCCACCAAGAATCGGATGGCGCTTCGTGATAGGCCGATTCAGCCAAACAAGTGTTAAAGAATCATTACCGTAGCTTCCACGCTTGACATCCGCTTTAAATTCTCGTGATGGCCCTTCTTCTATGTGACCTTTCTTCTTACAAAAGAAGCGCCGATCACCATCCTTTTCAAGAATGTCTCTTTCTGACCCATATTGTCGTAATTGACCTAGTTTCGAGCACCTCATGAGTTCGACTCTTGAACTTCGTTTTTCCTTTATGGGGATTAGCATATAAGGCCACATGCTCTTTCTCCTTCTTCGCTCTTCTTCCGCCACCACCTCGCTTATTGTCATTAACTCGACCAAGCCCCCATCTTCGACTGTAGTTTGTCTTTATAATCCCAAAATCGTGGAAGGGTGTTTAGTGGCTTGATGCACAATGCAAGCATCTCGGAATGGTAACATCGAGAGCTTTGAGCTTGGGCTTCCTTAGGGTCTACTCATCCTCAGGACATACTCTAACCCCACCAGACCATCATACTTCACGTTGAAGAGCTTTTGAAGAAGAGTTCCAACCTCTCGCATGGGATGAAACTCGATTTCTAGCCTCTATGGTCACATCATTTCCTTAGTTAAAGACAAATTAATCAAAACCACTTTTCAAGTGTTCTTGTATGGATTTCTTCATCATTAAGCAAATCCTATCAAGCCCTTCCCGTAGTATAGTCCGTTTCTCGCCTTCAAGACAGAGGTTGTGATATCTCGCCTACTTATCCATTGTGTTTCCATGTGAACATCCACCAATGATTCCAAATAGAAAGTCCTCTTCCATTTCTTGAAATTCAATTCAAGAAGGGGATCTCAATTGAAAATGGAATTGCCGTCACGTAAAAATCGAATCAAAAATAAAACAAAACAATACAATCGCATCATGAATACTCATACGAGAATTACATACATCATCACATAATCACCTTTCAGCGTAAAATATGACATGCAACAGACACTTCACATGACGCCAGCCATGAGAACATATTCTAATCCTTCGTGAAATCACCACCTTCGCGTATAAAGGAACCACTAAGATCGCCATTTCTCAAGCACATGCCATACATGTATCCTCTCCATGAACTAACACAGATCACCTCCTTCGAGTAAGGATCACGTAATAAAACAAAGAGACATCCCACCACAACATGAGACTGATATTTCTCAAACCCAATCAAGTGTGCCACTTTGGCGGTCACAACCCAATTGAATCCTTGAAAATCACTCATACCAGGGATATAAACTTTATGTATCACATTATATATATATGTAATGCCATTATACTGTTCAATTCATTCATGACAATGAATTTGTGACTCTACACAACCTATGCAAAGGATACAAAGCATACCATATGCATTCGAAACCATAGAGAAATACATAAAATACGTGAAAAATACCTTAATTTCTAGCGCATAGTTCTTTTACTCATTTTCATATCTGTAAAAGCTTCAAACATGCAAAGTGAATATACTACATTGTAGAGAATTTCAATACGAAGCTCATAGATATCAAGATTGCCTGTAAATACCTTTCACACGCGCCCTCACGCCACCGTAAGGCTCAGACGCGTGGCGTCATTACATGTGTCGCCGGGTTTGCTGGACCGTCGCTGGACGCTCGGGCGCTGACTATCGATCGGGCTCGGCCAAGTTGACCGGTTCGTCAATGTCCCGGCCGGGTCGCCACTGTGCCCGGTCAATATCCGTCGTCGCGGATCGGTCGGGTCAAAGACCGGGTCAGGGATGATGTCATCATGACGTCATGATCCACGTCACGTCACGCCAGCGCACACGCTGTCCACATCACCAGACACGCCGCCTACGCAAGATCTACCAACCGGAACCGCCAAAACGATTGGCAAATCGTTTGACGGGTCGGCCAATCGACGGCCGCGTCGACGCCAAGATGACGCCAAGAAACCGCCAGCGCATCTCGCGCTGCGGTCCTTCACGCCACCGCCGCCTTCACCGCGCTGCGGTGGCGCCGCGGAGGCGCCGCGGAGGGCGCGCTCGCCACCTCCGCGACGCGCCACCCACCGACCATCGCCTCGCCGCAGATTCCAAATATGCAAAAATTTGGCTTCGATTTGTAGAAAATTCAAATCGAGACGTCTGAGTTTGAAGAAACTGTAAAATAAACATATTCCGATTCATATGTTTTGAATTCTAACTACGGTCAGTTCGAGCACTAACTCCAGAGATATGATTTAATTAACCTAGATCACCATGTTAGAATACAAACATAATTTTAATGAGAATATGAATATTATGTACCCGATTTAATCCATGGAATGCCTTCGATGCGGAATTGATGAAGACCTGCAAAGAAAACGACCTCAAGATCTCAAGATCTTCTCCCGAATGGCCCCTCGATGACACTGGCTTAAATGAGAATGCCTCTCACTTGGTTAGAGAAAAAATCTCTCGTAACTGTATGTGAGAATGATAACATGTATCCTGTGGTCTGGGAGGACTCGAAGCCTCTTTATATACATTGAGTTCTCGACCATCGGCCCTCTCATTACGGGCCTGCCATACTCAACCCACACACTTGCCAGCCCCATATGGTTTATTAAGAATCCTAATAATCTCAATTAATTAGACCGAATAAATCCAGTTAATAAATCCAATTAATAAAGCCCACTTTATGAAAATCTAACAAAACAAACCAAATAGAGTTCTCCATAGACTTTCAAATCAATAAATGGGGTTAAATTATAGAGAGGGGCGTGCTCGAATACGACTCCCGCTAAATTCAACAGCCCGATACCATGTTAAACTAATTAACTCTAAAAGCTCAAGTCATAGGATTCGAGCTAACACAATATCATGTCTTAACACCCTCCCTCACGTGCATCCCCATACTTGCACAGGGAGAGTCAAATCAACCAAATATATTCCTCCATGGACTTTCAAGTCAACAAATGAGGTTAAATTACAGAGAGGTGGCTCGAACATAGGACCTCCTACCAAACCAAGCTTTGATACCATGTTAAACGATCAACTCTCCTAAAAACTCAAGCTTGTAGAACTTGGGTTTAACATGAATATCATGCCTTTAACACCCTCTCTCATTTGGAGTCCCATACCCCGCACGTGGAGAGTCAAACAAACCAAATAGAGTCCTCCATAGACTTTCAAATCAACTAATGGGGTTAAATTGCAGAGTGGTGGCTCGAACTCAGAACGTCCTACCAAACCAACCATTAAATACCTTGTTAAACGACCAACTCTCCTAAAAGCTCAAGCTTGTAGAATTTGAGTTTAATATGAATATCATGTTTTTAACACCTCCATCACGTGCAGTTCCATACTCGCACATGGAGAGTCAAACAAACCAAATAGAGTCCTCTATGGACTTTCAAATCAACATATAGGGTTAAATTGCAAAGAGGTGACTTGAACACAAGACTCCGCAAACTGCTTCTCGATACCATGTTAAACGACCAACCTCCTAAAAGCCAGGCCGGGTTTACGAATATCATGCCTTAACACTAATGATGGTACTTAGTCGCTTGCATAAATACGTAATATTCCCGCTTACGACTCAAGCAATCACCGTACCAAGAAGTAAATACGTGGAAGAACCTTATAGAAAAAAAACCCAAGATCAAGCTTTGCATCGGACATCCATCATGATGATTAGTGCTCATTCTCCAACAAGAACTCGCTTAGGTAATATCGACTACCTCTGCTCGTGCCACAATTTTCTCTACTCAGAATCTTCAAGTAGTAACCCTAGAGCTGAACTTGGATATGGACAATCCCATTTAGGGAAAAATTCATCTTGTTTACAGCAACCAACTTTTGGCAACAACTCTCTTTATCAATCCCATATAGAGAAATTGTATGAGCAGGAAACTCAAGCAAGACCATCCAAGAACAATTTCCCTACCAGTGGGATTTTGGGCTCAACATTCATGATATCCAAAACAAGGGATCTTTGAGTGGTTCCTACTGATACCCGATTTATCGGCACAACAAAGACGCGACCAATCAGAAAAAACCAACTCTCACCAAGGTTCTCTAATGTCAACCAGCATGGAAATAATCCAATTTTTCTGTCACAACAGAACAATTCTCGGAATGGAAGATTGTTTGATCATTCGACGAATGATAATGTTCCCAAAGAGAATATGTTTCCTCCACAATTTGCTAAAAGTGATGTTTATGACATTTTCTTGAACCAGCAAAAGAATCCATCTTATACTGAGGTACGTACTTAAATGACTAACTTTCTTAAGTGGTTGCTCAAGATGTCTATTTGCCTTATTTCAAAAATGAAATTATTTCACTGATGAAAAAATTCATGTTGTTATTTATATATATTGTTAGTTTCCCACTTTAATTCTACTGGTTTCAATGTGTGAAGGAAGGAGCTGGGGAAGAAGTTGGGAACCATGGCAATGTTATCAATTCCTATACTGTGGAACAGAAACCTTTCGAGAACCAACAATATTCCAACCAGGCATGTTTCATGCTTTCTTCACTGATAACACTCTCCTCATAAATTTTAGGGAAAATTAGTATTAAAATCTTGAACTTTCATGACTTTTATATTTAAATATTTAACAAAAAGTTTGCATTTTAAATATAGCAATTTTCATAAATTTTGTTTTTATATCCTCAACAAGACTACGAATTTCAGACCATATCAATAAACGCAATGGATTGATGCGTAGAACTATAGCAAAATGAAAGTCAAGATATAAAGCAAACTTTTTGTTCATGATTTAATGCAAAAGTCATGAAATTAAGTTCAGGATTTTAATACTAATCTCCCCTAAATTTTATGCAGATTGTGTTCTATATTGCTATTATTTTAGTTTGCATCCTCATAGATCATCAGATAAAATGTGGACAATGGAAAAGCACTTGGATAAATGTTATGAGTTGCAAATTTGACTACAACCAAATTTCTTATGATGATATATATTTCATAGCTTGCTATTTGTTTGGCTTTTCATCAAACACAAATGAATCCCAAATGAACACACCATCTGAATTGTTGATATGACTGCAGATAGAATCTAATGGAGGTATATGGGGCTACAACTTAGAAAACGATGCGAATCAGTTAGATGACTATCGTCCAATCTTTGATCCATATCCTAATGAGGCAAGTCTAGTTCTTGCTTAAAACTTTATAATTACCTTTATAATTACAATTAGATTTCTTGATGCCTCATTTGGCATCCTTTATTTATTTTTTTTTCCATGTTTCTTTTATCCTTATCGCCTTTCTCCTTATATCTCGAGGATTCTACAAGTCATGGTAGAGTGAGGAGGATTAAGGATGAGGTTAGGTAGGCTGAATGGAGTTGAATTACAATACAACGTGGAAGGGAGAGAAATATAAACCCTAAAAAAGTGGGGTTTGGTTAATTGTCATTCACTTTCCATACCGTTAATGTTAAACCAATAAATTAATGAATGGGTTCCACATTCTCTATAACACGGATTTATAAGATCTGAGGAAAAGTTTAAGAATATAAATGATGATTAATGAATTAAAATAAACATAGGCATTGCAAATTCATGTATGATAGTAGGTTCGAGTTCGAGTGGTGACAGTTTATTAACTTGAAACTACGGTGCATGTATTCAAAAAAAAAAAAAAAAGTTAATTTTCTAATCCTGGTAACTTAATTGTTAAGTTGAAAATTTTCTTTGTCCTGTGCTCAATTCCTATTTTAGGGAAGCTAGGAGGAAGAAGAAAAATCCTATTAGGAAAACCTTATTTCAAAAGTTTTTTCTCACTTTCTTTTCATTTGACTAAACACCATATGTTCTAATGTGTAGCAACCAGGAGGTGGAGGCCCTGCATCCTATAATGGCTATACAAATGTAAACCCCTCATGGAATCAGGCAAGGCATCATTTCAAGCTTCATTCTCTTCGAATTAGAATAAGTAATCAATGTCAATGTTATAAATTTTCTAGATGCTTTAATTTCCTCACAAACCTTTGGTCTTAATTTTCTCAGAGGGGTATCAGGATGAGATAACAGATATGAGTTCGGGGCTCCTCGGAGGGTATTAAGGAGGCAACAATCTGATGACATAAATTCAGCCATTAAAATGCTTCAACACCATTAGTTGGTTACAAATTTAGTTTACTTTGGAGTTACTTAGAAAAAAGTTCCTGTTTGATAAAGATTTTGTTGAAGGGGGAATTACCAAGTGTCATATAGGCTTGGTTGTAGTAGTCATGGATGTGCATATAGATTTTCTCAATGTTTCTAGCTATATTTTTCATCTTGTATCTTGAATAAAATCAAAGTAGATTACCTGAAACATGTCTCTAAGAAGTAAGAACACACATTTACGGCTTCTTTGGTTTCTATTTTTGAAAATTGTTCTTGAGAACAGTTTTTGAAAACACATGAGAGAATAGTTGTTTGTGTTTTCTGAAAACTGTTCTTGTTCTCTTAATTTAATGTTTTTTTTTATGTTTTTTAGAACAAAAAAGAACTAGGAACCAAACATGTTCTCACTGTTTTCCTTGTTCTCATTGTTTTCCTGGTTCTCATTGTTTTCCTTTTCTACTTTAGTGCTAGGAAAATATTAATTGGACTAAGATCTGAAACATGTCTCTAAGAACACACAATTAGGACTTGTTTGGTTTCTATTTTTTAAAATTGTTCTTTTAAACAGTTTTTGAAAACACAAATAACAATTTTTTGTGTTTTCTGAAAATTGTTCTTTTTCTCTTAATTTAGTGTTTTTTTTTTATGTTTGTTAGAACAAAAAAGAACTGGGAACCAAACATGTTCTCATTGTTTTCCTTGTTCTCGTTGTTTTCCTTTTCTCTTTAGTCTTGGGGAAAGTAATAATTGGACTAAAATACGAAAAATAATTTTAATTAAGAATTTAGTATTGTGCTTTTATTTTGTCCATTAAAAACTCATATGACAACCTTTCAAGGTATATTTGTCCATTAAAAACTTATATCCATTATATGAACGTTGTCTTTAGGAGTTTCTGTGAAATACTGTTAGGCAGTTTATCTCATGCAGCAAAACTATGGAAAACAAATGGGGAAAAGTAGGTTATATGGGCTTCCAATTTGGGGATATTGAGACTTTTAGAACCAAATTCTCAATAACTCAATCACAACATGTTAATTTGAAAAAATATTATGTATTGTTACATTATGTGCTGAGTGTATATTCTTGGACAAAAATACTCTTGTCTAGAATACACCTCACATGCCACCTAAGCAAATCCTAGACAAAAAAAAAAAAACAAAAAAAAACACAAAGATTTCTATTTCACAACACGACTCACCGATGGAACCCTTTTCACCCCTTCGCTCTCATATCAAAATCCTACAACACACCCCACCCCCCCCCCCCCCCCTCCCTCTCCAAACCCTAAGCTCCATTTTCTTTTGGAACACTGATGGAACCCTTTCACCCCCTTTCGTTCTCATATCTAAACCCTAATCTCTTTGTGTTTTTGAAATACATATTATATGAGGAGGAGATTGGATCGGAGTATTTGATTGTTGAGAAACCTTAAGAATGGAATAAGGAACAGCACAACACCCCCCACCCCTCTCCTCCCAACGCCTACCCCCCCACCCCTTCCTTCCTTCCTTCCTTCCCCTCTCCAAACCCTAAGCTCCATTTTCTTTTGGAACACTAATGGAACCCTTTCACCCCCTTTCGTTCTCATATCTAAACTCCAATCTCTGTGCGTTTTTGAAATATATATTGTATGAGGAGGAGGTTGGATTGGAGTATTTGATTGTTGAGAAACCTTAAGAATGGAATAAGGAAAAATACAGTCATCATAAGGAAATACAAAGCCATCGAAGATGCAATCACTACAAGGTATGGAGTTATGACAAGTCTTTTATCGGGCTTTTTTCCAGATTTTGTTTTCTCATGATGATTAAGAGTGCTCTATGTATCTCTGAATTGAGAATTATCTTTGTGTTGATATCACAATTGTTCAGTATGATCAACAGAGACATGGAAATGTGGTGGAACCCCAGGTCAACTTAAAGAAATCGGGGTAAGGACCCTTTGGTAGGAATTTAGTGAATCTTAGGTACAACCTTAGTGAACCTTAGGTATAACATTAGGGAAGTTGAGGGACAACCTTAGTGAAGCTAAAGGTACAACCTTAGTTAAGTTGAGGTATAACCTTAGCGGCTTAAGAGCAAATCTTGTGGAAGCTGGAAGTACGAATCTAGTGAAGCTGGAGGTAAATCTTAGAGAAGTCAAGTGCATGACCTTAGTAATTGTAAGGTACAACCTTAAAAAACCTTAGGTACTATATTAGTGCATTTGAGGAACAACCTTAGTGAAGCTAAAAGGTACAACCTTAGTTAAGTTGAGGTGCAATCTTAGTTAAGTTGAGGTGCAACCTTAATGAACCTTAGGTACAACATTAGTGAAGTTGAGGAACAACCTTAGTGAACTAAAGGTACAACCTTAGTTAAGTTGAGATACGGTTTTAGTGAAGTTGAGGAACAACCTTAGTGAACTAAAGGTACAACCTTAGTTAAGTTGAGATACGGTTTTAGTGAAGTTGAAGTACAACCTTAGTGAGAGTAAGGTACAACCTTAATGAACCTTGTGACGCCCCAATTTCCGGGGGTCCGTTGACTACCCGTCAACCCACGGAATACAAGTGGATGTCGGGTTACCCGACTCCACTTCAGAAAATCTGGCAGAGTCTCCTTTGTACGGGGAGCTCTACCCAAATGAAACACCTGTATGAAACCTGTCCCAAGCAGTCCAATATAATCACAATGATACAAATATGGATAAAAACGGCCTCTCGGGCCCATACTACAATATCCATAAAACATACCAACTATATCCAATAGTTCCAAGAGTTCAAATGTTTTACTCTTATACAACATATATTAAAATACTCGAATTCTAATACATGTAACCATCATCAAAGCCACAACCCTGGGCTTCACAACCAACCCTGTGGATCGAGTCAGTCTCTCGCACGCCCCCGTGCACTGCAAAAAGGGGGGTCCCAATGACCGGTGAGTTAATGCTCGCAGTGGAATCGCCCTAAGTGGGCTACTCTCCACCTATGCAATGCAATGATCCAAAATAAACATACATTCAAGCAAATGGCTGATCCTACTAATGTCTATACGAATAACTCCGATCCCGAGTCCTCTAATCTACCTCTACACCTCACCTAAGTTCTTGTATGAGAATTCATTGTTTTATTGCTGACAACCCTCTGATGTATATATATATCAATTGGGTCATCTCCGACGATTGATATATAATATTATTTGTCATGGACTACTCCTCCCATGAATATCGAATCGCCCGACGATCATATTTTTCATTTGACTACCCTCCGATAATTAATATTTACTTTCACCCTCCAACCATTTTCTGTGACTCATCTCATGCACTAACTCCTAAAGTCCTAGGATGTTCCAGTGTATATGGAATGCATGTATGCCAATTCCAATACAGTCTAATTCACATGTAAATATATAAACATGCATATATTTACAAAACATTCAATTCACACAATCATGTCATGTAAATTCCACATTTCCACATCAAAATTAGCTCCCTTGGGCTAATGATCATACACGAGTAATTTAATTTAAATCACTTACTAAAAACACATATTTTCGTGAAAATATATTATGGACTATCGCTTCGAATAAAGAAAAACCCTAGGTTACTGTTCCTATCAAGACACAATTTATCGGTTCACTTTGTGAACCCGTATTTCTCGGCCGATTCCGGCCTCATACACATCAAAGCACACATTTTCACACAAATGCACAACTAGGAACCCACATCAGCCTGTGGACAGTCACGGACTGTCCACATGGGTTTCAAAATCCAACATCTCGGTTCCCAAGCTTGAACCCACTAAACGGTCATTCAAAGCCTCAAGCAAACTCAAGCATGGTGTAAAACACTTAAATAAAGCTGCAAACCCAAGTAGGGAGAAACTCCTTCCCTAAGGAGTTTGAGGAAACTCCTAAATTGCAATTCCACGTCAAGCCCTCTTCGCAGAAAGGGCCCTTCTTGTCCCGAAGACTGCCGACGGTCGGATCGCCAGTATTTTTAGAAAGAAGTTTCTCTCTCTGAGGAAAATCTTTCAAAAATGGCTACTGTAAGAAAAAATCTCCATCTCACGTTTTTGGCTTTGGTTTATGAAGGAGAAGATGCACTATACACTATTTTGTCACCTTGTGACTTAAAATCAAATCCGCAATGACCATTATGTCCTCTTAATTAATTTATTATTCGCACCAATCTGGCTGGTCCATTTTCATCATTTCTCTACTCATACCACTTATGGCACATGAGTACGTGTTATATGTGACTTTCGTAGCATCAAAAATCGTTTTATGGCACCCGAACCGCGATGCCTCGAAAAAAGTGTCAACTCCTACAATCTCGTAATTTTATGAAATTTTACGTGCTAGCTAGATTTCGTGAGACGATTCCAACGGTACAATCCATTTCATCATCTGAGATCTAGAGAATAAATTATGGATTTTTAACCGAAATTACAATTTTGTAATCGAAATTACAATTTTGCCTTTTTTTCCAGAAATTGGAATTTCTCGGGTCTTACAAACCTTAGGTACAACATTAGTGTAGTTGAGGAACACCCTTAGTAAAGATACAAGTACAACCTTAGTGAAGTTGAGGTACAACCTTAGTGAAGCTAAAGGTACAACCTTAGTGAAGCTAAAGGTACAACCTTAGTTAAGTTGAGATACGGTTTTAGTGAAGTTGAAGTACAACCTTGGTGAGAGTAAGGTACAACAACCTTAGTGAAGCTAAAGGTACAACCTTAGTGAAGCTAAAGGTACAACCTGTGCTAAGTCGAGATAACATGAGATAGAAGCCAAGTACAACCTTGGTGAGAGTAAGGTACAACCTTAATGAACCTTAGGTACAACATTAGTGTAGTTGAGGAACAACCTTAGTAAAGCTATAGATACAACCTTAGTGAAGATGAGGTAAGATCTTTGTGAATATCTTGTTATTTCCTTATCCCTTGGTAAAACATCGCAAATGGGAGGTGAAAAATGATGTATTTTTAACATTAAACACTCCAAATGGGAGGTGAAAATTATATTTTAAACATGTAAGCACCATGTGGTGAATAGAACTTATGGGATGTCGTTGAAATTTATCTGATTCTTGGGCAACAAGTTAAAGAAATATGAAAGCAAGTTACAATTTTTGTGGTTGGTAGAACGTGCGCTTCTTCCTACTGCGGCAAAATCAGGACGCCCCAAACCCTCGGGGGTCCTGACAACCCGGCCAACTGGCCGTAATATTCGCATGATGCGTCGGGTAACCCGACACCACTCATGGTAACGCAGAAATCCCTTGAGGCCGAGCTCTACCCATGGTACAAAACCTGCCCCAACACCAATAACGACTACACCAGGCCCATGTACGAGTAAAAAATGGCCACTGGGTCTGGCATCAATATCACAAAATCGTCAACTATGTACCAATAGTTCAAGAGTTATTACACATTTAACCAAAACATACTGCACTTAAAGTTTTAATACATGTTTGATAAAACGAATCTGAAGCCACAACCCGCTTCTTTCAAAATGATCGGCTCAATGAAGATTCATCCTCCCAGACACTCCCCGTACCTTAAATGCTGATCCCTCAATGTGGTGAACAAAGCCCAAGAGTGATAATTTCCTACGTGGGTTACTCCACCTAGTCATGTCATGGAAAACAATCAGCACTCAAGCAATACACGATCCGTACGCCTAACCTACGCTCTAGTTCTCACCGACTCCCCACATGCCTAAGCCAAATGCGAGTAAAATACGCTTTTCAAAACAAAGCTTTTTGCCTCAAAACTTACTACCGAGTTTCAGAAATTCACGATAACCCTCCGAGGTTAACTGGCTGATAACCCTCCTCAAAAACAATTCATGGGCCCTTCGACGTGGAATTGCTGGATATCTCCTGTCACACCCTCCCTGAAAATCTACGCCGAAATTCCTTTCACAAACATTTTTCCTTTATTTCTTCATGTCATGCACTCACTCATTATTCTAGGGTGCCCCAGCAGATATGGGTCAGCAAATAATCCCAAACAACTCATGCTAATATATAAAACATGTATATACAAACATAATTAACTCACATAAATCATGTTATCCAATTTACAATAACACTAAAATTAGCTCACATGGGCTAATTAACAAATCAAGTAATTCATTTTGAATCACCAAAAACACACAAAATCACACAACACATCACGTGAACAAAGGAAACATCCGTGAAACCCTGCCGCACTATTCACGACCACATACCATGATTTCTTCACTCTGGCTCAAAATGTTTTCGAGACCATAACCCGACCTTTCGTGCCTCAACAAACTCTCTCATCCCTAAAATGGCTCTTAGCTAAAGAATAAACTAAGTAGAAAAGATCCTTACCTCTTTGAGTTGTTTAACTGAGCAAAACGGGTGTCTACGCAGAGTCCTTGTCAGATAGATCGACTTTGTTTCTTGTCTGGCTTCGAGAATCGATCATCCGAAGGACGGAAATCTAGAGAGGTTTCACATCTCTTTCAAAAATCTCAAACCCAACTCCACTGCTAACTTCCAGCTCCTCTCAGACGTTTTCTCTTCTCACCTTAAAGAAGAAACTATTCATCTTTTGTCTATTCTCATTTAACTTTTCAAAATTCCATCCATGTACCTTTTGTCTTCGATTTTGACACACGGCCACCCAAGTCATCTGACTCATCATCTCTAATTCATGCAAATATGGGTCATGAGGTACATGTAGTAGGTGACTTTTGTCACATCACATGTCTCTCATGAACTCAGTTACGCACCTAATTTCTAAGTTTCGAAAGTGAAATTTTGATCAATTCCTGAATTTGACAAATTTGACGTGGTAGCTAGATTTCCTTATGAGACGTATCTCCAACTGAAGTCCGTTTGTCGTCCGATATCTAGAAAATTTTCAAGCTGAATCAAATTACCATTTTACTGCTTTTCCGTAAAATTCGAATTTTCCTGTGTTTTACAAAAATATATCTACACAACCTGTTAAGAACGAATGACCTTAGCAATGATAAGGTACAAGACAAGGAACAGGAACGACCTTAGCGAAGCCAAGGTACAATATTGGGTGAAGATATAAAAGAACATATAGTTCACTAATTTTGTTAGCAAAATATGTTCAATTTTCTTTTTTTTTCATTTAAAAGCGTAAATTAGTTAATAAAACATTTTTACATATTTTATGTAAATAATTTCTCTTCACTATATTAAAAACTAATAATAATTAAATACAAAATAGCAATGTCCATTTTACTACCAAACAAAATGATACTATCCATTTTCGAAAAACAACAATTATCAATATTAATCCAAGTTTGGTTTCATCTTAGAAACATGATAAAGTATATCCACTAATTCTTCCTTCATCATAGCTCGCTTTCATGATCCAAAAAAGAGTGTTACTCCATCATTAGAAGGTCAAAATAATTTCGACATCTGCTCCTCCAGCATTCATATTTTCACATTTCTTCGAATACTGAAAAAATAACATTAGCACTGACAAGGGAAATTATGATTTGAAAATATGAATATTGATATTCAATAGATCTTTACCCTATAAAGTAATCAAACAACTTTATCATATCAATGGTTAAGAAATAAAACTGAACCAAAACTACCACCAGCACTAACAAGTCTTTTATCAGTCATAAGGAGCTACTTGTAGAGCTAGAACATAATCAATTCAGCAATTGAACATGTTTTCTGCACTATATAACAGATCAGGTCAATAATCAAGCAACCTCATTGGCAGTTCTCTCTCTAGCCACATCGCTTTCATCCATAATCAAATTATGAACCAACTATATTCTATACAATAAGGTTTTATCTCTACACAAAGATATAAATTAACGCAGTGCATCAAATCTAGCAATGCAATTAATAATAATGATTTAGCTACTTCAGAATCTGCAGTTAGGTGGAGCCATTCCATATTCTACAAATTTTTCTTAAACACACCACAATCAAGCCATAGTAGAATGAAGCATTTTCTATTTATGAGACCAATAGCCAGAACAAATAAAAAAATAAAATTAAAAGGGAAAAACTTTTTAATAATGGGTAGTCTATTTACTAATTACTTTATGCTGTAATTATTTTAGCTGTGTTCAAACTTAGATAGGTCATTATCCATGAGAGTGCCTAAATGCAATGCAGAGCCCCGTAAATTGATAATGATAATCTCCTTGATGCAGCATTGATCCTGTTATGATGTTTCAATGGTGCATTATACATCTTCATACTTAATGAGGCAATGTTCACAACATGAACATGCCATGGGTCGTTATCACAAATGGGGAAAAACAACTAATGAAAAAAAAAAATTAGTTTCTTCTCTCACAAATACATTCCCATAAATGTATAATTGTTATTAAAATCTAAAAGAAGCAATCATCCTCTACTATATTTTCATACCTAATCAAGAATTGAGTTATCAAATATGAGTAACCGAGGATTTAAAAACATGTTGCATTATCATTAACTAATTTACTCTTTTTCATTGGTTGAATCTTCAAGAACACAACCTTTAATTAATTTGGGACACATAATTATTAATAAAATGGATATCATTCAAAATCGCAAGAACATTTATGCAGTAAGGACTCACCCGAGAAAGAAGGATCGAAACAATATGCACGTAGGGTCATCTTGTTTTCTCATATGGCACGATAAATGTTGTACAATCTCACAATACATGTAAAAATAGCTTATAAGAATAATAAGCACAGCCAATATCATAATGGTATAACTACGATTATCAATGTCATAATTTTATTTTATACATGAAACATATCACATTATTTATCCACCTGGAATCTACTCAAATAGCGTAATTCCTTCAGAATGTACATCCCACATATTTCACACAACACCTCTACCTCACGCACAAAAAATAAAAAATGAGTTAAAATGTTTTTATGAGGAATGAGAGAAAAAAGAAAGCAATTAAATCCATTTAAATAGATGAAAATATTAAATCACGACTTTCATCACGAGCATTGTCAAAGGCTGCTACTAGCAACCATCCTCTCTCGATGTGCATTTTCAGGAACGCTTTCATGCATCGGGGATGAAAGGTGATTTGCATGTGACAGCACGATTAACTAGTCTTTTGGCTGCTCGCTTTTACATTTTCAATGTAGCATCTTCTTTTACACCATTTGCTCACCTCTTCTTCAACATTGGCTTCCATTTCTAATGTTTTTCTTGATTGTGAACAAACCATGTTATTGTTATAAGGTGGTGACACAATATCTCTCTCAATAGCTGATCGTGTTTCCAATTCACTTTGAAAAGCAATAGGAGTGTTAATAACATCTTGAAAGTTCTCATCTCCTATATCTTCAAGGTGATTGGTTGCTTCTTGTGCTTGGTGAACAGATTAAGGAGAAAGATATGTATTTTCTATGTCACTATTTTGTTTATCATAATCGCCTTCATCAAGTCCTCCTATCCCATGGTTATCTTCATATTGGGCTGATTCAGGAACCCCATCGGTTGAACCGAATATTCTAGCAAATAGTGTCTCCATATCATGCGCTAATGAGGATGCGATTCGCATAATTTATTTCATATTATGAATCATATGTGTATGAATAATCTAATTGACAAGCAATAAAATAATGTTTAATTTTCCTACTAGTTTGTTAAAGTTATATAGCAAAAGTGATAAGTTTAATTTTAATGGTCAATATCATAGGAAAGTAATTCAACCTCACTAGCCTCATTTGAATTGCATGATGTTGCAAGTGCTTTAGGTGATGGAATGTCTGTTGTTGCAGGTGACGGAATGTTTGCTACTGTAGGTGCTGCAATTTCTAGCAGCACTTGATTGGGATTGATAACCTATATTTATAATTATGAATTAACAAGAATTACTTTTTATTAGAATTATTAGTAAATGAACAACATATTCATCAATGAAACTTATTTCAACATGACCATATGCCCCAAACATCTCTATCTCAGATGCTAAGTGTCTTTTGATGAGGTCATTTGTCCAAATTGAAAATGATGGTATTGTCCACTCCACATTAACTATTGGCATGTATAATTTTGTCACATAGAATAACTGGACAGTGTAAAAAAAATAGTTATTTCAAACCAATTGAAGTAAATTAATTAGATAAAGGGATAAAGTTAACTTGTAAGAAGATGAGACATCCTCAAATATAACTTAGGTTATCGGTGCGATAATCTTTAACGACATTCTCTAAGTATTGCAAGACAAATATTGCCCAATTTTGTTGCACACGAATATCTTCATCCTAAATGCTATCCCATAAATCATGCAACCTTCCGGGGTTTTGAATTTGTGTTAAAATGGTTGCAATATGAGAAAAATGATGAAACTTTTAAATCTGTCTCCACTGACATACTTGTAAGGTTATCCTTTACAATTGATAAGTTGTATAATCTCCTACAAGTAGCTCTCCTATTATGAACAACGACATTTTGTCTAGATGAAGGAATGCTCGTGATCATGGAAACATCTTCAAGAGTGACATCATATGATCTACCATTTGCCATATTTATCCGATGGTAGACAAATTTATGATATTGTATGAATAATTTAGAACAAATATGAAGTTAAGGAAAATTCACAAGCAAATGAGAGTAGCATGTTGATAGCTTTAATAAGAATCAAGTCACCATATATCCATCATACAAAAAAGAATAGGACCTAAGTTAATAAAACAATCTAAAATTAGTCGCATCAGTCCAAAACATACTATATAGAGTCATTAACGCATTTAGGCTAATGGATTTTTGCAAGTTTTCCTAATATGACCAGCTAAATTACACCATGTGCAATATATTGTCCTCTTATCCTGAAATTGAGATTCAATACGTTTCTTCCTTGGTCTTTCGGGAAGTCGTTTTGAATGTGGAGGTTGTAGAGAGAAAAAAACTTTCCTAGTTAAGTCACGCACTACACCATTAGAATCTTCACTTGGCATGTCATGAGTCTTTATACCATAGAAAGAACCCGAGTGTATCAACTCTTGCTTAGGAAATTTGTAACAGTCATCAACAAAATTAGCAACGTTTTGCCTAATTGATAGTATGGCTACACATGCATGCTCACAAGGAATTCCCACCATTTTCCATTTCCTACATATACAACTACGATTGAACATATCAACATTTACAAATGTCTTCCCAGTAGAGATAGTAAAGAACCCATTCATGAATTGACCAACTAGAAGTGCCTCTCCCTTAGCAATATTAGTCATCACCTTCTCTAATTCGCCTTATGCAATCTCTTCCAATTGTTCGCTCTTCTTATGCTTAATCATAAGGCGAATCTAATTTAAGCATGTGTTCCATTATGAAGCTGCAAATTGATTGATGTCACTCATTTTTTACCCATGCATTAAATGACTCCGCAAGGTTGGTCGTCATTTTATCCCATCTTTGTTTTGGGAACTTTGACATGACCCAATGTTTAGGTGCACTTTCTTTCACCCATGTGGCTAAAGCTTGATTATAATTTCGTAGTTCATACATTGAAACATTGTAATCTTACTCTACCCTTGCAAAAGCGATACTATCTAGCCATTTAAGTGCACTTTCTTTCCCTTGTTTCCTCTAGTGTTATGCCTAGTAAGGAAATCACTAAAATTCTCTTTTAAGTGATGATAATAGTAGGCATGATTTTTCAGATCCAAAAATCTCAGGAACACTTCGTAATAGGGCAGGATGCCTATAAAAAAAGTCACAACTTCTCTATTTCCAACCACTTTCTTCATATTTTGTAAAAACCATAACCAATTTTCATAATTCTCTGACCCTACAACTCTAAATGCTAGTGAGAACAAGGAGTCATTACCATCATATGCATTGGCTGAAAATAATGCACCACCATAAGGACCACTCATGTGAGATGAGTCAATATATATGATAGGGTGACATCCCATTGAAAAGCCTTGAATTGAAAAATGAAAATCTGTTGGAAATTTCCATTACTTGAATGTTTCAACTCAACAATGGTTCCTGAATTTGTTTGGATAACTCTCTCACAAATCCAAGGCAAAAGTTTGTAGTAATTTTTCAGAAGACCGTGAATTCGCTCGTTTGCTTTCTCCTTCATTTGCCAAGCTTGACTATAAGTTAATAGCATCCCATGTTGCCTTACAAAGTCTTTACAAAATTTTCAAGGTTGATATTCAAGAGTGGACCGAATAACATTATTAATTTCCAAAGAGGCACGAGTCGATCTAACCAAAGGTTGGCAATAGGCAACATCTTCTAAACTATGGTTATGAAAATTCCGAAAAGTATGAACTTGAACCGCATTAGATGACCCAATCGTATCGCATATGCATTTTCCTACTTCGCATTCAAGAACTATACAGCACTGGCCATGTGCTTGGAACTATTTCTTATAAAAGAATATTGAAATCGTCAAGCTAAAGACATCATATATACAACATCTCGAAAATCTGAAGCATTAGGGAAGGTATGACCACTACCCATAATCGCATTTTCAAACCGCCTAGACTGAAGTTCACCAAAATTTGATTCGGCACATCTTCGAGAAAAACCTAATGAATCAAATGTGATAGACTCATTGGAGATATCCACATGACTTCCACATTGGCGCCAGTCAGAGATGTAACTAAAGGTGGAAGAACAGAGACAGGTATCGGGAATCGCCAAAAAAGTGAAAAAAATAGTCAAACATGAAGAAACCTTTGTACAAGTGAAATACTAACAATGTAAGCAACTATGGGTACATGATGCATTTATGATTATCGGGCTGGACTCGCTATCTCTTTACAAGTAGATACATATACATGACAAAATCGATCGCTGTATCTAAAAATTTTGATAATTGTGCATCACCATCCAATGGTAATTAAACATGATGGATCAAATTGAAAGTAAGCTTAATTTTAGCTGAAATGGGCTAAATATCCAACACACCACAAACAGTCGCCACAAATTCAGTATGAGACATATTACAATTAACATCAATTGATTTATGACGACCACCACTATATTTGCTTGATCAATCATGACTTGTAATCCATTCACCTCCTTCATGAATGTAGCAAAACATGTCTCCATCCATCATATCCTTAGTTAAAAACATTTGAATAAAATTAATATAAAAACTCAAAAGGTTAAGGAGAAAATAAAGAAAAAATTAATGAGAAGAGTAAATTATCATGATGAGAACCGTATCTAAGTAGTTTTCAATCAAGGGAATCCTAGTCCTGAAAATAGAAATGTACAGTACACTTAGGCAAATTTTATTGCTTGCAAACTATAAGGATTTTCCATTTTGGAAAACATTTTGGCCTTCATTGGAAAACATTCATCACTATATAACCCATTTCCTACAAGTTTTATGCCAAAAGATAGGTTCAAATGAAAGCACCCAAATATATGAATAAAGTAATTATGACAAAAAAAAAAGAAGTCCATGAACCCTATGGTAGAGGGAGAGCATGAAATTAACATAATTAATTCACTAAAGAACAACATAAATAGGACCAAGAATGTTTCATGATATGATCTTGTTTGTATCATAATCACAACTTTCCAAGTCAATCACCAATGGCTCAAGATTAATACATGGATGATTTTCTAAATTAATACCAAATATTATGCACATATATAAATATAATATAAGAAAAAAATTTGTATGAAAATATTTTTAGTAGTATAAGGCATGTTGGCAGATATGAAGTCATAAAAAATAAGGGGAGAATGTTTCGTCTTTCAGAGAGTAAGGTGGGAGACGATGCCGGGGAACTAACCAATGAGGTCTCAGTTGTGTTTTTTGTTAGGTTATGAGAACTCCATTCTCAAGGATTTTACCCTTGTTTGTATAATTAATTATTGATAATTTTGGTGAGTTGTGCTCTAACAAGCTGCAATTGTATTAGTGGAACCCTATCCCTTGGTCCCTTCTACCTTGGCCCACAAAGATCGGTAATCAAATGTGTTTGATCTTTGAACTCAGATTCCTTAGAGACAGAGAATTTTTGCTTTTTACATATGATGGGAATATGTGTTTTCATGTACAAATTTTTTAGAAAAGTGGTTGTGAAAGAGTTGACATATATGTTACTGAAAAGCATCAAGAATTTGTTGTCCATGAAGTAAAAAAAAGAAGAGATAGACCACGAAAAAACCCTCTTGCTTCCCCCTCCATTAAAGTCTTATGGAGATTGCCCAGGTACACAATTGAAATATTCTTTTTATTTTATTTTTATCCTCAAACACAGGCATTTGCACACATACATGTATATACACAATTCACATGATTCTAAGGCATATGGAGAAGATGAAATAGGCATCTACCATCAAAAGGACATTGGTTATCACATATCCCAAAGAAGTTTGAGAAAGTTAAAGGGAAAGGTTGTAACACCCCGAATTAGACCTAGTAGTTTTATTGCAATTTTGTAGTATAAGAAAAGTAAAATTGGCATTTTTGGAAATTTGAGTAGTAAGGGTAAATTGGTAATTTGACATTAAGGACCCAAAGGTCATAACACAAGAAGACATGCTAAGTTAGAAATTGAATAAGTTGATTTGCAATGTGATTGAATAGTGTGACCAAATGGCAAAAATGGAAAGTTGGGTTGTAAATGGTATAAGACTCAAACATGGTCTTAAGGAGAAGGGGTTTTTTCTCATTCAGGATTAGAGAGTTGGTTACTGGTGGGGGAGAAAGAGAGAAACATTATAGTATAGTTCTCATTTTGTTAAATAAAATTCTATTTATGAAAATAAGTCCGTTATTCTCCATTATGTAATATAAAAGTTTCCAAAATGTTTGCTATATATTTAACTGGTTAGACAAAATTCTCCTTAAAGCACCAAACGCTTCTTTAATTAATTTATGAAGAAACTTGTTTTCGTAAAACAAATTTCCAAAACTTCTTTTTTTCCTCCAAAATTTTCCAAATGCGTTTTCTAAGTTAAGAAACTCTCATTGGTTCTAAAAGAATAGAAAACCATTTCAAAAAAGTTTTTCTGGGTTTCGACCGAGGTGGCATTTGTTTTGGTTTTTAAGGTGCTAAATAGTTTTCGCATTCAAAGTCGCTTTTTTCTTTTTCATGACTTATCATGAAATTCTTAAAAAAGAAAAACCACCAGCTTTTTCTATTACAAAAGTCATCTTCCAAAACATGGAACATCACCCTTGCTCAATATGAGGAGCTTGAAGACTTCTACCCAACGTTAAAACAATAAACAGTCCTAATACGAATACTATTAAGTACTATTTAGCATTAAGTTGAAAAAAAGTTCTATTTAGCATTATTTTAAAAAAAACAAATGCCACTTGAGTAATTTCATTTGTACTTTTAATAGCATTTGGAGTCCTTTAGATTTTCAATAGCATTTAAACTGTATCAATAATTATTTAGGATTTTAATGAAGGATTTATTTATTATTATCATAGTTGGTCATAGTGAATGCAAGGAAGTGTGATCCCAATAAGAGGCACATGATAACTTGAATTTACCTGGTGCTAGTTGTTATGGAGTAATAAGCACCAAGAGGTTTGGGTCCCCATGGAAAGTCCTAAGGCTCTGTTTGGAACCCGAAAAGTAGTATGGAAAGAAAAAAAATATACGGAAAAAAAATAATTTTCTCACGTTTGGTTTCACCGTGGAAAATATGAAAGAAAATCAAATATAATCAAAATTCCTTAAAAATTTACATGTTTTTAAATTTCTTAGTCCTTACATAACAGTTAAACAAATAAAATGAGTTAGAATAAACATATAAAATTTATTTATTTAGTTTTTAAACATTTTTTTTTTCCTCCAAATTTTCTCTCATTCCAGTTTTCCTCTTTATCATCAGAACAGCATGTGATCAGAATTTTAGAGAGGATCAACAAGAAAGGGAGAAATTCATGCATGTTTTGCTGAATCTATAGAGCCTAAATGAAGTTGCTTTAAGGAGATGATGAGATTAAACGTTTGTTGCGGAATCATTTTGTTTTCTATTTAGTAAAAAAGTTGTGCACTTTTTTCCTTTTTGGAATCGTACACTTATTTGGCATTGTTGTAATTGTGCGTTTGAGTATCTTTTTGCATGCCATGCCATGTGATATGTTAATTTTCTTTTGACTAAAGATGCTTTGTTCCTTTACTATTTTTTCTACTTCTTGTTATTGTATAGAATTTGGAATTTATGGTACCATGTATTCCCCGAGGGTAGCTCAATTGGTCTTAGGTTTTAGGGTTTATCCTAATGATCACCAATTAGAGTCCCCTTCAGGATCATTAGAAGTTTACCCATTCTTAACTTCAGGACTTTATGAGATTAATTGAGGTGCACATAAACTAGTTCGGACATCAAATTCAAGCCCCCTCAGGGTCACTAGAGGTTTACCAGACTCTTAACTTCAGAACTTCGTGGGATTAGTTAAGGTATACACAAGCTGGTCCGAATTTCCACGATTATTAAAAAAAAGAAATTATGGTACCATTTGAAACACATGTGTTTATGCTTCTATGTTCAATGCCTTTGCAAATTTTTAGTTTTGAAAGATTTTTACTTTTTCATTCTTTAATGAAAATAAATTTTGTTTGTCACACCTCAAAAACCAGCCAATGATTTTTCGCTAAGTGTGCAACGCTAAGTTACCGAATTTAGCCAGCCTTTCCTTCCTGTTTCTCAAAAGCAAAGTAAAATGAGACAACATCATTTACAAGAAAAACTCTTCCCAAATTGCATTTCCACGCTAACAAGATACAAAATTCAGCAAGTATCTCAACACTTGGTCATTGCAAAGAGAATCCACAAAATAAAACATACATAACACTCCTCCTTACACTCACACTTTCCTTGTTCTCTAGCACGTGCTACAATGAGAGGAGGAAAGGCTTTATATAGTGATCTGCATCCTCTAATAGTTACATCATTTCCCAAACAAGTGTCTCCTTCACAAGCATCATGTTTCTCTCTTGAATATGTGTTCCTTCACAAGCATCATGTTCTCTTGAATAGGTGCTTCTCACATCCCAACGGATGCGAGCCCATGTGCCCTCGGGATGGTTTAAGGTTGACTCTCAATAATAGCACTGCCGCTGTTCTATATTTGATATTCACGATGCATCATTCATAACAAAATTAGGGTGCCACTAATTGAACAACTCAATTATGGATTACATTTAAATAGGTACTTGGCATATGGGAATAGAGAATATGAATCGTATACTATTTATTATAGTTTTTGTAAACCGTTTTTATTCCAAAACAAAGAGAATACAAAGGAGAACACATTTGTCTTCTTTTTTTTTCGTTCTAAAACAAAGAACATATAAACACTCTTTTCGTGAGAACACTCAAATTGTGTTTCATGTTTTTAAAAATTGTTACCACCAATTTTTGAAGAAAATATGGCTTTTCTTCTTATTTCTATATATGTGTACACAAAGGGAAGTGAATATGCATTAACAATACTTATATGGAAAATCTAACTAATCTAGGTTTGTTACTGATATTTATTTAACCTAAATAATAAAGAACTTGAAGTAATCTTCCCATTTTTTCAACATATTAGGATAAAGAAACCCTAACTAACTTCCTCATTTTTCTCAACACTCTTTCTCAAATTGGAGCATAGATGTCAATCATGTCCAACTTGTTAAAAAGGAGCTTGAACGAAACAATCCCTTTGTGAGGATGTTTGTTGTTTGCTGCGTTGTAGGGACAAATGGCATGCAAATGATTCTTGCCTCAAGTTTTTCTTTGATAAAATGTCATCACTCAATGTCAGTCAATTATGTCAGACGTAACGGGTACGCTCGATTGCTGCCCTATTATCACATAACTTCATTGGTAAGGTTTCATAGCTTCTTTAGTTCTTCAAGTATCCATTGTAACCGTATGTCTACAAACTCCCATTAGAAATTGCTCGCATTTAGCTTCAAAAAGACTTATTCTAACCATCATGCTTTTTTTTTACTTCTCCAAGTGACAAGATTCCCTCCATACATATGTGGTAATACCCCTGGAAGGATTTCTATTTGTTAATGAACCCACCCACCCATATGTGTAGGCTTCCAATCTACTTTTGTCCTCCTTTCTTGTGAAAACAACACCTTTCCTAGAGAGCCTTGTGTAATTTAGATCCATTGCAATCCCAAGATGCCTTTAGCGTGAGAGTGAAGAATGACTACAAACTGGAGAAATGTAATATATGGCTGTGTATGAGATAGATAAATTAATTTACCTACCAATATCTGGTATTGAGTTGCATAAATCAGATCTCCCTTCTCACCATCTCCTAATTTCTTATTTGGGTCAATTGGTGTGTCTGTCTGCTTCCACCAACTCATCCTTGTCTCCTTTAGAAGGTCTAGGATGTACTTTCTTTGAGAGACCACTATCCTTCTCGACTGCCACTTCATTTCAAAGTACTTAAGTATCCTAAATCTTTAATTTTGAATTCTATAGCCAAACTAGCTTAATCGATCCATTTCCCCATTGTCATCCTCATAAACTATTAGAAACAGTTACCCTTCTCCTGAGTGCCCATAAAACACTGGGGGTGGTCTATTCGGGCTCAGGTGATCTGCTCTTCATTTATAAACTTTTAAACCAAGCCCCTGGCTATTGTTTAAGGCCATATAACGATTTTGTCAATCTGCATACTTGCATTGCAAATCTTTGTTCAAACCCTGGAGGAGGATCCATATATACTTCTTCCTCCAATCTCCGTTTAGAAAAGCATTTTTAACATCTACTGCTACAAGGGCCAATCAAAAGTAGCAGCTAGTAATAATAGTACTCATACTATATTCAATTTTGCTAGAGGGCGAATGTCTCCAAGTAGTCAATGTCATAGGTTTGTGTGAAGCCTTTGGTCACAAGCCTTGTTTTATATCTCTCTATGATCCCATCTAACTTTTACTTAATGGTAAACGCCCATTTGCATCCAACTGCACCTTTTCCTTTTGGTAGAGTTTCAACATCCCAAGTCCTCTTCTTCTCAAATGCCCTCATTTCTTTAAGTGCCGCTTCCTTCCATTTTGGAACCTTTAAAGCATCATGTATGTTTTTTGGCACTTCTACACAAGAAATTTGAGAGCTACATATCTAGATGATGTTGAAATCAATGGCATAGTAATGAAATATGAAACAAAGAAAAACACCAGATTTACATGGAAACCCTTGCGGGAAAAAATCACAGGCAGAGGAGAAAGCTTCACTATGAATATGAGAGAAATTACAAAGTACAACAAAATAGAGAATAAACCCTAATATATTGATATGACGAAAATAATCTGTTATTAAATGTCCATACTGAGAGGGCAAGCTCCCGCACTCCTTGAGATCAATTGGAAAGATGAAACAGGTCGCCGCCACACAGATCCCTATTTTTTTCTTAACTTTTTATTTTCACAAAAATCATAACGCGGACCTTCGAGTCTGACATAAGCCCAAAACCAAATTCATATCACAAAACAACATATGATAAGTTTTCCAATAACTTTTCACAACTCTAAAATGAAATGTTCAAATTATTAGGGTGACAATAAGGTGGAACTCTATCCCATTTGTCTATACCTTTTCTCATCCACATGAAAACAAATAAACAAAATAGAGGGGCGAGGTGGTAGGGCAAGTATAGAAATTTTCACAAACCAACCCGACTTTACTCCCATTAATTTTTTTGTTAGTTCAATTTAAAATTTACTAAGATATATATAATTTGAAGAAAATATTAAAAAAATTATAATTCATTTTATGAAAGTAAGATTTTAAAAGTTGAAAAAGAAAAATTAATTTTAGAAAATTATATATAATTGGGGTTAGGTAGGATGGAAAGTCATTACTGAAACCCATCAAAACTCTAGGTTTTTTGAAACTTTCTAAACTCACTCACCTATTTATCCTTATCCCAAATCATTTTTATTAAGGGTAGAGTCACTTACCTTGCTTATTGCAAAATCTTTTAGGATATGTCATCTTTTTATTTACAAAAAAAAATACTTTACTTAAGAAAATAGTGAAGCAAATGGGATTTACAAGATACGAATAAATCCTGCCGGTTCCAAATAGATCTTTGCTTTTTTTTCTTTTTTTTTTTTTTTAAAGAAGTAGATCTTTGCTTTAAAAACTTAAAAAAACATTTGTTTTTATCCGATGTAGTAATTTAGCGTGGTTCAAGTAAGAGATAAAGGATATAATTGGTAGTTGTTTTTTAAACAATTTTCTGCTCCTTAGACTAAAACTATAAATTTATGATTCATAATTAAAAACTATTTTTGTAATTAAAACCCTTTTTTATATTAGAAAAGAAAATAAATTGTTTGGAAAAGATTATTTAGTTATTTTTACTTATTTTGGGGATTTTTTTTAAAACAAAAATTGAACATATTTAAAAACATTAAAAATAAATTTAAAATAGTTTAGATTTCCAAAAAAAGGTTTCTTTTACTTTGTTTTTAATTTTATTATTTCTTTTTTTTTTCCATTAGAAATTTAAAAGTTTAAAATGGGCGCTAACATTAGGGTTCAAAGTAAAAGCGAACGAATGCCAATTCTTTATTTATTTATTTAACAAATGAAAATAAGTTGTGATTCAGAAAATATATTTATAATTTATATTTTCACTTAATTTTTGAGAGTCTTTTTAAAATTTAAATCATATTTAAAAACCCTACAAATTTTGTAAAAAAAAAACCATACAAATTGATTAAAAATATTTTGATTTTTTGAGCAAACTTTTCTTTTACAAAATATTGGAAACAATAAAAAATCTGTTCATAAAAACTATTTTTTAGACTTGTTATATATAGAACCTAATATCTTAATTTTGTTTTTGTTCTAATTAGAAACTCAATACTTGCAAATGGTGCTAACATTTGATTCAATAAAGTAAAAGAAAAGTATCGTCCAAGAAAAATTTTACTTATTTTAACAAATAAAAATTCAAATAAATAATGCATATGTTTATTGTTGGAGTGTGATTATGTAATAGAAATACTCCATTAATAGAAATTGTTATTTAGTTAAAATTTCAAATGAAAAACTTTATATTACATGATATTCAAAATATATTTCGAAAAGAAAACCTCATTTAAATTAAAGACGAGAAGACATTAACCCAACGCTAGACTTCAAAAATCTGCTCTAACTTTATCCTTTTCCCTTGTGTTTTACGTATAGATTTCATTCTCGATTTTCACATTAATTAGTTGCCAATTCAGTGGGCGAATGCAAAACGAATTCTAGGGATGAAAGAAAATGAAAATATGGGCGCCAAAACTGTTAGTCTCTCTCTCACTCGATCTCACTTCTCTCTCTATAAATAAAGGACACACACTAATATCCTTTGCATTGCTTTCTTGCAGTTTGAAACCTATTTGAAATGGCTGAAATAAACATACCTCAAACCAATCTTCTATGGGCTGAACCCCACTTTGAAGCCATGCTATGGTTGTGGATGATGATGTTATATGTCTCTCAATTGTTGCAGAATGCTTAAAACATTTAAATATCATGTATATGATGGAGATTTTATGTTAACATGTCTTATGTAAATCATCTTCACGAGTTTGCCTGTACTTGGTTATCCAAAAAGGCTTTGGTGGCTGTATGTTTGTTTTTCTAAATCCCATTTTTGAGGATCATCCTAAGCTCATGGACTCATGTTTATAGATTGAAATTCTGATAATTTTTTTATGGCGTAGTGATCAATTTCTAATCATTTTAACAACCAACAATGGAAGCTTATGACGATTTTCTTTGTTGATATTTGTGCTTAGATTATAATCTCTTGAAACTAATTTATAATTTCTTTTCTCCTTCATTTGTAGAATAATATGTTACTTTGTACATTTCTTTTTCAATTTTTAAAGTTATGTTTAATTATTAGACAACGTTTCATAATGGGGGAGAATGAATATAAAGTGTAATTTCTGTGCTGATTGTCATGTATCTATATTTTGTTCTGACACTTTATTTGTTTGGTTCACCATAGATAACTTTAGCTTATTACGAAAGTTGAATGCTGTTGGGGTTTCTTTTTATTCTCTTAAAACTTAAAACTAAGTTTTTAGTTTCTTTATTCATCAAATTCTTAATTATATGAATATTATTTTCTTTACTCATTTCAGTTGTGACTGTTAAAAGTGCTGAAGATGCTTTGGGTACTCTTCGAAGCAGAAGTAATTTTTTCCACCTTATCATAACGGATGTGCACATGCCAGTGATGGATGGATTTGAACTTCAAAACCAAGTCCGTGAGGAATTCAATCTTCCCGTAGTTTGTGAGTATTGCTTTGATATAGAAATCCCTCTTGTTAATTTATCTTTAATATCCAAAGGAATTCAATTCTAACGTTATGTTTGGTTTGGGGAAAATACAAAGGAAAAAAATTTGAAGGTATATAAAAATAACATTAAAAGTCAATAAATTATTTTTATTTTCACCTTCAAACTCCTTAAATTAATTTTAACTCATCAGTCTGAAGATTAAATGATTCAAAAATATGTAATGATTTAAAAATATATGTATTTCTAAGTAATTTTAGTTTATATATTATTTTCTTTTAAAAAAATTTATAGAACAAATAGAAAATCATTTTTCTTGACACTTTCTTTTTCCTTTTTCTGGTATACTTTCTAGGAATCAAGCATAACCTAAATAAAAACTCCTCTCTTTTTGTATGGCCATTGGGGTTGCAACTAACAGTCATCTTTATGAAATCTATCTATTTGGTGTGTCTTTATGATGTAGTGATGTCAGCTGATGACAATGAGAGTTCCATGTTAAGGGGCTTTAGAAGGTGGGGCTGCATTTGCATTGTGAAACCTGTGAGCTACGATGATGTAAAGGACTTGTGGCAGTATGCCGTTAGCCCAAGGAAGAGTAAATTGGCAACACCAATTCAGAGACCACTCAAGGTTGGTGCAGGTTCAGTAGCAATGGTGCAAGAGGAGAAGCAGAAGAGGAGAGAATCAAAGAAAAAGGCGCAAGTGAAGGTTAACGAAGACAATGAAATAGAAAAAGGTGAAGCAACTGTGCTCAAGAAGTCTAAGGTTGTTTGGACAAGTGCGCTTCATAACGAGTTCTTGGAAGCTATAAGAAAAATAGGCCTTGAAAGTAAGAGAGATTCTGCCAATTGATACATTTTATCCAGTTTAGAAATGAGATAATTATACTTACTAATGATATATGTAATGATTGTATTTTTTTTAACTCTTGTACTATGCAGGGGCTGTTCTAAGAGGATTCTTGAGCACATGAATGAGCCTGTAGACAATCAGAGAAATGTGGCTAGCCATCTGCAGGTTTATTTCTTTAATTTTAATAATAATTTTAAACTTCATGAAAACTTTTGCTATTTTGTGTTAGGACTTGATGAAATAAAAAACTGTAGCCAAAACCAATGTGGAATAATAATCTAGAAACAAGATCATCAGTTCCCTCATCAAACAAAGAATACATTAGTCTTCATTGAAATAAATAAATAAACAAGAGAATATATCTGCTTAGGGGAATTTCTGGCCTACTTATAGAATAAATACTCTAAAAAACCTTATATTCTTCTTCATTTCAATTTATAGATTTGTTGTCTTTTAATTTATGTTATGTTCTATTTACACTCTTTAGATTAGTAATCTTATGGTTGCATGTATAAAGTTATCTTCGCCCAGTTTACATCATTATGTGTGTACGTTGGTGTTTTCTATTTATATCATCAATGTGTTTAATTTATCATTATAAAAGATCTAGGTTTCTAGATTATAGATTTTTTTAATTTATATCATGTTATATTTTTTACTCTTTATACACATCAAGAAATAATCTTGGTGCTCATAAAATTTGTCGTCTTGTAATTCATATTATATTAGGTTTAAACGCTTTAGATTAGAAAGTAATGTTGTACTTGTAATCATGAAGTTATAATCTTCTAATTAATTTACATATTTATGTATGTTCTTTGATGTACAAAAGATTCCCGTTGTCTAGATTATTGATTTTTCGTATTTCAATCAATATGAAGTTATATTTTGACTCTTTATACATATTAGGATATAATCTTTATTTGTGCTCATAAAAATTGTCGTCTTGTAATTCATATTATATTATGTTTACACTCCCTAGATTAGAAAGTAATGTTGTGTCTACATATATAATGTTATTTTTTAATTACACTTATATGATTATATGTGTACTTTGATGAACACAATATTTAGTTTGTCTTGGATTTGTCATCTTCTAATTTATATGATGTTATGTTTTGACTATACACATTAGGAAATAAACTTTGTGCTCATAAGATTTGTCGTCCTGTAATTAATATTATATTAGGTTTAAACTCCATAGATTAGGAAGCAATATTGTGCCTAGTAGGCATAAAGTTATTAACTTCTAATTACATCCTTATGTACCTACTTTTACGTACTTTGATGTACAAAAGATTTTGGCTCTTAGATTCGTAGTATTTCAATTTATATCATGCGATATTTTGACTCTTTAAACTTATGAAGAAATATTTTCTGTGCTCATAAAATTTATTGTCTTGTAATTCATATTATATTAGGTTTACATTCCTTATAGTAGGAAGTAATGTTGTGCCTACAAGTATACAGTTATTTGCTTCTAATTAATTTACATCATTAAATGTGTACTTTGACGTACCAAGGATTTAGTTGTCTAAGTTATACATTTGATGTCCTCGAATTTATATGATGTTATGTTTTGGCTTTTTATACATATTAAAAAATAATCTTTATGCTCATAAAATTTGTTGTCTTGTAATTAATATTATATCAGGTTTACACTCTTTAGACTATGAAGTAATATTGTGTCTATAGGCATAAAATTATCAATTTCTAATTTATTTACATTATTATGTATGTACTTTGACATACAAAGATTTAAAAAGCTGGGTTCTAAATTATAGTCAGGTCGTATTTCAATTTATATAATGCTATGGTTTTGAATCTTTATACATATACATGAGGGAATATTATATATGCTTGTAAATTTTGTTCTCTGTTAATTCATATTATATTAAGTTTACACTCCTTAGATTAGGAAGTAGAATCTTTGGGTTCATATATAAGATTTGTCGTCTTGTAATTAATAGGTTTACACTCCTTAGATTAGGAAGTAGTGTTGTGCCTACAAGCATAAAGTTATCTACTTCTAATTAATTTATATCATCATATGTGTACTTTGACCTACCAAAGATTTAGTTGTCCAAATTATAGATTTGTTGTCTTCTAATTTATATGATGTTATGTTTTGCCTATTTATATACATTAGGAAATAATATTTTGGTCATATATAAGATGTGTCGTCTTGTAATTAATAGGTTTTGTGACACCCCAAATCCGAGGGTCCCGTTGACAACCCGTCAACCCATGGAATTCTTGTGGATTTTGGGTGACCCTATACTACACTGTTGTGTCCCATTTATTGGGATCCATATTTTCACAAAAATCGAGCAGAATCTCCTTTGTTCGGGGAGCTCTACCCAACATACAACCTCTACAACAGTATAATCATAACCCATCCAAGGTCTCAACATAAGTAGTATTGACCCCATAGGGTCCAACTGTTCATACATATCCCCAATACAACTCTTTACCGGGATCCATTCATTCACATTTAAATCTAAAATATGAAAATAAAACGCTTAATTACAGTCCGTAAGAGTCCGATCATGACCCTCTTACCATAATTACATATCCGACTATTTATACAATAGTCCCAAAAGAATTTAATTACAATTCTTTTATACTAAATACATTTTACAAAAGTAATATCAAGGCCACACATCGGCCTCCTTCATAATCACGGCCTCGTCGGAACGCCATCTCCCTGTACACCCCCTGTACCTGAAAGGGGGTCCCACAACGGGGTGAATAATGCCTAGTAGAAATTTTTTCCTACAAGGGCTACTCCCCGCCTAAATGCACATTCAATGGCACACATAAAACATCAAATCATATTCCATATAAATAATGCAATTCTATATGGAATGTTCCGTGTCATGCATGAGATAAGACTCCTCATGCCCACAACCCGAGTCCCGACTGACTCCCTCACACCTGCAACGCCAAGTGTAAAAAACCAGTCATTGGTGTTTCATCTAATGACTTAAACCATTGGACAACCCTCCAATTTTAATTTATCAAATCCCGTGTGTTTATTTGGGTTGCGAATTTCTAAGGTCTCTCCTTAGGCTTCACAACGCCTTCCTACACTTTCGCGAACTTTCATCGCTGGATACATATGTCTGACCAAGAAAAAATTGCCTCCGACACTTTCGCAAATCCATCGCTGATACATATGTCCGACTCAAGAATAAAATTTTGGTCTCACCCTGTGATCCGCCCCATCTTTGCCACCCAAACACATGTAATTTATTATTATTATTGTTTTATACAACCATGAGTCTGGATTTTGGACGTTGTCCCATTTCCGAGCTTATCACACATTCACCAAAAATGGTGAATAACAATACCATGCACTCACACCCGACTCGACGCGATGTGACCGTGCATATGAAATACAATCATGCAATTTCAGGCGATGTCATGCTACATGCACAATAAGAGCTACATGAAACATTTATAAATTCCGGATAATTATATTTTCTACATATAATTTCCATTCATCATAATTTCCATGTTAATACATCATGCAAGCATATATTAACATGAATTTTACATACAACAACATATTATTTATTTTTCCAACAATAACATACAAAATGTTACCAAATTACTGTTTGAACCCATATACAATAGGGCACCTTGGTCCCTTCACGGTTCGTCACCAAATTACTGTGATACCAAAACACACCACAAAACCCGAAGACATCAATCCCGGGATCAAAACCAAACCTCAACATAATCCGGGACTGCTCGAAAATGGTCCCGAAAATCCTATCCGGACTGTCCGAAAACAGTTCCAAAAATTCAGCCCTGACTGTCCGAAAATAGTCTTGAAATTCAACCCGAACTGTCCGAAAACAGTCTTAAAATTTTCTAAAAATTCCTACACTCAGTCCAAAAAATTTGAAACTGAAATTTACAGCCTCTAAGAAAACCCCAAGCCATTAAATGGTCTATAGGCTAGAAATAACCCAAGTAGGAAAATTCCCTACCTCATGGAATTTGACGAAATTCCAAGATTTTGGTGCCCACGGGTAGCTATTGTCGTGTAGATGAACTTTGTCTCTTGTTCTGACAAAAACCTACGGTCCGATTTCCGTAGATCTTAGAGAAAAGCGAATAAAAGAAAAAAAATTCTCTCTCTCTTCACGCTCTATTTCTCCCACGCTCCCCTTCCGTTTTTCCCTTTTACCGTTTTTTAACTTTGCTTCTTTTTTTTTCCTTTTTTTTTTATTTTGATACATAGCGCAATGTCCATATCTCATTCGGGTCAATTTCTGTCCCGAAACAATTTATTTCTATTCAGTTCAATTTATTTTAAATGAACTTAGCTCAAGTTATTTCCTGACTTCTGAGATTTTCGTAAAATTCTCATCCTTTGAGTCATTGGCGACTTATCACCTAGAAACTTGTAAAAAATTTTGATTGTCTCATAATTCGACGAAATTTTTCTGGGTCTCTAGATTTCGCGAGACAAATTTAACGGAGTAGTCCATTTTGTCATCTGAGATCTAGAGAATTTTCTAGTCTTTCCTGAACAATTCTGGCAATTTATTATTATTATTATCATTTTGCCATTTTTAATTTTACATTTTCCTGTGTTTTATGTGTTTACACTTTTAGATTAGAAGGAGGTGTTTTGGCTGTGTTTACACTCTTAGATTAGAAGGAGGTTTGCGGCTCGCAAGCAAAGTTTCTACTTCTAATTAATTTATATCATTATATGTGTACTTTGACATTCAAAGATTTAGTTGTCCAAATTATAGATTTGTCATCTTCTAATTTATATGATGTTATGTTTTGACTATTTATATACATTAGGAAATAATCTTTTTGGGTCATATATAAGATTTTTTGTCTTAAAAGTTACGAACTTCTAATTAATTTATTTCATTATGTATGTACTTTTACGTACAAAAGATCAAGTTGTCTAAATTATAGGTTTTTTGTCATTTAACTTGTATTTTGTTATGTTTTGAATCTATATGTAGTAAGAAATAATGCTAGTGGTCACAATTTTGCCATCTTGTAATTCATATTATGTTAGGTTTAAAATTTTTAGATTAGGAATTGTGGTTACTGTCATTAAGCCAGCTTCTAATTTACTTCATTATGTATGCACTGTTAAATATTATATTTATATATCATCAATACATTTTGTCATTAAAAAATATTTAATCGTTTCCAGGTTATAGATCTGTTATCTTTTATTTATATAGTGTTATGTTTTGACTCTATGCATTAGGAAATAATCTTTGTGATGATGAATCTTCATCTTGTAATTTATATTATGTCGGGTGTACACGTAATTAGATTAGGAAGTAATGCTATGCCTACAATCATAAAATTGTTGGCTTCTAATTTACATCATTATGTATGTAATTTCTTATTTATTTCATTTATATTGTTAGTATATGGTCATTACAAACATTTAGTTATCTACATCATATATTTGTTGTCTTTTAAGTTATATTATGTTATTTCTTTGACACTTTATATGCATTAATTGGGAACTAATCTTTGTGGGCATAAATTTTTTGATCTTCTAATTCATATTATTTTATATTACACTCTTTAATAAGGAAATGATCTTTGTGCCCATGGGCATATAGTTGTCGGCTTCAAATGTACACAATTATCCATGTACATTGTCATATTCTATTTATACCATTAATATAGTTTTGTCATTATGAAATATTTAGTTATCTTGATCACATTGTTGTTAACTAACATTATCACGCTACAAGCTGTTGGATCAATTGCATGCTTGTAACGATTGAAATATCATGTCACCATATGTTAATTTTTTGGCTAAAAAATTAAAGGTTTGAACATATGGTTACTACAGAGGAAAGAATTGAATAAAATTTGAACAATGATGAACTTTTGTCATGTTTTTATATAGAAAATATTGTTGAGACAGTGGAATACTTATCATCTTATCAGCTTGTAATTCACAATCTTTTGATTTGAAACAAAAAAAGCATTCTACAATTTTCATGTTAGACTTTGCTTGTTAAAGAACCCTAATTGTGTTCCTACAAAACCTTTTTTTATGTCTATAAGTCAAAACTACTTACTAATTGTTAAATGACCAACTCTCCTAAAAGCTCAAACTTGTAGAATTTGAGTTTAACTTGAATTTCATGTCTTTGACACCCTCCCTCATGTACAGCCCCATACCCGCACGTGTAGAGTCAAACAAACCAAATAGAGTCCTCCATAGACTTTCAAATCAACAAATGGGGTTAAATTATAGAAAGGTGGCTCGAACAAAGGACCTCCTACCAAACCAACCTCTAATACCTTGTTAAACGACCAACTCTCCTAAAAGCTCAAGCTTGTAGAATTTGAGTTTAATATGAATATCATGCTTTTAACACCCTCCCTCACGTGCAGTTCCATACTCGCACATGGAGACTCAAACAAAACAAATAGAGTCCTCTATGGACTTTCAAATTAACAAATAGGGTTAAATTGCAAAGAGGTGACTCGAACACAGGACCTCCTGCCAAACCAAGCTCTGATACCATGTTAAACGACCAACTCTCCTAAAAGCTTAGAAGTTGGGTTTAACATGAATATCATGCCTTTAACACTAATGATGTACTGCGTCGCTTGCAGAAATACGTGTAATATTCCTGCCGCATGACTAAGCAATCAGCCTAGATGGAAGAAGGAAGCCATGGGAAGAACCTTATAGAAAAAACCCTAAGATCAAGCTTTGCTACTGGACATCCATCGTTGATGATTAGTGCTCGATCTCCAACAAGAACTGCTAGGTAATATTGGACTACCTCCAAGCTTTGGTGCCACAATTTTCTCTACTCAGCAATCTTCAAGTAGTAACCCTAGAGCTGAACTTGGATATGGACAATCCCATTTAGGGAAAAATCACCTTTGTTTACAAGAACCAACTTTTCGGCAAAGAACCCTTCTTTATCAATCCCATATAGAGAAACTGTATGAGCAGGAAACTCAAGCAAGACCATCCAAGAACAATTTCCCTACCAGTGGGATTTTGGGCTCCAGCAACATTCAAGATATCCAAAACAAGGGATCTTCGAGTGGTTCCGATTGGATACCCGACGGTCAAGTAATTACAAAGATTGCCGAACAATCGGGTACAAACCAATCCTCACCAAGGTCTCTAATGTCAACCAAAGATGGAAATAATCCAATTTTGCTGTCACAAATTGCACAATTTCGAATGGAAGATTGTTTGATCATCCGACGAATGATAATGTTCCCAAAGAGAATATGTTTCCTCCACAATTTGCTAAAAGTGATGTTTATGACATTTTCCTGAACCAGCAAAAGAATCCATCTTATACTGAGGTATGTACTTAAACGACTAACTTTCTTAAGTGGTTGCTCAAGATGTCTATTTGCCTTATGTCAAAAATGAAATTATTTCGCTCATGAAAAAATTCATGTTGATATTTATATATATTGTTAGTTTCCCACTTTAATTCTACTGGTTTCAATGTGTGAAGGAGGGAGCTGGGGAAGAAGTTGGGAACCATGGCAATGTTATCAATTCCTATCCTGTGGAACAGAAACCTCTCGAGAACCAACAATATTCCAACCATGCATGTTTCATGCTTTCTTTCATCGATAACACTCTCATAGTTTTAGGGAGGTCAGTATTGTACTAATCCTCGCTACTTTTATATTTAAATATGGGGAATAAAGTTTGTATTTTAATATAGCAATTTTCATAAATTATTTACAGTCCTCAACAAGACTATGACCCTGTACCCTATCAATAAACGACGTGATTTTGATGCTAGAACTATAATTAAAATGAAAGTTGAAGATATAAAAGCAAACTTTTTGTTCATGATTTAATGCAAAAGTCATGAAATTAAGTTCAGGATTTTAATACTAATCTCCCCTAAATGTTATGCAGATTGTGTTCTATATTGCTATTATTTTAGTTTGCATCCTCATAGATCATCAGATAAAATGTGGACAATGGAAAAGCACTTGGATAAATGTTATGAGTTGCAAATTTGACAACAACCAAATTTCTTATGATGATATATATTTCATAGCTTGCAATTTGGCTCTTCACCAAACACAAATGAATCCCAAACGATTAAACCATCTGAATTGTTGATATGACTGCAGATAGAATCTAATGGAGGTATATGGGGCTACAACTTAGGAAACGATATGAATCAGTTAGATGACTATCGTCCAATCTTTGATCCATATCCTAATGAGGCAAGTCTAGTTCTTGCTTAAAACTTTATAATTACCTTTATAATTACAATTAGATTTCTTGATGCCTCATTTGGCATCCTTTATTTATTTTTTTTCCATGTTTCTTTGTTCTTATCGCCTTTTCCTCCTTATATCTGAGGATTCTACAAGTCATGTAGAGTGAGGAGGATTAAGGATGAGGTTAGGTAGGCTGAATGGAGTTGAATTACAATACAACGTGGAAGGGAGAGAAATATAATCCCTAAAAAAGTGGGGTTTGGTTAATTGTCATTCACTTTCCATACTGTTAATGTTAAACCAATAAATTAATGAATGGGATCCACATTCTCTGTAACACGGATTTATAAGATCTACACGGGCATTGCAAATTCATGTATGATAGTAGGTTCGAGTTCGAGTGGTGACAGTTTATTAACTTGAAACTACGGTGCATATATTCAAAAAAAAAAAAAAGAGTTAATTTTCTAATCCTGGTAACTTAATTGTAAAGTTGAAATTTTTTTTTGTTCTGTGCTCAATTCCTATTTTAGGGAAGCTAGGAGGAAGAAGAAAATCCTTTTTGGAAAACCTTATTTCAAAAGTTTTTTCTCACTTTCTTTTCCTTTGACTGAACACCATATGTTCTAATGTGTAGCAACCAGGAGGTGGAGACCCTGCATCCTATGATGGCTATACAAATGTAAACCCCACATGGAATCAGGCAAGGCATCATTTCAAGCTTCATTCTCATCGAATTAGAATAAGTAATCGATGTCAATGTTATAAATTTTCTAGATGCTTTAATTTCCCACAAACCTTGGTTCCTAATTTTCTCGTAGGGTACCGTGGATGACATACGTATTATGAGCCTGGGCCCTGAGGGTATTAAGGAGGCAACAATCTTTTGACGACATAAATTCAGCCATTAAAATGCTTCAACACCATTAGTTGGATTTAGAATTTTAGTTACTTCCAGTTACTTAGAACTATACTATACTATGATATAAAGAACCATCAAGGAGAAGTTCCCTATTTGATAAAGAAAGATTTTTGTTGAGGGAATGCTTCGCGTCATAGGCTTGGTCAGAGTAGCCGCGGATGTGAATATAGATTTTCAATGTTTCTAGCTATCTTTTTCATCTTGTATCTTGAATAAAATCAAAGTAGATTACCTGAAACATGTCTCTAAGAAGTAAGAACACACATTTAGGGCTTCTTTGGTTTCTATTTTTAAAAATTGTTCTTGAGAACAGTTTTTGAAAACACATGAGAGAATAGTTTTTTGTGTTTTCTAAAAACTGTTCTTGTTCTCTTAATTTAATGTTTTTCTTTTATGTTTTTTAGAACAAAAAAGAACTGGAAACCATACATGTTCTCACTGTTTTCCTTGTTCTCATTGTTTTCTTTTTCTACTTTAGTGCTAGGAAAATATTAATTAGACTAAGATCTGAAAATAAAATTTTAATTAAGAATTTAGTATTGTACTTTTATTTTTCTATTATTAAATGCATAAGTTAAGATAACTGGGAACCAAACATGTTCTCACTATTTTCCTTGTTCTCATTGTTTTCCTTTTTCTAGGAAAATATTAATTGGACTAAGATCTGAAAATAAAATTTTAATTAAGAATTTAGTATTGTACTTTTAATTTTCTATTACTAAGATCTTAAACATGTCTCTAAGAACACACATTTAGGACTTGTTTGGTTTCTATTTTTGAAAATTGTTCTTGAAAACAGTTTTTGAAAACACAAATAACAATTTTTTTTTTGTTTTCTGAAAATTGTTCTTTTTCTATTAATTTAGTGTTTTTTTTTTTTTTTTATGTTTGTTAGAACAAAAAATAATTGGAAACCAAACATGTTCTCACTGTTTTCCTTGTTCTCATTGTTTTCCTTTTCTACTTTAGTGCTGGGAAAATATTAATTGGACTAAGATCTGAAAATAAAAATTTTAATTAAGAATTTAGTATTGTACTTTTAATTTTCTATTACTAAGATCTGAAACATGTCTCTAAGAACACACATTTAGGGATCATTAATTTCTGTATTTTTGAAAATTGTTCTGAAAACGCTGAAACACAACAATTTTTATGTTTTCCTAAATCGCTCTTTTCTCTAATTTAGTGTTTTTTTTTTTATGTTTGTTAGAACAAAAAAGAACTGGAAACCAAACATGTTCTCACTGTTTTCCTTGTTCTCATTGTTTTCCTTTTCTACTTTAGTGCTGGGAAAATATTAATTGGACTAAGATCTGAAAATAAATTTTTAATTAAGAATTTAGTATTGTACTTTTATTTTGTCCATTAAAAACTCATGACAACCTTTCAAGGTATATTTGTCCATGAAAAACTGACTGTTAGGCAGTTTATCTCATGCAGCAAAACTATGGAAAACAAATGGGGAAAAGTAGGTTATGGGCTGCCAATTTGGGGATATTGAGACTTTTAGAACCAAATTCTCGATAATCCAATCACAATATGTTAATTTGAAAAAATATTATGTATTACTAAATTATGTGCTGAGTGTATATTCTTGAACAAAAATACTCTTGTCTAGAATACACCTGACATGCCACCTAAGCAAATCCTAGACAAAAAAAAAACAAAAACAAAAACAAAAACACAGCACTTTCTCTTTCCCAACACGACTTTCTCTGTCACACCGATGGAACCCTTTCACCCCTTTCGTTCTCATATCTAAACTCCCACCCCCCTCCCTCCCTCTTCTCCAAACCCTAAGATCCATTTTCTTTGAACACCCCATGGAATCCTTTCACCCTCTTTCATTCTCATATCTAAACCTCTAATCTCAGGTTTTCGAAATACATAATATATGAGGAGGAGATCGGATCGAGTATTTGATTGTTGAGAAACCTTAAGAATGGAATAAGGAACACCACAACACCCCCACCCCTCTCCTCCCAACCCCCCCAAAACACCCCCCACCCCCTTCCTTCTCCTCTCCAAACCCTAAGCTCCATTTTCTTTTGGAACAATGATGGAACCCTTTCACCCCCTTTTGTTCTCATATCTAAACCCTAATCTCTATGTGTTTTTGAAATATATATTGTATGAGGAGGAGGTTGGATTGGAGTATTTGATTATTGAGAAACCTTAAGAATGGAATAAGGAAATATACAGTCATCATAAGGAAATACAGAGCCATCGAAGATGCAGTTCGCCTATGGCAAAAGGAAAGCTATGACAAGTCTTTTATTGGGTTTTTTTTTCCAGATTTTGTTTTCTCATGATGATTAAGAGTGCTCTATTATATATCTCGTTGAATTGGAGAATTATCTTTTAGGTTAGATATCAACAATTGTTCAGTATGATTGATGAGAGACATGTGAAATGTGGTGGAAACCCTTAGGTTCAAACTTAGTGAAATTGGGGGTATGACCCTTTGGTAGGAATTTAGTGAATCTTAGGTACAACCTTAGTGATTGCTTAGGTACACCCTTAGTAAACCTTAGGTATAACATGAGGGAAGTTGAGGAACAACCTTAGTGAAGCTAAAGGTACAACCTTAGTTAAGTTGAGGTACAACCTTAGTGAAGTTAAAGGTACAACCTTAGTGAAGTTGAAGTACGACCTTAGTGAAGTTGAGGTACAACCTTAGTGAAGTTGAAGTATGACCTTAGTAATGGTAAGGTACAACCTTAAAAAACCTTAGGTACAATATTAGTTCATTTGAGGAACAACCTTAGTGAAGCTAAAAGGTACAACCTTAGTTAAGTTAAGGTGCAATCTTAGTTAAGTTGAGGTGCAACCTTAATGAACCTTAGATACAACATTAGTGAAGTTGAGGAACAACCTTAGTGAAGCTAAAGGTACAACCTCAGTTAAGTTGAGATATGGTTTTAGTGAAGTTGAAGTACAACCTTAGTGAGAGTAAGGTACAACCTTAATGAACCTTAGGTACAACATTAGTGTAGTTGAGGAACAACCTTGGTAAAGCTATAGGTACAACCTTAGTGAAGTTGAGGTAAGATCTTTGTGAAAATCATGTTATTTCCTTTATCCTCATAAACACTGCAAATGGGAGGTGAAAAATGATGTATTTTTAACATTAAACACTCCAAATGGGAGGTGAAAATTATATTTTAAACATGTAAGCACCATGTGGTGAATAACTTGGCTGGATGTGTTTAAATTTATCTGGACTGGGCAACAAGTTAAAGAAATATGAAAGCAAGTTACAATTTTTGTGGTTTGTAGAACATGTAGTTTTTCCTACTTTGGTGGCAAAATATATCTAAGCACAACCTTAGCAAAGTGAACGAACGACCTTAGCAACGATAAGGTACAACATTAGTGAAGTTGAGGACCGACCTTAGTGAAGCTAAGGTACAACATTAGTGAAGATAAGGTAGAACATATAGTTCACTAATTTGTTGGCAAAAATATATCAATTCCCATTTTTTTCATTTAAAAAAACAGAAATTAGTTAATAAAACATTTTTACATATTTTATGTAACAATTTCTTCTATATTAAAAACTTAATAATAATTAAACATACAAAATAGGCAATGTCCATTTACAACCAAACAAAATGATACTATCCATCTTCGAAAAACAACAATTATCAATAATAATCCAAGTTTGGTTTCATCTTAGAAACATGATAAATTATATCCACTAATTCTTCCTTCATTGTTAAAGTTTGCTTCTCATGATCCAAAAACGAGTGTTACTCCATCATTAGAAGGTCAAAATAATTTCGACATCTCGCTTCCTCCAAAGATTCATATTTTCACATTTCTTCGAACACGAAAAATAACATTAGCACTAACAAGGGAAATTATGATTCAAAATATGAATATTGATATTCAATGTGACTACCGCGAAGTAATCAAACAACATCGCATATCACGATAAGAAATAAAACTGAACCAAAACTACCACCAGCACTAACAAGTCTTTTATCAGTCACAAGGAGCCACTTTTAGAGCTAGAACATAATCAATTCAGCATTGAACATGTTTTCTTTTATACTTACATAATGAGATCCATGTCAATCAAGCAACCCTGTCAAGAAGTTCTCTCTAGCCACATTGCCTTCATCCATAATCAAATTATGAACCAACTATATTCTATACAATCAAGGTTTTATCCTACACAAAGATGGTAAATTAATTCTGCATCAAATCTAAAGTAATTAATTAATAATAATGATTTAATTTACTTCTGCAACTGCTTGTGTTAGGGTGGAGCCATTCCAATATTCCATAAATTTTTTTCGCAAACACACCACAATCAAACCTATAGTGAGAATGAAGCATTTTCATTTATGAGACCAATAGCTAAGAACAAAGCAAATAAAATTAAAAGGGAAAAACTTTTTAATAACGGTAGTCTATTACCAATTACTTTGTTGCACTATTTTGGGTTGTACATGTTCAAACTTAGATATATCGACATTCATGTAGAGGCCAAATGCATGCAGAGCCCTAGATATTGGCAATGATAATCCCCTTGATGCGGCATTTATCCTGTTATGTCATTTCAATGGAAAAGATGATAATATCTCTACTCTTTCCGAGGCAATGTTCATAACATGAACATGCCAGGGGTCGTTATCACAAACGGGGAAAAACAACTAATGAAATAAAAATAAATAAAAAATTAGTTTCTTCTCTCACAAACACATGCCCATAAATGTATAATTGTTATTAAAATCTATATTTGTCATACCTAATCACAATTTGAGTTATCAAATATGAGTAACTGAGGATTTAAAAGCATGTTGCATTTATCAATCAATTCACTCTTTTTCGCCTTGTTGGGAATCTTGGCCAACACAACCTTTAATTAATTTGGACACATAATTATTAATAAAAATGATATCATTCAAAATCAGTAAAAACATTTATAGTATGATTCTCACCGAGAAAGAAGGATCAAAACAATATGCACATGGTGGGTCATCTTGTTTTCTGTTAAGCACACGACAAAACATTGCAATAACCTACAATACATGTAAAAAATAGTCATGTAAGAATAATAAGCATGTTTAAATATCATGAATGGCTTAACTACATTATCAAAGTCATACTTTATTTTATACATGAAACATACCACATTATTTATCCAATTTGACCCACTTCAAACAGCTTAATTCCTTCCTTGTAATGTACATCCCACATATTTCACACAACACCTCACTACGTAACAAAAATAAAAATGAATTAAAATGTTTTTATGAGGAATGAGAGAAAAAGAAAGCAATTAAACTATTTTAAATAGATGAAAATATTAAATCACGTACTTTTCATCATGAGCATCGTCAAAGGCTACATTAGCAACCATCCTCTCTTGATGTGTGATTTTTGTGAATAGTTTCATGCATTAGGGGATGAAAGGTGATTTGCATGTGACAGCATGATTAACTAGTCTTTTTGCTGCTCGCTTATACATTTTCAATGTAGCATCTTCTTTTACACCATTTGTTTCAATCTCTTCTTCAACATTTATTTCCTCCATTTCTAATGTGTTTTCTTTATCAGGTGAACAAACCATGTTGTTGTCATATGGTGGTGACAAAATATCTTTCTCAATAGCTGATTGTGTTTCCAATTCACTTTGAAAAGCAATAGGAGTGTTAATAATATCTTGAAAGTTCTCATCTCCTATATCTTCAAGGTAATTGGTTGCTTCTTGTGCTTAGTGAACAGATTAAGGAGAAAGATATGTATTATCTATGTCACTATTTTGTTTATCATAATCACCTTCATCAAGTCATCCTATCCCATGGTTATCTTCATATTTGGCTGATTCAGGAACCCCACCGGTTGAACCGAATTGTCTAGCATATAGTGTCTCCATATCGTGCGCTAATGAGGATGCAATTCACATAATTTGTTTCATATTATGAATCATACGTGTATGAATAATCTAATTGACAAGCAATAAAATAATGTTTAATTTTCCTACTAGTTTGTTAAAGTTATATAGCAAAAGTGATAAGTTTAATTTTAATGGTCAATATCATAGGAAAGTAATTCAACCTCACTAGCCTCATTTGAATTGCATGATGTTGCAAGTGCTTTAGGTGATGGAATGTCTGGTTGTCATGTGTGACTAATGTTCCATATCAAGTAGTGCTGCAATTTCTAAGGTAATTTCAATGGGATTGATAACCTATATATATAATTATGAATTAACAAGATTTACTTTTTATTAGAATTATTAGTAAATGAACAACATATTCATCAATGAAACTTACTTCAACATGACCATATGCCCCAAACATCTCTATCTCAGATGCCAAGTGTCTTTTGATGAGGTCATTTGTCCAAATTGAACATAATGGTCTTGTCCACTCCACATTAACTATTGGCATGTATAATTTTTTCATATTGAATAACTAGACAGTGTAAAAAAAAATAGTTATTTCAAACCAATTGAAGTAAATTAATTAGATAAAGGGATAAAGTTAACTTGTAAGAAGAGGAGACATCCTCAAATATAACTTGGGTTATCGGTGCGATAATCTTTAACGCCATTCTCCAAGTATTGCAAGACAAATTTTGCCTAATCTTGCTGCACACGAATATCTTCATCCTAAATGCTATCCCATAAATCATGCAACCCTTCTGGTTTTGAATTTGGTGCTAAAATGGTTGCACATGAGAAAATGATGAAACTTTTTCTAAACTCATCTCCAAATGCATACTGTATATTATCCCTTTATGATCGATAAGTTGTATAATCTCCTACAAGTAAATTTCCTCCTATTATGAACAACGACATTTTGTCTAGATGAAGGAATGCTCGTGATCATGGAAACATCTTCAAGAGTGACATCATATGATCTACCATTTGCCATATTTATCTGATGGTAGACAAATTTATGATATTGTATGAATAATTTGTTAACAACATGAAGTTTTGAAAATGCATAAGCAAATGAGAGTAGCATAAGTTGATAGCTTTAATAAGAATCAAGTCACCATATATCCATCATACAAAAAAGAATAGGACCTAAGTTAATAAAACAATCTAAAATTAGTCGCATTAGTCCAAAACATACTATATAGAGTCATTAACGCATTTAAGCTAATGGATTTTTGCAAGTTTTCCTATTGTGACCAGCTAAATTGCACCACAAGCAATATATTGTCCTCTTATCCTGAAATTGAGATTCAATACGTTTCTTCCTTGGTCTTCAAGGAGGTCGTTTTGAATGTGGAGGTTGTAAAGAGAAAAAAACTTTCCCAGTTAAGTCACGCACTACACCATCAAAATCTTCACTTGGCATGTCATGAGTCTCTATACCACATAAAGAACCCGAGTGTATGAACTCTTGCTTAGGAAATTTGTACCATTCATCAACAAAATTAGCAACGTTTTGCCTAATTGATAGTATGGCTGCACATGCATGCTCACCAAGAATTCCCACCATTTTCCATTTCCTACATATACAACTACGATTGAACATATCAACATTTACAAATGTCTTCCAAGTAAAGATAGTAAAGAACCCATTCATGAATTGACTAACTGGAAGTGCCTCTCCCTTAGCAATATTAGTCATCACCTTCTCTTTCACCCGCCTTATGCGCTCTTCCAATTACTGGCCTTCTTCTTTACGCTTTAACTAGCGGCCACAATTTAAGCATGTGTTCCATTATGAAGTCGTAAATTGACTGGATGTCAATTATTTTTTACTCTATGCATTAAAATGATCTAAGGTTGCGGTCATTTTATCCCATCTTTGTTTTGGGAACTTTGACATTACCCAATGCTTAGGTGCACTTTCTTTCACCCATGTGGCTAAAGCTTGATTATAATTTCGTAGTTCATACATTGAAACATTGTAATCTGACTCTACCCTTGCATGTTTATACTATCTAAATTCCATTTAAGTGCACTTTTGTACTTGTTTCCTCCGTGTTATGCCTAGTAAGGAACACAATAAAATTCTCTTTGGGCGATGATATAGAGAAAGGATTTTCAGATCCAAAAATCTCAGGAACACTTTGCAATAGGGCAGGATGCCTATCAAAAAAAGTCACAACTTCTCTATTTCCAACCACTTTCTTCATATTTTGTAAAAACCATAACCAATCTTCATAATTCTCTAACCCTACAACTCTAAATGCTAGTGGGAACAAGGAGTCATTACCATCATATGCACTGGCTGAAAATAATGCACCACCATAAGGACCACTAGCGTGATGAGTCAATATATATGATGTAAGTGGCGATCCCCATTGAAAACCTTGAATTAAAAATGAATAGTCAAGTGGAAATTTCCATCACTTGGCAATGTTTCAACTCACGGCCCCAAATTTGTTTCTGATGACTTCTCTCACAAATCCAAGGTAAAGCTCAGGAGTAATTTTCTAAGACTGAATTTGCCTTTACTTTCCCCTTCATCGCTGCTTCGACTATGCACAGTATCCCATGCTTGCCTTACAAAGTCTACAAATTTTCAAGGTTGATATATTCAAGAGTGGACCGACAATATTATTAATACCAAAGAGGCACGAGTCGTGATAAGACCCGAGAAAATCTCCAATTTTCAAAAGGGCAAACTGTAATTTCGTCAAAATCAAATTTTTCTATCTTGATGATGAAACGGATTTATCGCTGAATCATCTCGTGAAACCTAACTAACACGTTAATTTCTCATCAAATTCGAGATAGCTTCGAATTTGCACGCTTTTCGAGGCAATCTGGCACGAGTGCCGAAAATCATACGTGAGATGTGACAAAAAGTCACCTATAACATGTACTCATGTGAGTACATGTTGCATGAGTAGAGAGATGATGGAAACGGATCACGAGATTGTGCCACGGTCAAAACCATATAGAAGGGATGGGTTTTAAATTTGTAATGATAATAGGACAAAAGAGCAAATAGTGTCATCCTCTTCCTTTGAAATACAAAGCCAAAAACGTGAGGGAGGGGGGAAACAAAATTTTACAGTGAGCTTAGGTTTTGCTTTTAGAGAGAGAGTGTGTGACTTATCTCTAAGATCCCGGGCGATCGAACCGTCAGATTTTTTCGGGACAAGAAGGAAAGTGGTTCTACGCAGAGAGGGCTTCAAGGTGGGTACTCTGGCTTTAAGGAGTTTCACAAACTCCTGTGGAGATGTGGTTTTATCCTACTTGAGTTACACTTTTTAAGTATTTGCATGATTGAGCTGGATTAATGTGAGGGTCGCTTGATCACCCCAAAACTTATAATCGAATTGAAATTTTTTGAAGACCATTCGATGTACCCATGACTATGTCTGGGGCCACTTTGCCGGGTTACGGGCAGAATATCCAATCTGGTTGGAACATAAATACAAATGGAATTTATAATTTTATCCCTTAAGCCACCATGATCATATGCGTTTATAAAAACCGATGAAGATAAACTAACTTAATCTTGTAGATCGATTCATCAAGCCTTCAAAGTCTCAAGGTCTGGGTTTATTCGGATTTTCAGTTGCGCCATTCTTTCCGAAAGCGACCACCCTCTACAAGTATCCACACACAAATAATGAACGCATCTTGTTTGAATGCTAGTTCAGTTCGTCTTCTCAAACAAAATTAGAGTCTCTCTGCTTTTGGCGGTTCTTATAAAGACGATCACTACAAAAGAGCAGACACCCTCATATATATCTATATAAGTCCTGCTTATGGTTTTTAAATCCAAAACAATTTTATGTATTATATATTTAAAACTCTTTTAAATAATAACAATTTAATTAAATCCTTATCGATAAGGAAACGAATTTATATTATTATATATTTAAAACTATTTTAATATAATAATTTAAATTCAAATCCTTATCGATAAGGAAATCAATTTATTTATATTATTATATATTTAAAATCCTTAAATAATAACAATTTAAATTCAAATCCTTATCGATAAGGAAACGACTTATATTATTATATATTTAAAACTCTTTTAAAAAAACCTTTTACAGATTATTTCCTTATCCAATAAGAAAATAGTAAATTAATTATTTGTTATAATTTAAATCACGAATTTAAACTTTCTCAAAATTAAATTAATTTAAATAATTAACGATTTATATTTGTAATTTAAAATAATCTCATCATTTTAAATTACATGTGAGAGTGAAAACCATAACCAAGTATTATTCGTTTCCACGTATGACGAGAAATCTGTATTAAATATCGCAAGAGGGAGCCTAAATCACATTTGATCCTACAAGTCATATAAGTGGCCTCTAGTAAGACATTATGACTACCTAAGTTAAAATGAAAAGTTTCATGATCCGAGATAACCTCGACATACTTGACTATAATCCTTTGCCTCATGATATCTTGATAGAATATAAGACATGGACAAAGTCAACCTTTATATCGTTTCTATCTTTTGATTATCAAACCCACTAGATCGACTAAACAAAATGACATTGGACTTCCATCAATTCATTTGAGCACGGCCATGCATTTCGCCCCCCACCGTTTGAGGGACTCCAGAGATATCTCTCTTATAATAAGAGGGACAAATTCCATTTTAATCGCAGACATATCTCACTACATAATTTTATTATGTTCAAGTATGAATCTTGTAGTCATCCGATTAAAGACAACGCTTCGATTATATCAAAACACAATATTCCTTCTTATGTTGAGAACTATAGCATCTCGTGTCAAAGGATTTAATGATACAACTATTAGAGATTAACTTATGACTTTGATCCATGTATTAATCTCATGATCTAATCACCTAATATTTGTTCTCAATAAATAGATATAAATTCGATTTTGTATTCTCATACACATATTCATCCCATGAATATCAATCAAACTTTATACTAATCTTAATTCATTGTTATTCCCATAACAATAACCGATTAGGGATATTTAGAATAATTAATAATATTATTCAAGGACATTTTATATAATAAACATCTAAATAATTAATTCTCATAAATAGTCAAATACCATGTCCATATCGATGTGCTCTTAGAGCACTACATTAATGTAAAGCTTTGTGTTTGTTCATAATTTATGAAATAAATCATGCTTGATGTGTATGAGGTTGAAATAGGCCAGATTTGGTCTACAGGCAGAACCACGATCGCATTAGCCCCGAACAATAACTCCGAGGGTTTCACTATTCACATGAATAGTGTTCACTAGTATTTTGTGAGAAAATGTGCTGACAGTAATTCAAATTCAATTGCTCGTGTTTGTTAATTAAACAAAGTAGCTCATTTTGCATAATGGATTGATAATTTATATACACGCATTTGATTTAAATTATGTAATATATGCATGATGATATATTTGTATGTGTTATATGAATCTTGTGTTGAAATGTAATGATGCATTCTCATGTGCAACGGGTAACTTAGAAATTAGTGTGAGCGCATGACATGAAAGAAAAAGAAAGACTGGACATTTTTCTCTATACACGCTTAGGCAAGTGTGGGAGGGAGTTTCCATGAGGACTCAGATACGGGTTGGTCATGTAGACATTCAAGCAGGATCACGATTTACTTGAGGTGTTTATATCACCCATTATATACCAGAAAGTGGAGTAACCCATTTAGTGGTGATTCCACTATCGGGCTATATAGCTCACCCCGCTGATGGAATATTATTTTAGGTACGGGGGCTTCGAGAGGACTACTTCATCTTAGAGGCCAATTTCAAGAAAGTCTGATTGTGGTTTTGATGGTTTTTGGTTTAACATGTATTAAAATCAGAACTTTTTGATATATGTTCGTAAGAGTGATGTAATAACTCTGACTATCGATTATACAGGTGTATTTTGATGAGCGTTGGTTTACGGGCCTAAGAGGTCATTTTACTCGCCGGGTCTGCCATATGAGACGCGGTAGATATTTCCACGAGTCGACGGCAGTCAACTAATTCTCGGGCTCGTGGGGCGTCACAATTCCTTGCACGAGCGAGGTATACGAATACCTAGGGATTGAGGGAACTTGGGCTAAGGCCATAGTCTTTAAGAGGTAAGAACATCACCACTAGGTGTGGTTCGATGTTAGGTTAGGCGCTGGTTTCCAGGGAAATGACAAGATTTAGAACACGCATGGCAAGGTTTTATGTGTGATCATGTGACACTGATGAATTGTTGTGTGAATGTTGTATAAAATGAATTGTTATTTGTTGAGTGATTGTGTGTTTAGTGATTACACATAAATGTCGAGAAATTTTGTGAGTTTTACAAAGGTGTAAAACTCGAAAAAAATAAATAAATAAATGAAATAAAATTTTAATAAATTATTTTGGTTTATTGGATGATAAAATAAAATTTTAATAAATTTAAGGTTGAACACTAGGGTTAGTGTTAGAACAGGAGGTTTTGAGGAATTTTGGACAAAATGGTCTAGAATTAATGAAAAAAAAATGAGGAGAGGAAAATTTTTAGGTTTTACATTGGGTAAAACTGAAGAAAAATAAAGAAAATAATTTTTTCTAAATTTATTTGGGTGTATTGGTGAATGAGAAAAATATATATATATATATATATATATATATATATATATTTTTTTTTTTTTTTTTTTTTTTTGGAGGTTTTAGTTGGAATGAGAGAAAAAAAATATGTTGAAAAAAAAAAGAAAAAAAACAAAGGCAAAACGGTTGTGGATTCTAAATGGGTTATCGCCTATTTGAGTCACGATACACTATATCAGATTGCGACACTCAAGGCCGGCAGCTGCCTGCCGGGAAGAGGCAGCTTGTCTACAAATTTTCAGACGTGACTAGGGCGTGCGCTTGCCTCGGAGGTAGCTGGGTCAATGATACAATTTGATTGTATCGTGGATAGAGGCTCGACAGTTAGTGGAGTGTGTCGCAATACACCCATTGTGGCTGTGACAGGCATGAATGGTCGGGAAATCAGGCCGTGATACAAGGTATCGATCGCGACAAAAGAAAGGGCTCGATGGATGGAAATGCGTCGCACACGCGGAAATCGATTGCGGACCCGGTTACAGTGTGCCGTGGGAGGATCAGGTCGCAATACACCAAATTGCATTGTGACAGCAGTTGGCCGCCGAGTTTGTATCGCAAATACACTATGCGTATTGTGACAAAGGTGAGGGTCGAGGATGTCAGACGCGACCCAGGTCATATGAGATCGGCCATGTGTCGCTTACACACTACCACCACCCGCCGCATTCGCGCCGCGCGACACGGCCGCCGCAGCGTTGTCACACGCTACGCCGACGTGACTACGCACTGGCATTGCCGGCTGGTTATGGCGCACCTGTGCACCCAACGCTGACTCGCAGAATCAAGCTCGAGTCACTGGTTGGGGACACTGTTTATGAACATCGTCACTAAATTTTCAAAATAAAAATATGAAATAAAAAAATTTTGAAAATAAAATAAAATAAAATAAAATTTTGTAAAAATGAAATTTTCAAAAATGAAATTTTTGTTGTTAAAAATGATTTAATAAAATGAAATTATGTCTTGCATTACCGTAAATGCATGGATATTGTGTATGAAATGTTTTCTGTGTATGAATAGTGTCTCGAGGTTGTGTTTATGCCTTAGGGATGCTGCATTGGATTTTAATTTGCCATTTAACATGTGTAGATGGCTAGTCAAGGGCGAGGACGTAGAGGTCGTCCATGAGGTAATTGGTCGTGCACCACCGGTGATTTGACCAAACCCACTGCTTTTGATCGGGTGAGGGCCTTTGCGAGGTCGTAGGGCCGCGGTCATTGCCGTTGCACGTGCCAAGGCGTGAGTAGCCAGGAGGTCCGAGTAACCTCCAGGTTTGTGGTACATCATCCCCCGACATTCACAGGAGAGATCCATGGTGCGCACTCATTGGTTCATGCAGATCGAGAAGGTGTTAGAGGCTATGGAGATTAATTTCCGATGCGACTGTGGTTAGACTAGTCAGTTCCCGCTGCAGGCGAGGCCTGGCACGGCGGAATGAAAAGACCTCAGAGACCTGCAGGCAATGACTGGGGCGTAGTTCCGCGATCTTTCATGGGTAAGTATTTTCCGGACATCGCGAGGCGGCGCGAAGGCCTGTGGAGTTCCCAGAGCCGGGCGGTGATGATGATCAGATGGGAACACGGCTGATCTCACGGCTTCAGCCCGCTGGCTGATGACTACGCGCCACTGACACGGCCAAACTAGAGATTCAGAACGGGCTGAAGTCAGTCTATCTCTGAAAGGTGATAGCAGACTGCCACAGGACATGGACTCCATGGTTAGGGACTACTCACTATAGAGAGAGATTTGAGTGGATGTCAAGCACTCCTGATGTGTCAGGGTAGCAAGAGGAGGACTCACCTTCAGTTCGGGGAAGAGGCGTGTAAGACTTCTGACGTACACGAGTTTCAGGACTGTGTCCAGGATTTGGCACCCAATACCAGTAAGGTGATGATATGTTACTTCGCCGACACCACCGCTATGAGATTCCGGATTGCCCCCTGCAGATGTGGATCCTGTGGTATTTGACGCGCGAAATCCCAGCTTAGTCAGAAACAGAGAGTATACGGGGCTTCATTCCTCCACACACCCTATTTGCCTGAGGAACCGGGCTTCAATTTCGTGGTGCTATACACTCAGTAACAGGTGATCAGAGGTATAGAGGAATGAACGAACAGGATCATCGGATCTTTAGTCTGCATGCACTATACGTTATTTCCACGACACGCACAGAGACGAGGATCGCCCCAGGAGGCAGAGGTCCATGGTACCATAAATGGCATACCGAATGTAAATTTAATATGTATGGTACGCTTTCTGGCTCTCGTACTTGTCGACTAGTCGATTTATAGCGCTTTAAATTGGATGCATCATATTCATTCATTGTTACATCTTGTGTGAAAGATTTGGGCTTGGAGGTTGAGGCCTTTAGAGAAACCAGATGTGGATGTTCTTCCCTAGGGTGTAGTGAGAGTTGACCGGACAGCCGATCAGGAGTTAGAGATCTCCAAGATTCGCTTCATGCGGACCCCCGGATCGGGTGTGTCAAGCAAAGATGGCATCATTAAGGCTTCATGTGCACGATAACATCGCTACAGTCGTGGGTGCATGGTATGGTCATTCACTCTACCTGTGAGTGCGGCCAATTGTTGACTACGTCCAATGAAGCACCATAGTCTCGAATCGTAAAGGAAGAGTAATTTCAGCAGGTTTGGCAAGGCAAGAAAGGGGCCGCGAATCCCTTAAGGTGAGAAGCCCGGGTTAGGGTAGCGGAGACCCGCTATATCCGAAAGGTCCTGTGTGGGTGTAAGAGACCCAGGGAGAGATCCCAAATTTCTGTGTAGGTGTAAGAGACTAGGGGAGGTATCCCAAATTTCTGTGTGGGTGTAAGAGACCCGAGGAGATATCCCGAATTTCTGTGTGGGTGTAAGAGACCCGGGAAGGTATCCCGAATTTCTGTGTGGGTGTAAGAGACCTGGGGAGGTATCCCAAATTTCTATGTGGGTGTAATAGACCCGGGGAGAGATCCCAAATTTCTATGTGGGTGTAAGAGACCCAGGGAGAGATCCCAAATTTCTGTGTGGGTGTAAGAGACCCGGGGAGCTATCCCAAATTTCGTGGGTGGGTGAGACCCATGGAGTTATCCGAAATTTCAAAGGGTGTTGTAGGACTCAGGAGTTATCCAAATTTCAAAGTGTGTAAGAGACCCGTGGAGATATCCAAATTTCCTGTATGTAAGAGGCTCAGCAAAGTCAAGAGTTGGTGCTGCCCGAGATGAAAACACACGGTCAAGTTATCACATGGACTTAGAGTTGAGTGATAGGAGCTCCGGGAGTGACTCCGAGATGAAAACACCTGGCCAAAGTTATCACGCACTTGTAGTCGGCGATGTGAGCCTGAGTGACTCGAGATTCGATACCCCTTCGAAATCGCGATTGCGTTGTCGAGCCTAAGAAGGGCTCGTGATATGGATGTCATTCATGACATGGACTAGGTTGACGTCCATTGGATTGTTAGCGATTATGACCTCGGGGAAGGTCGCTACACACCGCTGTGGTCAGAGTTACATGTCGCGGATTATATACAGTAGGACACGCCGCGAGCATGCGTCCCGATCACAAGGGTAGCCGAGGAGCATTTTCCCTTAGTGGAATTCGCCTACAACAATAGTTATCAGGCGAGTATACAAATGGCACCATATTAGGCATTGTATGCATGGGAGGCCATGTAGATCACCGTTATGTTGGACCGAGGTGGGAGAAAGCTCCGTCATGGGTCCTGATCTGATTAGAGACACCTCCGAGAAGGTGAGCTTGATATGACAACGTCTTCTCACGCCGCGCGTAAGAGCTTATGCAGATGTACGACGCCGACCCCAGAGTTCGAGGTTGAGATCACGCCTTCAAGGTGATACCTAAGAGAGGAGCGGCCGTGGCTCGGGCAAGCGAGGTTATCGCGAGATTCATCGGGCCTTCGAGATACTCGAGAGGTTTGAGAAGGGGTACGGCTATTTTACGGCCAAGCATGTCGTGTCCACAAGGTATTTCACGCCTCCATGCTTCGAGGTACACTGCATCCAAATTTCCCATGTGGGTGGATCGGGGAGAGACTGAGGTTGACACCGGGCTGGAACCTTCAAGGAGGGACCAAGTGTGCATTTCTGATAACCGTGATCGTGCTTTACATGCAAGACCGTGAGGTTGAGGCGAGGGTGTTATGGCAGCACCGTGGAGTGGAGGAGTCAACGTGGAGCGAGAGGACACGATGCGAGCCACCTATTCCTTCTTGTTTAGGGATGTAGGTACGTGGTTTAGTCGTTTAATATTTAAAACGGCAGTTTCCATGCATGGTGATAATGACGTTGCATGCATGTATAATTGTGATTGTCCAGAATTTCGAGACGAAATTCCTTTTAAGGAGGGGAGAATGTAAGACCCGAGAAAATTCTAATTTTCTGAAAAATGGCAAAATTATAATTTTGGTCAAAATCCGGAATTTTTCTAGATCTTGGATGACAAAACGGATTTCACCGTTGGAATCATCTCGCGAAACCTAACTAACACGTAGAATTTCGTCGAATTCCAAGACAGTCGAAATTTGCACGTTTTTCGAGGCACCAAGTATCAGGTGCCGTAAAACTACATGTGATGTGACAAAAGTCACCTATAACATGTACTCATGTGACACATGTTGCATGAGTAGAGAGATGATGGAAATGGAATGCCGAGATTATGCCACGTGTCAAAATCCAAGAGTAGGGACATGGATGGCATTTTGAAATTTTTAATGATAATAGGACAAAAGAGCAAATAGTGTCATCCTCTTCCTTTGAAATACAAAGCCAAAAACGTGAGGAGGAGGAAACGAAATTTGCAGTTGAGCTTAGGTTTTGCTTTTAAAGAGAGAGTGCGTGACTCTCTCTAAGATCCCAAGCATCGAACCTTCCTGATTTTTCGAACAAGAAGGAAAGCGCTTCACGCAGTTGAGGCTTCGCGGGCAATTCTGGGCTAAGGAGTTTCACAAACCCGTGGATGTAAGGGATTTATCTCACGGAGTTACACTTTGTTTAAGTGTTTTGTGGATGATTGAGTTGATTTGAGGCTGTGAGGGGCCGTTTGATCGGTCCCAAAACTTGAGACCGAATTGTTGGAATTTTTGAAGCCCATTTGGACAATATGTGACTGTGTTGGGGCTGTTTTGGGTGTTTGTTTCATAAATTATGAAATAAATCCTGTTTTGATGTGTATGAGGCCGAAAATGGCCATGGATTTTGGGTTCACAAAGTGAAACCGATGATTGGGTGATTGGCCGTGAATAATAACCCGAGGGTTTCACTGTTCACATGAATAGTGTTCACGAAATATTTTGTGAGAAAATGTACTTGGTCGAGTAATTCAAATTCAATTGCTCGTGTTTGTTAATTAGCCCATGCGAGCTAATTTTTGGCGTAATGGATTGATAATTTATATAACATGTTGTTGTGATTTAAATTATGTAAATATATGCACATGATATATTCTCAGATTGTTATATGACCAGGTTGAAATGGCATGATGCTTTCTCATGTGCACCCGTAACCTAGAAATTAGGTGTGAGTGCATGACATGAAAGAAAAGAAGACTGATTATTTTCCATACACACAGTAAAGCAAGTGAGGAGTCAAATGAGGACTCCTGACATGGTCAATATGTAGACATTCGCAGATCACGCATTTACTGAAAAGGCTTACATCGGATCATCGTATACGCACTTACAGTGAGTAACCCATTTAGGGTGATTCCACTATTGGGCGATAGCTCACCCTGTCGAGGGAATATTATTTCAGGTAAAGGGGGCTCGAGAGGACGGCTCATCTTAGAGGCCAATTTTGAAGAAAGCCGGATTGTGGCTTTGATGGTTTTTGGTTTAACATGTATTAAAATTGTAAAGTTTTGATATATGTTTGGTAAGAGTGATGTAATAACTCTTGGACTATTGGATTATAGTTGGGTGTATTTTGATGAGCGTTGGTTTATGGGCCCAAGAGGCCATTTTTACTCAGTTATGGGTCTCGCAATATGAGACATGTAGATATTTCCATGGGTTGATGGGTAGTCAACGGACCCCCGGGTTTTGGGGCGTCACAGTCGATCTAACCAAAGGTTAGCCATAGACAACATCTTCTAAACTATGCTTATGAAAATTCCGAAAAGTATGAACTTGAACCACATTAGATGACCCAATTGCACGACATGTGATTTTCCACGGGCATTCAGCAACTATACAAAGCACGGTCATATGCTTGGAACTATTTCTTTTAAAAGAATATCCAAATCGTCAAGCTAAAGACATCATTTATGCAACATCTCGAAAATCTAAAGCATTAGAGAAGGTATGACCACTACCCATAATCGCATTTTAAAACCGCCTAGACTGAAGTTCACCAAAATTTGATACGGCACATCTTCGAGAAAAACCTAATGAATCAAATGTGATAGACTCATTAGAGATATCCATACGAATTTCCACATTGGCATCAATAGGAGATGTAACTAGAGGTGAAGAATTATAGGTGACAATAGGGCATTGGGGGACTGCCAAAAAGTGAAAAAAAAAAATAGTCAAACATGAAGAACCTTGTACAAGTGAAATACTAACAATATAAGCAACTAAGGGTATACGATATTTACATTATTGGCTGACCCGCTATCTCTTTACAAGTAGATACATATACACGACAAAATCGATCGTTGTATCTAAACATTCTTGATACTGGTGCATCATCATCTAATGGTACTAAACATGATGGATCAAATTGGAGGGTGAAGCTAATTTTAGCTGAAATGGGCTAAATATCCAACACACCACAAACAGTCGCCACAAATTCAGTATGAGACATATTACGATTAACATCAATTGATTTATGACGACCACCACTATATTTGGTTGATCAATCATGACTTGTAATCCAATCACCTCCTTCATGAATGTAGCAAAACATGTCTCCATCCATCATATCCTTAGTTAAAAACATTTGAATAAAATTAATATAAAAACTCAAAAGGTTAAGGGAAAATAAAGAAAAATAATGAAAGAGTAAATTATCATGATGAGAGCCTTAGTATCTAAGTAGTTTTTCAATCAAGGGAATCCTAGTCCTGAAAATAGAAATGTACAATACACTTAGGCAAATTTTATTGCTTGCAAACTATAACGATTTTCCATTTTGGAAAACTTTTTGGCCTTCATTGGAAAACAATCATCGCTATATAGCCCATTTCCTACAAGTTTTATGCCAAAAGATAGGTTCAAATGAAGGCACCCAAATATATGAATAAAGTAATTATGACAAAAAAAAAATGTCCATGAACCCTATGGTAGAGGGAGAGCATGAAATTAACATAATTAATTCACTAAAGAACAACATAAATAGGACCAAGAATGTTTCATGAAATGATCTTGTTTGTGTCGGAAATCCTGACTTTTCCAAGTCAATCACCAATGGCTCAAGAGATTAATACATGGATGATTTTCTTAAATTAATACCAAATATTGTATGCACATATATAAATATAATATAAGAAAAAAATTTGTATGAAAATATTTTTAGTAGTATAAGGCATGTTGGCAGATATGAAGTCATAAAAAATAAAGGAAGAATGTTTCGTCTTTCAAAAAGTAAGGTGGGAGACGATGTCGGGGGGAATCAAATCAGTGAGGCCTAGGTTGTGTTTCTTGTTAGGGTTATGAGAACTCCATTCTCATGATTTACCCTTTTTGTTTGTATAATTAATTATTGGATATTAATTTTGGTGAGTTGTGCTCTAACAAGATGCAAATTGTATTAGTGGAACCCTATCCCTTTTTGAGTCCCTTCTTACCTTTTTGTCCATAAAGATTGAACAAATGGTGTTTCTAATTTTTGAATTTAGATTCCTTAGGAGACAGAGAATTCTTGCTTTTTACATATGATGGGAATATGTGTTTTCATGTACAATTTTTTTAGAAAAGTGGTTGTGAAAGAGTTGACATATCTATTACTGAAAAACATCAAGAATTCGTTGTCCCTGAAGTAAAAAAGAGAAGAGGTAGACCACGAAAAAACCCTCTTGCTCCCCCTCCATTAAATCTTATGGAGATGGCCCAGGTACACAATTGAAATATTCTTTTTTTTTTTTTTTATCCTCAAACACAGGCATTTACACACGTACATGTATATACACAATTCACATGAATCTAAGGCATATGGAGAAGATGAAATAGGCATCTACCATCAAAAAGGACGTGGTTATCACATATCCAAAGTTTGAGAAAGTTAAAGGGAAAGGTTGTAACACCCCGAATTAGACCTAATAGTTTTATTGCAATTTTGTAGTATAAGAAAAGTAAAATTGGCATTTTTGGAAATTTGAGTAGTAAGGGTAAATTGGTAATTTGACATTAAGGACCCAAAGGTCATAACACAAGAAGATTATATGCTAAGTTAGAAATTGAATAAGTTGATTTGCAAATAGATTGAATAGGCAGGACCAAATGGCAAAAATGGAAAGGTGGGCCAAAATGGTATAAGACCAAACATGGTCTTATGAGAAGGGGGTTTTTTCTCATTTGTGATTAGGGAGAGCTAGGGTTACGGTGGGGAGAAAGAGAGAAATATTATAGGTATAGTTCTCTATTTTTTGTTAAATAAAATTCTATTTATGAAAATAAGTCTGCTTATTCTCCATTATGTAATATAAAAGTCTCCAAAATGTTTGCTATATTTTAACTGTTGTACAAAATTCTCCGCTAAAGCAACTAAAATGCCTTAAATTAATTATGAAGAAACTTGTTTTTCAGAAAACATTCTCCAAAACTTTTTTTTTTCCTCCAAAATTTTCCAAATGCATTTTCTAAGTTAAGAAACTCTCATTGGTTCTAAAAGAATAGAAAACCATTTTCAAGAAAAGTTTTTTGAGCAGACCACAGTGGCGTTTGTTTTTGGCTTTTTCTTTGAAAGCTAAATAGTTTCGATATTCAAAATTTGTTTGTTTTTTTCTTTTCCACGACTTATTGCTGAAATTTCTAAAAAAAATTCTGAATAGAAAAAACCAATTTAGCTTTTTCTATTCAGAAAAAGTCATCTTCCAAAACAGGGAACATCACCCTTGCCCAACAAGGAGGAGAGCTAGCAGCACTCTCTACCCAATGTTAAAAAATAAACAACTTAATACTTAATACTATTAAGTACTATTTAGCATTAAGCTGAAAAAAAGTTCTATTTAGCATTATTTAAAAAAAACAAATGCCACTTGAGTAATTTCATTTGTACTTTTAATAGCATTTGAGTCTTATAAACAATAGCATATAAAAATTTGTATCAATAATTATTTAGGATTTTAATGAAGAGTTTATTTATTATTATCTGGTTGGTCATAGTGAATGCAGGGAAGTGTGATCCCAATAAGAGGCACATGATACCTTGAATTTACCTGGTGCTTGTTGTTGTGGAGTAATAAAAGCCTGAGAGGTTGAGTCCCATGGAAAGTCCTAAGGCTTACAGGACCAAAAGTAAGTATGGAAAGAAAAAAAATACTAAGAAAAAAGATTTTCTCATGTTTGGTTTCACCGTGGAAAATATGAAAGAAAATCAAATATATGAAAGAAAATCAAATATAATCAAAATTCCTCAAAAATTTACATATTTTTAAATTTCTTAGTCCTTATATAACAGAGTTAAACAAATAAAATGAGTTAGAATAAACATATAAAATTAATTTATTTAGTTTTTAAACATTTTTTTTTCCTCCAAATTTTCTCTCATTTCAGTTTTCCTCTTTATCTTCTTTTCTTAGTATTTTCTAGATTGCAAACGGAGCCTAAGGGTCTAAGTATATGAGGGTGTTCAATCCATATGTATGTTTTTCTTGATCAAATGGTTCTGTCCACATGATCACTTTAGACAAAACAAAATGCTAATTATGAGAACTTCTGCTCATATCCTCTATTTTATTCTGCCAAGAAAGCTCGAAAGAAACAATAAAATTTTGAATCTTATTACTTGCTGCTCGGGTCTTTTTAAAAGTGGTCAAACCTAATTTTTAACCATGACAACTAGTTTTAGAAGCAAAGCTTTGTTGAGATGTTTTTTTCAAGGCCAAATCTAACTGCTGAAAACCTAAGAGAATTTTTATTTTTTTTCCTTTCTCACAAGATATGGATGTGGCATATATTGTTTGGTATCATAAACATATTCATCTTGATACTATAATGTTTGGACTTATTACAAATTGGAACTGACTCATCCCCGATACTGATTTCTGGGGTTTTCCACACAACTATTTTTTTTTTTACATGATAGCTATTGCACTGTAATCTTGTCTCAAAGATAATATCCCCGAATCCTAGATATTTTCTATGAAACCTGCACAGACCTAATCTAGCCTAAGATATTTCAGGCCGCCAGCAGGAAAAGGTAAAAGAAGGTTTGTTACTCTGCATATGCTTTGCCAAATCTGGAGAGTTGAATCGCATCGAAAACAGATGATTCAAACTTTGAGGGAGTTAGAGAAAATAACTTGCACAGGATTTTGTAATGAAACTAATTAATTAGAGAAGAAAATAAAGTCTTGGAATCTTCAGTTGCAGAAGTCAAAGCAGAAAATTCTAGGGTCAGGGAAAAGATTGATGACATCAATGGTACCCATACTGAGTTATCTCAAGGTACTGACTAATTTCTAAAATGACTCAGAAGCTCATTGTAATCATCTAATGGTAAAAATTTACAATTTCATTTTTCTTCAGGGAACTCCACTCGGGAAGTTCGTGTCAACTGGTAGTAGAAAGATCAAGATGCTCAAAACTGGAGGTTTTTCCTTTTCCTCGTGCTTTTTCCTGTAACTTGCTATCATAGAATACTTCTTTCTGGTGAATAATTGGATATTATTCCGTTCCATTGGAATAAGGAATAAAGAATCCCTTTCCATTCTTATTTTTCATGGAATGGAATCAATAATTTAATTTCATTCCTAGTGTTTGGATTGTTTTAGGAATCTTATATGGAATGATTGTTTATTTCAATTCCATTGTTTGGTAATACCGTAATACTAGGAATTAAAATATAAAACAAACAAATTGACAATAATACCCTATCGCATGATTTTAAGTATATTGTCAAGAGAAACATATTATAATAAAATGCAATCTTAATGCAACCAAGAAAAAATAGAAGGTCAAGAACATGCATTCTGGGAACTTGTCTATAATTTATAAAAATTTTATATAACTTCTATCCATATTAAAAAAAGATAAAAATAAATATTCATAAAATTAGGGACAAAATTGTGATTTTGAGTTTTTATAGTGTCAAGTTTTTTTATTGTTTTAGAATTAATAGGAATATAATTAATTATTTTATTTAACTTAGAATTAATAAAAATATAATTGATCATTTTAGAATTTTGGATGATTATCTATGTTTATGTTTACTAAATTTTATATTTTGATGAAATAACCTATTTTAAAATATTTATTCGCTAATTATTTTGCAAGAATCAAGGTGTCAAACTTGAGAAAAGTTAGAAATGCGGGATATGAGAAGTAAAATCTAAATGTAAAATAGTATGTTAAAGTTATTTTACATTACCTCTTCAAAGGGGGGAATCCAAATACCACATAGGTATGATGAATCAAAATCCTACTTAGAAGTAGGAATTTGTTTCCGTCATAATTACTTTTGATTCCATTCCTACACTTGTAAAACTTATCCAAACGTAGGAATGGGAGATAAACGGAATGAGATTCCATTCTCGCATTTTAAAACTGACTTTACAGGAACGATGAACTGCACACACATAAGTATGATGAATCAAAATCCTACTTAGAAGTAGGAATTTGTTTCCGTCAGGATTACTTTGGATTGCATTCCTATTCTTGTAAAACTTATCAAAACATAGGAACGAGGGAGAAATGGAATGAGATTCCATTTCTCACTCTCCATTCCCTCATACCAAACACACGCTTAGGTCATTCAATATATATTTTTACAATAAATATTATTAGAACATGAATGGTGCATTCCTTTATCATTAGAATTTTCGTACAACTCATGTAATCACAAAAGGCTAGAGACATCGCAATCAATAGAGGATGAGGTGCAACAACTCCGACGCCGTAAATCTATAACACTTGAATATGGAGATGGCAACGTCACCCAAGGCTCGTGGTGTGTGGGCGGTGGATTGCTTGAAAACCACTACATAAAAGTTGCTTACTCAGTCAATCACCATTGAAATCGGTATTTTGCAATATCTCCTATAATCATCGTAACGCATGTGCTCGCAGTTTTAGAGAGGATCAAATACAGGGTGAGAGAAATCGATGCATGTTTCGCATCTACAGAGTCAAATGAAGTTGCTTTAAGGAGATGATTATTTAACTGCCATATAATCATTTTGTTTTTCTATTTAGTCAAAAAGTTGTGCACTTTTTTTTCCTTTTTGAATCGTACAATTTACTTACATTGTTGTAATTTGTGTTTTGAGTATCTTTTTGCATGCCATGTGATGTGATATGTTAATTTTCTTTTGACTAAAGATGCTTTATTCCTTTACTATTGATTCTACTTCTTGTTATTGTATGGAATTTGGAATTTATGGTACCATGTATTCCCCGAGGGTAGCTCAGTTGGTCTTAGGTTTTAGGGTTTATCCTAATGATCGCCAATTGGAGTCCCCTTAAGGATCATTAGAAGTTTACCCGATTCTTAACTTCAGGACTTTATGAGATTAGTTGAGGTGCACATAAACTAGTTCGGACATCAAATTCGAGTCCCCTGTAGTCACCAGAGGTTTACTACCTAACCCTGTGGCTTCACATATGGCATACACAAGCTGGTCCAAACATCCACGATTATTAAAAAAAAAAAAAGAAATTATGGTACCATTTGAAACACGTGTGTTTATGCTTCTATGTTCAACGTCTTTGCAAGAGGCTGATAAAATTCATTGATATTCCAAATTTTTAGTTTTGAAAGATTTTTACTTTTTAATTTTTAATGAAAATAAATTTTGTTTGTCACACCTCAAAAACCAACCAATGATTTTCAAGTGTGCACGCTTGTTATCATAATCTATTAGCCTTTCCTTCCCGTTTCTCAAAAGCAAAGTAAAATGAGACAAAACATCATTTACAAGAAAACCTCTTCCCAAATTGCATTTCCGCACTAACAAGATACAAAATTCAGCAAGTATCTCAACACTTGGTCATTGCAAAGAGAATCCACAAAATAAAACATACATAACACTCCTCCTTACACTCTCACACTTTCCTTGTTCTCTAACACGTGTGTTTACAATGAGAGGAGGAAAGGCTTTATATAGTGATCTAGGCATCCCTTTGGAATAGTTACATCATTTCCCAAACAAGTGTCTCCCTTCACAAGCATCATGTTTCTCTTGAATATGTGTCTCTCTTCACAAGCATCATGTTCCTCTTGAATAGGTGCTTCTCATCCCAACATATGCGAGCCCATGCTTCCTTGGGATGGTTTAGAAGGTTGATCTCCTAATAATAGCATTGTTTCGATGTGTTCCTATATTTGACATTCACGCATTCATGTTTCAAAATGGTGTTACCAATTTTAAATGAATCTCAATTATGGATTACATTTAGAGGGTACTTGGTATATGGGAATAGAGAATAGGAATTTAAGGGCCTGTTTGTTTATAGTTTTTGTAAACTATTTTGTATTCTAAAAAACAAAGAGAATAAGGAAGTATAGAGAACACATTTGGTTCTCTTTTTTTTTTTCTTAATTCTAAAAAACACAAAGAACACATAAAACACTTTTAAAAGAACACCAAAATGGTGTTCTCTATGTTTTTAAAAATTGTTACCATCAATTTTTGAAGAAAATATGGCTTTTATTCTTATTTCTATATAGAAGGAATATGCATAAACAGCTACTTATATAGGGTACCCTAACTAATCTAGGTTTGTTACTTGGATATTTATTGAACCGAAATAATAAAAGAACTTGTGTAATCTTCCTTACTTTTATCAACATAATAGGATAAAGAAACCCTAACTAACTTCCTCATTTTTCTCAACACTCTCTTTCAAATTGGAGCATAGATGTCAATCGTACCCAACTTGTTAACAAGGAGCTTGAACGAAACAATCCCTTTGTGAGGATGTCTGTTGTTTGCTGCGTTGTAGGGACAAATGGCATGCAAATGATTCCTGCCTCAAGTTTTTCTTTGATAAAATTCCTATCAATTTCAATGTGTTTAGTTTGATCAAGGGCAGACGGTTACGGGCAATGCTGATTGCTGTCTTACTATCACAATATAATCTCATTGGTGTTTCATAGGCTTTAGATCTTCGGCACCCATTGTAAATTTAATAGTTCAGCAACTCATTAGACATTGCTCTATACTCAGCTTCAGCACTTATTCTAGCCACTATGTTTTTTTTTTTTCTCCTCCAAGTGACAAGATTCCCCCATACATATGTGCAATACCCTGAGGTTGATTTTCTATTTGTTAATGAACCCACCCAATCTACATATGTGTAGGCTTCAATCGCTTTTTATCCTCCTTTCTTGAAAAACAACCCCTTTCCTAGAGAGCTCTTTAGGTACTTTAGATCCGATTGGCAGCTTCAAGATGCTCTTTATGTGGAGAGTGCATAAATTGACTTACAAAACTGACAACAAATGTAATATATGGCCATGTATGAGATAGATAGATTAATTTACCTACCAATATTTGGTATTGAGTTGCATCAATCGAATCTCCCTTCTCACCATCTCCTAATTTCTTATTTGGGTCAATTGGTGTGTCTGTCTTCTTGCACCCACTCATCCTTGTCTCCTTTAGAAGGTCTAGGATGTACTTTCTTTGAGAGACCACTATCCTTCTTGGACCGAGTGCCTTCATTTCCAAGAAAGTACTTAAGTGGTCCTAAATCTTTAATTTCGAATTCTATAGCCAAACTAGCTTTCAATCGATCCATTTCCCTCTTAATGCCATCCTCAACTGACAGAATCACGCCCCTTCTCCGCAGTGCCCGATAAATACGGTGTGGTCTATTTTAGGCTTCTCTGTAGTATCCTTGTTTCTTCACAGAGCAAGTAAACTTTTCAAACCAAGCCCCTAGCTATTGTTTAAGGCCATATAACGATTTTCTCAATCTGCATACTTTCATTGCAAATCTTTGTTCAAACCCTGGAGGAGGATCCATATATACTTCTTCCTCCAAATCTCCGTTTAGAAAAGCATTTTTAACATATGCTGCTACAAGGGCCAATCAAAAGTAGCAGCTAGTAATAATAGTACTCATACTATATTCAATTCAGGCTAATGTCTCCAAGTAGTCAATGTCATAGGTTTGTGTGAAGCCTTTGGTCATAAGCCTTGTTTTATATCTCTCTATGATCCCATCTAACTTTTACTTAATGGTAAACACCCATTTGCATCCAACTGCACCTTTTCCTTTTGGTAGAGTTTCAACATCCCAAGTCCTATTCTTCAGCGCCTCATTTCTGCCGTTGCTCTTCCATTTTGGAACCTTTAAAGACCATTCATGTTTTTGGCACTACAAAGTGAATTTATAGCCATCTGGGGATAGATGTTGAAATCAATGGCATAGTAATGAAATACGAAACAAAGAAAAACACCAGATTTACGTGGAAACCCTTGCGGGAAAAAACCACGGGCAAAGGAGAAAGCTTCACTATGAATTTGAAAGAAATTACAAAGTACAACAGAATAGAGAATAAACCCTAATATGTTGATATGAACGAAAAATACCTGCGTAAAGGTCTATATATACCGAGAGAGGGCAAGCCTCTAAAGACTTTCAGATCACCTGTGGGTTACGAGGTTGGCTCAATGCACGCTACAACATATCCCTATTTTTTTTCTCAACTTTTTATTTTCACAAAAATCATAACGCGGAACTTCGAGTCAGACATAAGCCCAAAACCAAATTCAGATCACAAAACAACATATGATAAGTTTTCCATTCATGGTTTTGCTATATAACTTTTCACAACTCTAAAATGAAATGTTCAAATTATTATGGTGACAATGAGGTGGAACTCTATCCCATTTGTCTATACCTTTTCTCATCCACATGAAAAATAAATAAATAAACAAAATAGAGGGGGCGAGGTGGTAGGGCAAGTATAGAAATTTTCACAAACCTACCCGACTTTACCCCATTAATTTTTATTTTTTTTTTTAGTTCAATTTTTTAAATTTATTTTCAAGATATATAAGGTTTAAATAAAAATATTTAAAAAAACATATTCATTTTAAAATATTTTAAAAGTTGAAAAAGAAAATTTAATTTTTTAGAAAATTATATATAATTAAAGTTAGTGGATGGAACAAAGTCACGCTCAGGGAACCCATCAAAAAACCGCCCAGTTTGAAACTTTCGAAACCTACCTCAAATCTATTTATCCTTATCCCAAATCATTTTTATTAAGGGTAGAGTCACCACCTTGCTTAATGCAAAATCTTTAGGATATGTCATCTTTTATTTACAAAAAAATACTTTAGCTAAGAAAATAGTGAAGCAAATGGGACATGATATTGAATAAACTTTAGGGTCTCAAATAGACTTTTGCTTTTCTTTTTTTTTTTTAAAGAAGTAGATCTTTGCTTTAAAAACTTGAAAAACATTTGTTTTTATCCGATGTAGTAATATAGCGTGGTTCTAGTAAGAGATAAAGGATATAATTGGTAGTTGTTTTTTAAACAATTTTCTGCTCCTTAGACTAAAACTATAAATTTATGCGATCTTGGTAATTAAAAACTATTTTGTAATTAAACGCTTTTATATTAGAAAAGAAAAATAAATTGTTTGAAAAGATTATCAGTTATTTTACTTATTTTTGGGATTTTTTTTTAAAACAAAATTGAACATATTTAAAAACATTAAAAATAAATTTAAAATAGTTTAGATTTTAAAAAAGGTGTTTTTACTGTTTTTAAAATTTTTTTATTTTTTTTTCCATTAGAAATTTAGTGTTAAAAATGGGCGCCAACATTAGGTTCAAAGTGTGCTTAACGAATGCCAATTTTATTTATTTATTTAACAACTGAAAATAAGTTGTGATTCAGAAAATATTTTAAATTTATATTTTCACTTATTTTTGAGAGTCTTTTAAAATTTAAATCATATTTAAAACCCTACAAATTTTTGCAAAAACTACATACAAATTGATTAAAATATTTTGATTTTTTGAACAAACTTTTCTTTTACAAAATATTGGAAACAATAAAAAAAATCTGTTCATAAAAACTATTTTTTAGAGTTGTTCTATATAGATCCTAATATCTTAATTTTGTTTTTGTTCCAATTAGAAACTCAATACTTGCAAATGGTGCTAACATTTGATTCAATTAAGTAAAAGAAAAAGAATGTCCAAGAAAATTTTACCTATTTAACAAATAAAAATTCAAATAATAATGCATATTTTTATTGTTGGAGGTGATTACAAATAGAACACCCATTAATAGAAAATTGTTATTTAGTTAAAAATTTCAATGAAAAATTTTTTATATTACATGATATTCAAAATATATTTCTGAAAAGGAAACTTCTATTTGGGGAATTTAAAGACAAGAGAAGACATTAAATCAAATTAGACTACTAAAAATCTGTCGAATCTTTATCCTTTCCTTGTGTATTGTTTATTATAGATTCATTCTCAATGTGTTCACATTAATTAGTTAATTCAGTAAGAAATGCAAAATCTAGAATTTAGATCAACATGAAAAGAAAAATGAAAAATATAATAAATCCATAGAATTTCTTCTCATATCCTGATCTTTACTTTCTCTTATACAAAATGAAAAAGTTATTGTATTATCGACTTAATATTCGGTATTTATGTTTTCTTCGGCAATAGAAACTTACTAGTAAAATTTGTCAGAAAATAAACATATATTCTAAATCAATCTTCGGAAGTTTAACCTCAATTGAAGTCATATGGCAATATGTTTTCGGATGATGATGTTATATGTCTCAATTGTTGCAGGAATGCTTAAAACATTTAAATATCAAGGTATATGATGGAGATTTTATGTTAATATGTCTTATGTAAATCATCTTCAACATTTGCCTCTTGTAATTGGTTATCCAAAAAGGCTTTGCATGCATGTTTGTTTTTCCTCAACTCATTTTGAGGATCATCCTAAATCATGGACTCATGTTTATAGATTGAAATTCTGATCATTTTTTTTTAAATGTAGTGATCAATTTCTAATCATTTTAACAACCAACGATAGAAGCTTATGACGATTTTCTTTGTTGATATTTGTGCGTAGATTATAATCTCTTGAAACTAATTTATAATTTCTTTTCTCCATTCATTTGTAGAATAATATGTTACTTTGTACATTTCTTTTTCAATTTTTAAAGTTATGTTTTACAATTATATTAAGATTATTAGAGAACGTTTCATAATGGGGGAGAATGAATATAAAGTGTAATTTCTGTGCTGATTGTCATGTATCTATATTTTGTTCTGACACTTTATTTGTTTGGTCCACCATAGATAACTTTAGCTTATTACGAAAGTTGAATGCTGTTGGGGTTTCTTTTTATTCTCTTAAAACTTAAAACTAAGTTTTTAGTTTCTTTATTCATCAAATTCTTAATTATATGAATATTATTTTCTTTACTCATTTCAGTTGTGACTGTTAAAAGTGCTGAAATTAGCACAGGTACTCTTCGAAGCAAGTAATTTTTTCCACCTTATCATAACGGATGTGCACATGCCAGTGATGGATGGATTTGAACTTCAAGAGCCAAGTCCGTGAAATTCAATCTTCCCGTAGTTTGTGAGTATTGCTTTGATATAGAAATCCCTCTTGTTAATTTATCTTTAATATCCAAAGGAATTCAATTCTAACATTATGTTTGGTTCGGGGAAAATACAAAGGAAACAAAAGTGAAGGTAAATAAAAATAACATTAAAAGTCAATAAATTATTTTTATTTTCACCTTCAAACTCCTTAAATTAATTTTAACTCATCAGTCTGAAGATTAAATGATTCAAAAATATGTAATGATTTAAAAATTTATGTATTTCTAAGTAATTTTAGTTTATATATTATTTCTTTTTAAAAAAATTTATAGAACAAATAGAAAATCATTTTTCTTGACACTTTCTTTTTCCTTTTTCTGGTATACTTTCTAGGAATCAAACATAACCTAAATAAAAACTCCTCTCTTTTTGTATGGCCATTGGGGTAGCAACTAACAGTCATCTTTATGAAATCTATCTATTTGGTGTGTCTTTATGATGTAGTGATGTCAGCTGATGACAATGAGAGTTCCATGTTAAGGGGTTTAGAAGGTGGGGCTGCATTTTATATTGTGAAACCTGTGAGCTACGATGTTGTAAAGGACTTGTGGCAGTATGCCGTTAGCCCAAGGAAGAGTAAATTGGCAACACCAATTCAGAGACCACTCGAGGTTGGTGCAGGTTCAGTAGCAATGGTGCAAGAGGAGAAGCAGAAGAGGAGAGAATCAAAGAAAAAGGCGCAAGTGAAGGTTAGAAGACAATGAAATAGAAAAGGTGAAGCAACTGTGCTCAAGAAGTCTAAGGTTGTTTGGACAAGTAAACTATACTTAGTTCTTGGAAGCTATAAGAAAAATAGACCTTGAAGAGTAAGAGATATTCTGTAATTGATACATTTTATCAGTTTAGAAATGAGATAATTATACTTACTAATGATATATGCTTAATGATTGTATTTTTAACTCTTGTACTATGCAGGGGCTGTTCCCAAGAGGATTCTTGAGCACATGAATGAGCCTGTAAGTTAACCAGAAAATGTGGCTAGCCATCTGCAGTTTATTTCTTTAATTTTGTAATGAATTTTGAAACTTCATAAGAAAACTTTGCTATTTTATTATTTAGGACTTGATTTAAAATAAAAACCAGGTTTCAAACCAATGTGGAATAATAATCTAGAAACAAGATCATCGTTCCCCATCAAACAAAGAATACATTAGTCTTCATTGAAATAAATAACAAACAAGATAATATATCTAAGCTAGGGAATTTCTGGCCTACTTAGAGAATAAATATTCTAAAAAACCTTATATTCTTGTTCATTTCAATTTATAGATTTGTTGTCTTTTAATTTATGTTATGTTCTATTTACACTCTTTAGATTAGTAATCTTATGGTTGCATGTATAAAGTTATCTTCACCCAGTTTACATCATTACGTGTGTACGTTGGTGTTTTCTATTTATATCATCAATGTGTTTAATTTATCATTATAAAAGATCTAGGTTTCTAGATTATAGATTTTTTTAATTTATATCATGTTATATTTTTACTCTTTATACATCCAGAAATAATCTTGGTGCTCATAAAATTTGTCGTCTTGTAATTCATATTATATTAGGTTTAAACGCTTTAGATTAGAAAGTAATGTTGTATTGTAATCATGAAGTTATAAGCTTCTAATTAATTTACATATTTATGTATGTTCTTTGATGTCCAAAAGATTCCCGTTGTCTAGATTATTGATTTTTCGTATTTCAATCAATATGAAGTTATATTTTGTAAAACCCGAGAAAATTTTAATTTTCTGAAAATGGGTAAAATGATAATTTCAGTCAAAATCCGAAATTTTTCTAAATCTTGGATGATGAAATGAACTTCACCGTTAGAATCGTCTCGCGAAATCTAGCTACCATGTCGAATTTCATCGGGTCGGGAGCGGTCGGGGTACGTTTTTCGAGAGGCCTTTGGGTGTAGGATGCGTAAGCGAGCTTGTGAAAGACATGTGATGTGACAAAAGTCACCTACTACATGTACCCATGTGACATATGTTGCATGATTAGTGAGATGATGGAGATGAATGGCTTAGATTAAGCCATGTGTCAAATAGTTAAATGAAGGGACATGGATGGAATTATTGAAAAGAGTAAGTGAATAAGACAAAAAGAAATAGTCTTCTTCTCCAATTTGAAAGCAAAAACGTCACAGTGAGGGTGGGTTTCAGATTTTAGAGAGAGAAAGAGTGACCTCTCACAGATTTCCAGCATTTGGACCATCGGTCCTCTTGAACTCCCTAGACGAAGTTGTTACTGTGACGAGAAATTTCACAGTGGGTTGTGGAGTTTGTGGAGTTAAACAGACTCCGAGAGGTAAGGATCTTTTCATACTTGGTTTTATTCTTTGTTTAAAGCCATTTTAATGGATGGGGATTTATTTGAGGCAGATAGCGCGTGTTATCGGTCTCAAAATCTTTGAATAAGTGGAAAATCCTATTATGTGGCCGTGAACGGTCGCAGGCCCTAGGGTTCTCAGCGTTCATGTGATTCAGTTATTAATGATTTTGTGTTGTTGGGTGATTCAAAATGAATTGCTTGGATTGTAATTAGTCCATGTGAGCTAATTTTGGTGTTATTGATTGTGAATTGAATAACATGATTTATGTGGATTAATTTTGTTAATATATACATGTTAAATATATTAGCATGAATTGTTTGGAATTGGCATAATGCATTCCATATGCACCGGGGCACCCTAGAATGATAGGTGTGAGTGCATGACTTGAAAGAAAATAAAGAAAATGAAAGCGAGTTGTGAAAGGAATTTCAGGAAAATTTTGAAATTGCGCTGAAGTGAATTATGATTTGTGAAAGGAATAATTATCCGACAATTCGCCTCGAGGAGGGTAGTCTAATATATTCTGGCTTCGATAGTGTGTTTTAAGAGCAAAACTTTGTTTTGAAAACTGTATTTTTGCTCGCATTTGGCTTAGGCATGTGTGAGGGAGTCGGTGAGGACTCGAGACATGGGATTGGGCATGTAGACATTCAAGTAGCATCATGTATTTGCTTGAGTGTGATTGTTTACCATGACATGTGCATTTAGGTGGGGAGTAACCCATATAGGAAATTATCACTACTGGGCATTGCTCACCCTGTCGAAGGATCGTTATTTCAAGTACAGGGAGTGTTTGAGAAGACGGTGCTCATTAGAGGCCGCTTTGAGAAGAAAGCCGATATGTGGCTTTAGTATTCATTTTGTATAACATGTATTAAAACTTTAAACCTTAATATATGTTTGTATTAAGAGTGATGTATCAACTCTTGAACTATGGTAATATAGTTGATGTATTTTGGTGAGTATTGATGTATGGGCCCAAGTGGCCATTTTTACTCATGTATAGGTCTCATAACATGAGACACAGGTTTTCCGCAGGTTGACGGGTTGTCAATGGACACCCCGGGATTTGGGGCGTCACATATTTTGACTCTTTATACATATTAGGATATAATCTTTATTTGTGCTCATAAAGTTTGTCATCTTGTAATTCATATTATATTATGTTTACACTCCCTAGATTAGAAAGTAATGTTGTGTCTACATATATAAAGTTATTTGCTTTTAATTAATTTACATGATTATATGTGTACTTTGATGAACACAATATTTAGTTGTCTGGATTTGTCATCTTCTAATTTATATGATGTTATGTTTTGACTATACACATTAGGAAATAAACTTTGTGCTCATAAGATTTGTCGTCTTGTAATTAATATTATATTAGGTTTAAACTCTTTAGATTAGGAAGCAATATTGTGCCTGGTAGGCATAAAGTTATTAACTTCTAATTACATCCTTATGTACCTACTTTTATGTACTTTGATGTACAAAAGATTTTGGCTCTTAGATTTGTAGTATTTCAATTTATATCATGCGATATTTTGACTCTTTAAACTTATGAAGAAATATTTTAAAATTGCTCTTTAAGATTGCTCGTCTTGTAATTCATATTATATTAGGTTTTACATTCCTTATAGTAGGAAGTAATGTTGTACTACAAGTATCTGATTATTTGCTTCTAATTAATTTACATCATTAAATGTGTACTTTGACGTACCAAGGATTTAGTTGTCTAAGTTATGCATTTGATGTCCTCGAATTTATATGATGTTATGTTTTGGCTTTTTATACATATTAAAAAATAATCTTTATGCTCATAAAATTTGTCGTCTTGTAATTAATATTATATAAGGTTTACACTCTTTAGACTATGAAGTAATATTGTGTCTATAGGCATAAAATTATCAATTTCTAATTAGTTTACATTATTATGTATGTGCGACATACAAAGATTTGAGTTGTCTAAATTATGACAGTATGCATTATTTCAATTTATATAAAGCTATGGTTTTGACTCTTTATACATATATATGAGGGAATATTATTTAAGCTCGTAAATTTTGTTTTCTGTTAATTCATATTATATTAGGTTTACACTCCTTAGATTAGGACGTAGTGTTGTGCCTGCAAGCGTAAAGTTATTTACTTCTAATTAATTTATATCAGTATGTGTACTTTGACATACCAAAGATTTAGTTGTCCAAATTATAGATTTGTCGTCTTCTACTTTATATGATGTTATGTTTTGACTATTTATATACATTAGGAAATAATCTTTGGGTTCATATATAAGATTTGTCGTAGTGTTGTGCCTACAAGCGTAAAGTTATCTACTTCTAATTAATTTATATCATTATGTGTACTTTGACATACCAAAGATTTAGTTGTCCAAATTATAGATTTGTCGTCTTCTAATTTATATGATGTTATGTTTGGACTATTTATATACATTAGGAAATAATCTTTGGGTTCATATATAAGATTTGTCGTCTTGTGTTTAATAGGTTTACACTCCTTAGATTAGGAAGTAGTGTGGTGCCTTCAAGCATAAAGTTATCTACTTCTAAATAATTTATATCATTTTATGTGTACTTCGACATTCCAAAGATTTAGTTGTTCAAATTATAGATTTTTCGTCTTCTAATTTATATGATGTTATGTTTTGACTATTTATATACATTAGGAAATAATCTTTGGGTTCATATATAAGATTTGTCGTCTTGTAATTAAATGGCTTACACTCCTTCGATTAGGAAGTAGTGTTGTGCCTGCAAGCATAAAGTTATCTACTTCTAATTAATTTATATCATTATATTTGTAATTTGACATTCAAAGATTTAGTTGTCCAAATTATAGATTTGTCGTCTTCTAATTTATATGATGTTATGTTTTGACTATTTATATACATTAGGAAATAATCTTTGGGTTCATATATAAGATTTGTCGTCTTGTAATTAATAGGTTTACACTCCTTAGATTAGGAAGTAGTGTTGTACTTTTATAGCATAAAGTTATCTACTTCTAATTAATTTATATCATTACATGTGTACTTTGACATACCAAAGATTTAGTTGTCCAAATTATATATTTGTCGTCTTCTAATTTATATTATGTTATGTTTTGACTATTTATATACGTTAGGAAATAATCTTTGGGTCATATATAAGATTTGTCGTCTTGTAATTAATAGGTTTACACTTGTTAGATTAGGAAGTAGTGTTGTTCCTACAAGCATAAAGTTATCTACTTCTAATTAATTTATATCATTATTTGTGTACTTTGACATACCAAAGATTTAGTTGTCCAAATTATAAATTTGGCGTCTTCTAATTTATATGATGTTATGTTTTGACTATTTATATACATTAGGAAATAATATGTGGGTTCATATATAAGATTTGTCGTCTTGTAATTAATAGGTTTATACTCCTTAGATTAGGAAGTAGTGTTGTGCCTGCAAGCATAAAGTTATCTACTTCTAATTAATTTATATCATTATATGTGTATTTTGACATACCAAAGATTTAGTTGTCCAAATTATAGATTTGGCGTCTTCTAATTTATATGATGTTATGTTTTGACTATTTATATACATTAGGAAATAATCTTTGGGTTCATATATAAGATTTGTCGTCTTGTAATTAATAGGTTTACACTCCTTAGATTAGGAAGTAGTGTTGTGCCTGCAAGCATAAAGTTATCTACTTCTAATTAATTTATATCATTACATGTATACTTTGACATACCAAAGATTTAGTTGTCCAAATTATAGATTTGTCATCTTCTAATTTATATTATGTTATGTTTTGACTATTTATATATGTTAGGAAATAATCTTTGGGTCATATATAAGATTTGTCGTCTTGTAATTAATAGGTTTACACTCCTTAGATTAGGAAGTAGTGTTGTTCCTACAAGCATAAAGTTATCTACTTCTAATTAATTTATATCATTATATGTGTACTTTGACATACCAAAGATTTAGTTGTCCAAATTATAGATTTGTCGTCTTCTAATTTATATGATGTTATGTTTGGACTATTTATATACATTAGGAAATAATCTGTGGGTTCATATATAAGATTTGTCGTCTTGTAATTAATGGGTTTACACTCCTTAGATTAGGAAGTAGTGTTGTACCTACAAGCATAATGTTATCTACTTCTAATTAATTTATATCATTATATGTGCACTTTGACATACCAAAGATTTAGTTGTCCAAATTATAGATTTGGAGTCTTCTAATTTATATGATGTTATGTTTTGCCTTTTTATATACATTAGGAAATAATCTTTGGGTTATATATAAGATTGTCGTCCTGTAATTAATAGGTTTACACTCTTTAGATTAGGAAGGAGTGTTGTGCCTGCAAGCATAAAGTTATCTACTTCTAATTAATTTATATCATTTTATGTGTACTTTGACATTCAAAGATTTAGTTGTCCAAATTATAGATTTGTCGTCTTCTGATTTATATGATGTTATGTTTTGACTATTTATATACATTAGGAAATAATCTTTGGGTTCATATATAAGATTTTTCGTCTTAAAAGTTACGAACTTATAATTAATTTATTTCATTATGTATGTACTTTTACGTACAAAAGATCAAGTTGTCTAAATTATAGGTTTTTTGTCTTGTATCTTGTTATGTTTTGACTCTATATGTAGTAAGAAATAATGCTAGTAATTACTTGAATTTTCTTGTCTTGTAAATTCGTATTATGTTAGGTTTACAATTTGTAGATTAGAATTTAATGAGTTCTTGTCATTAAGCCAGCTTCTAATATACTTCAATATGTATGCACTTTGTTAAATATTATATTTATATATCATCAATACACTTTGTCATTAAAAAATATTTAATTGTCTAGATTATAAATCTGTTATCTTTTTATTTATATAGTGTTATGTTTTGACTCTATATGCATTAGGAAATAATCTTTGTGATGATGAATCTTCATCTTGTAATTTATATTATGTCGGGTGTACACTTAATTAGATTAGGAAGTAAAGCTATGCCTACAATCATAAAATTGTTGGCTTCTAATTTACATCATTATGTATGTACTTTGCTGTATTCTATTTATATTATTAGTATATGGTCATTACAAACATTTAGTTATCTACATCATATATTTGTTGTCTTTTAAGTCATGTTATTTCTTTGACACTTTATATGCATTAATTGGGAACTAATCTTTGTGGGCATAAATTTTTTGATCTTCTAATTCATATTATTTTATATTACAATCTTTAATAAGGAAATGATCTTTGTGCCCATGGGCATATAGTTGTCGGCTTCAAATGTACACAATTATCCATGTACATTGTCATATTCTATTTATACCATTAATATAGTTTTGACATTATGAAATATTTAGTTATCTTGATCACATTGTTGTTAACTAACATTATCATGGTACAAGCTGTTGGATCAATTGCATGCTTGTAACGATTGAAATATCATGTCACCATATGTTAATTTTTTGGCTAAAAAGTTAAAGGTTTGAACATATGGTTACTACAAAGGAAAGAATTGAATAAAACTTGAACAATGATGAACTTTTGTCATGTTTTTATATAGAAAATATTGTTGAGACAGTGGAATACTTATCATCTTATAAACATAATTCACAATCTTTTGATTTAAGGGAAACAAAAAAAGCATTCTACAATTTCATATTTAGACTTTTAGCATTAAAGAACCCTAACTGTGTTCCTACAAAACCTTTTTTTATGTCTATAAGTCATTTCTATTTACTAATTGTTAAATGACCAACTCTCCTAAAAGCTCAAGCTTGTAGAATTTGAGTTTAACATGAATATCATGTCTTTGACACTCTTCCTTACATGCAGCCCCATACCGACACGTGGAGAGTCAAACAAACCAAATAGAGTCCTCCATGGACTTTCAAATCAACAAATGGGGTTAAATTGCAGAGAGGTGGCTCGAACACAAGACCTCATGCCAAATCAAGCTTTGATACCATGTTAAACGACCAATTCTCCTAAAAGCTCAAGCTTGTAGGATTTGTGTTTAACATGAATATCATGCCTTTAACACCCTCCCTCACATGCATGCCCATACTCACACGTGGAGAGTCAAAAAAACCAAATAGATTCTCAGCTGGACTTCCAAATCAAATAAAGGTTAAATTGCGAGAGAATTTGACTCGGGCAACAGGACCTCCTACCAAGCCAAGCTACGTGCAAGTTAACTGACCAAGCTCTCCTAAAGCTCAAGCTTGTAGAAGTTGGGTTTAATATAAATATCATGCCTTTAACACCCTCTCTCATGTGCATTTCCATACCCGCATGTGGAGAGTCAAACAAACCAAATAGAGTCCTCCATAGACTTTCAAATCAACAAATGGGGTTAAATTGCAGAGATGTAGCTCGAACCCAGGACCTCCTGCCAAACCAACTTCTAATATCTTGTTAAAGGACTAACTCTCCTAAAAGCTCAAGCTTGTAGAATTTGAGTTTAATATGAATATCATGCTTTTAACATCCTCCCTCAAGTGCAGTTCTATATTCGCACATGGAGAGTCAAACAAACCAAATAGAGTCCTCTATGGACTATCAAATCAAAAAATAGGGTTAAATTGCAAAGAGGTGACTCGAACACAGGACCTCCTGCCAAACCAATCTTTGATACTATGTTAAACGACCAACTCTCCTAAAAGCTTAGAATTTGGGTTTAACATGAATATCATGCCTTTAACACTAATGATGCTATTTATGCTGCTTTTGCAGAAATACAGAATATTCCTCAAGCGCATGACGGAAGCAATCAGCTCAGATGGAAGAAGTAGCCATGGGAAGAACCTTATAGGAAAAACCCTAAGATCAAGCTTTGCTACTGGACATCCATCGTTGATGATTAGTGCTCCCAGCAAGAAATGTAAGGTAATGATGGACTACCTCAAGCTTTGGTGCCTGATTTTCTCTGCTCGACAATCTTGAGTAGTAACCACAGAGAATTTGAACTTGGATATGGACAATCCCATTTAGGGAAAAATTCATCTTGTTTACAGCAACCAACTTTTGGCAACAACTCTCTTTATCAATCGCATAGGAGAGAAAGCTGTATGGGCGAGGGAAACTCAAGCAAGACCATCGAACAATTTCCCTACCGGTGGGATTTGGGCTCCAATGACATTCATGATGCTCGAAACAAGGGATCTTGAGTGGTTAGGTTGGATCAGGTTATCAAGTAATTACAGCATTGCTGATCAATTGGGTAGAAAAAACCAACTCTCACCAAGGTTCTCTAATGTCAACCAGCATGGAAATAATCCAACTTTGCTGTCACAACAGAACAATTCTTGGAATGGAAGACTGTTTGATCATCCGACGAATGATAATGTTCCCAAAGAGAATATGTTTCCTCCACAATTTGCTAAAAGTGATGTTTATGACATTTTCCTGAACCAGCAAAAGAATCCATCTTATCTTTGATGCGTACTTAAACCTTCTTTCTTAAGTGGTTGCTCAAGATGTCTATTTGCTTTATTTCAAAAATGAAATTATTTCACTCATGAAAAAATTCATGTTGTAATTTATATATATTGTTAGTTTCCCACTTTAATTCTACTGGTTTTAATGTGAAGGGGAAGGAGAGTAGGGGAAAGTTGGAACCATGGCAATGTTATCAATTCCTATCCTGTAGGCAGAGCCTCGAGAACCATGATATTCCAATCAGGCATGTTTCATGCTTTCTTCACTAATAACAGACTCTCCTCATAAATTTTAGGGAAAATTAGTATTAAAATCTTGAACTTTCATGACTTTTATATTTAAATATTTAACAAAAAGTTTGCATTTTAATATAGCAATTTTCATAAATTTTGTTTTTATATCCTCAACAAGACTATGACCCTGTACCCTATCAATAAACAACATGATTTTGATGCTAGAACTATAATTAAAACGAAAGTTGAAGGTATAAAAACAAAATTCATGAAAATTGCTATAGTTAAAAAGCAAACTTTTTGTTCATGATTTAAATGCAAAAGTCGTGCAATTAAGTTCAGGATTTTAATACTAATCTCCCCTAAATTTTATGCAGATTGTGTTCTATATTGCTATTATTTTAGTTTTCATCCTCATAGATCATCAAATAAAATGTGGACAATGGAAAAGCACATGGATAAATGTTATGAGTTGCAAATTTGACTACAACCAAATTTCTTATGATGATATATATTTCATAGCTTGCAATTTGTTTGGCTCTTCACCAAACACAAATGAATCCCAAACGAGCACACCATCTGAATTGTTGCTATGACTGCAGATAGAATCTAATGGAGGTATATGGGGCTGGCTTAGAAATTATATGCCTTCGATTAGATATTTCTCGTCCAATCTTTGATCCATATCCTAATGAGGCAAGTCTAGTTCTTGCTTAAAACTTTATAATTACCTTTATAATTACAATTAGATTTCTTGATGCCTCATTTGGCATCCTTTATTTATTTTTTTTCCATGTTTCTTTGTTCTTATCGCCTTTTCCTCCTTATATCTGAGGATTCTACAAGTCATGTAGAGTGAGGAGGATTAAGGATGAAGATTCGTAAGTTGAATGGAGTTGAATTTCATTACAGCGTGGAGGAAGAAATATAAACCTAAAAAAGTGGGGTTTGGTTAATTGTCATTCACTTTCCATACTGTTAATGTTAAACCAATAAATTAATGAATGGGATCCACATTCTCTGTAACACGGATTTATAAGATCTGAGGAAAAGTTTAAGAATATAAATGATGATTAATGAATTAAAATAAACACAGGCATTGCAAATTCATGTATGATAGTATATTCGAGTTCGAGTGGTGACAGTTTATTAACTTGAAACTACGGTGCATATATTCAAAAAAAAAAAAAGAGAGTTAATTTTCTAATCCTGGTAACTTAATTGTTAAGTTGAAAATTTTTTTTGTTCTGTGCTCAATTCCTATTTTAGGGAAGCTAGGAGGAAGAAGAAAATCCTATTAGGAAAACCTTATTTCAAAAGTTTTTTCTCACTTTCTTTTCCTTTGACTGAACACCATATGTTCTAATGTGCAACTAGGAGGTGGAGACCCTAAATCTATGATGGCTAGCAAATAAACCCCACATGGAATCAGGCAAGGCATCATTTCAAGCTTCATTCTCATCGAATTAGAATAAGTAATCGATGTCAATGTTATAAATTTTCTAGATGCTTTAATTTCCTCACAAACCTTTGGTCTTAATTTTCTCGTAGGGTACTGGTGATGACATAACAGATTATGAGTTTGGCGCTGGAGGGTATTAAGGAGGCAACAATCTTTTGATGACATAAATTCAGCCATTAAAATGCTTCAACACCATTAGTTGGATTTAGAATTTTAGTTACTTCCAGTTACTTAGAAGAAGTTCCCTATTTGATAAAGAAAGATTTTTGTTGAGGGAATTACCAAGTGTCATATAGGCTTGGTTGTAGTAGTCATGGATGTGCATATTGATTTTCTCAATGTTTCTAGCTATCTTTTTCATCTTGTATCTTGAATAAAATCAAAGTAGATTACCTGAAACATGTCTCTAAGAAGTAAGAACACACATTTAGGGCTTCTTTGGTTTCTATTTTTAAAAATTATTTCTTGAACGATTTTGAAAACACATGAGAGAATAGTTTTTTGTGTTTTCTAAAAACTGTTCTTGTTCTCTTAATTTAATGTTTTTCTTTTATGTTTTTTAGAACAAAAAATAACTGGGAACCAAACATGTTCTCACCGTTTTCCTTTTCTACTTTAGTGCTAGGAAAATATTAGTTGGACTAAGATCTGAAAAAAAAAATTTAATTAAGAATTTAGTATTGTACTTTTATTTTTCTATTATTAAATGCATAAATTAAGATAATTGGGAACCAAACATGTTCTCATTGTTTTCTTTGTTCTTATTGTTTTCCCTTTGCTAGGAAAATATTAATTGGACTAAGATTTAAAAATAAAATTTTAATTAAGAATTTAGTGTTGTACTTTTAATTTTCTATTACTAAGATCTGAAACATGTCTCTAAGAACACACATTTAGGACTTGTTTGGTTTCTATTTTTGAAAATTGTTCTTGAAAACAGTTTTTGAAAACACAAATAACAGTTTTTTGTGTTTTATGATAATTGTTCTTGTTCTCTTAATTTAATGTTTTTTAGGACAAAAAAGAAATGGGAACCAAACATGTTCTCACTATTTTCCTTATTCTTATTGTTTTCCTTTTCTACTTTAGTGCTTGGAAAATATTAATTGGGCTAAGATTTTTTTTCTTAAAAAAAGAAAGAAAAAACTCATATGACAACCTTTCAAGGTATATTTGTCCATTAAAAATTTATATCCATTATATGAACATTGTCTTTTAGAGTTTATGTGAATTACTGTTTGGCAATTATCTCATGCTGCAAAACTATGGAAAAAAAAAAGGGGAAAAGTAGGTTATGGGCTACCAATTTGGGGATACTGAGACTTTCGGAACCAAATTTTTGATAACCCAATAACAATATGTTAATTTGAAAAAATATTATGTGTTACTACATTATGTGCTGAGTGTATATTCTTGGACGAAAATACCCTTGTCTAGAATACACCTCACATGACACCTAAGCAAATCCTAGACAAAAAACAAAAAACAAAAACACACCACTTTCTCTTTCACAACACGACTTTCTCTATCACTCCCCCCCCAACCCCCCTCCCTTCTTCTCCTCTCCAAACCCTAAGCTCCATTTTCTTTTGGAACACAGATGGAACCCTTTCACCCCCCTTTCGTTCTCATATCTAAACCCTAATCTCTTCGAGTTTTTGAAAGACATATTGTATGAGGAGGAGGTTGAATTGGAATATTTGATTGTTGAGAAACTTAGAATGGAATAAAACCACCCACCCCACCCCTCCTCCTTCTCCTCTCTAAACCCAAACCCTAAGCTCCATTTTCTTTTGGATCACCGATGGAACCCTTTCACCCCCTTTTGTTCTCATATCTAAACCCTAATCTCTTTGTGTTTTTGAAATACATATTGTATGAGGAGGAGGTTGGATTGGAGTATTTGATTGTTGAGAAACCTTAAGAAGGGAATAAGGAAATACAGAGCCACTGAAGATGCAGTTCGCCTATGGCAGAAGGAAAGCTATGACAAGTCTTTTATTGGGTTTTTTCTTTCCAGATTTTGTTTTCTCATGATTATTAAGAGTGCTCTGTTATGTATCTAGTTGAATTGGAGAATTATCTTTTAGGTTAGATATCAACAATTGTTCTGTATGATTGATGAGAGACATGTGATATGTGGTGGAAACCCTTAGGTTCGAACTTAGTTAAATTGGGGGTACAACCCTTTGGTAGGAATTTAGTGGTCACCAGGTACAGCTTTAGTGATGCTTAGGTCTGACCTTAGTAGTTGTAGGTACAACATTAGGGAAGTTGAGGAACAACCTTAGTGAAGCTAAAGGTACAACCTTAGTTAAGTTGAGGTACAACCTTAGTGATGTTAAGTTACAACCTTAGTGAAGCTAAAGGTACAACCTTAGTGAAGTTGAAGTACGACCTTAGTGAAGTTGAGATACGACCTTAGTGAAGTTGAAGTACGACTTTAGTAATGGTAAGGTACAACCTTAATAAACCTTAGGTACAATATTAGGGCATTTGAGGAACAACCTTAGTGAAGCTAACAAGCACAACCTTAGTTAAGTTGAGGTGAAATCTTAGTTAGATTAAAGATTATGACCTTAATGAGCCGTAGGTATATAGCATTAGTGAGTTGGGGAACTGACCTTGAGTGAGCTAAAGGTCTGACCTTAGTTAAGTTGAGATACAATTTTAATGGGGGTGAAGTACAACCTTGAATGCGGAGTAAGGGTACAACCTTAGTAGACATGGTACAACATTAGTGTAGTTGAGGAACAACCTTAGTAAAGCTATAGGTACAACCTTAGTGAAGTTGAGGTACGATCTTTGTGAATATCTTTTTTTTTTTCCTTTATCCTCATAAACGCTGCAAATGGGAGGTGAAAAATGATGTATTTTTAACATTAAACACTCCAAATAGGAGGTGAAAATTATATTTTAAACATGTAAGCACCATGTGGTGAATAGAACTTATGGATGAGGGTTTAGGTACATCTGATTCTTGGGGCAACAAGTTAAAAAAAAGAGTAGCAAGCAAGTTCTGATTTTGTGGTTGGTAGAACGTGTAGTTTTTCCTACTTTGGTGGCAAAAATATATGTAAGCACAACCTTACGAAGGGAACGAATGACCTTAGCAACGATAAGGTACAACATTAGTGAAGTTGAGGACCCGATATGGTGACTAAAGGTCTGACATTAGTGAAGTTAAGGTAGAACATATAGTTTACTAATTTGTTGGCAAAAATATATCAATTCCCATTTTTTCCATTTAAAAAAACATAAATTAGTTAATAAAACATTTTTACATATTTTATGAAAATAATTTCTCTTCACGATATTAAAAAACTGAATAATAATTAAACATACAATATAGGCAATGTCCATTTACTACCAAACAAAATGACACTATCCATCTTCGGAAAACAACAATTATCAATAATAATCCAAGTTTGGTTTCATCTTAGAAACATGATAAAATATATCCACTAATTCTTCCTTCGTTGTTAAAGTTTGCTTCTCATGATCCAAAAAAGAGTGTTACTCCATCATTAGAAGGTCAAAATAATTTGGGCATCTGCTCCTCCAGCATTCCTATTTTCACATTTCTTTGAATACTGAAAAAATAACATTAGCACTAACAAGGGAAATTGTGATTTGAAAATATGAATATTGATATTCAATAGATCTTTACCCTATGAAGTAATCAACTACATAATCAAACAACATTAGCATATCAATGGTTAAGAAATAAAACAGAAACAAAACTACCACCAGCACTAACAAGTCTTTTATCAGTCATAAGGAGCCACTTGTAGAGCTATAACACAATCAATTTAGTAATTGAACATGTTTTCTTTTATACTTACATAATGAGACCTGTGTCAACGATCAAGCAACCCTATTAAGAAGTTTTCTCTAGCCACATTGCCTTCATCCATAATCAAATTATGAACCAACTATATTCTATACAATTGGGTTTTATCCTACACAAAGACAGTAAATTAATTCTACAGCAAATCTAAAGTAATTAATTAATAATAATGATTTAGCTTACTTCTGCAACTTCTTGTGTTAGGGTGGAGTCATTCCAATATTCCATAAATTTTATCGCAAACACACCACAATCAAATAGTGAGAATGATGCATTTTCATTTATGAGACCAATAGCTAAGAACAAAGCAAAAATAAAATTAAAAGGGAAAAACTTTTTAAAAATGGTAGTCTATTACCATTTACTCTATTGCACTATTTTGGGTTGTACATGTTCAAACTTAGATATATCGACATTCATGTAGAGGCCAAATGCATGCAAATTAGCCCTAGAAATTGACAATGATAATCTCCTTGATGCGGCATTGATCCTGTTTTGATGTTTCAATGGCAAAGATGATAATATCTCTACTCTTGCCGAGGCAATGTTCACAACATGAACATGTTAGTGGTCATTATCACAAACGGGGAAAAACAACTAATGAAATAAAAAAATAAAAAATTAGTTTCTTATCTCACAAGCACATGCCCATAAATGTATAATTGTTATTAAAATCTATAAATATACAATCATCCTCTACTATATTTGCCATACCTTATCACAATTTGAGTTATCAAATATGAGTAACCGAGGATTTAAAAACATGTTGCATTTATAAATCAATTCACTCTTTTTCGCCTTGTTGGGAATCTTGTAGCCTTACAATACTGATAATTTGGGACATATAATTATTAATAAAAATGATATTATTCAAAATCAGTAAAAACATTTATAGTATGATTCTCACTGAGAAAGAATGATCAAAATAATATGCACGTGGTGGGTCGTCTTGTTTTCTATTAAGCATACGACAAAACGCTGCAATAACCTACAATGCATGTAAAAAATAGTCATATAAGAATAATAAGCATGTTTAAATATCATGAATGGCGTAACTACATTATGAAAGTCATACTTTATTTTATACATGAAACATACCACATTATTTATCCAATTTGACCCCTTCAAATAGCTTAATTCCTTCCTTGTAATGTACAACCCACATATTTAACACAACACCTCACTATGTAATAAAAATAAAAATGAGTTAAAATGTTTTTATGAGGAATGAGAGAAAAAGAAAGCGATTAAACTATTGTAAATAGATGAAAATATTAAATCACGTACTTTTCATCACGAGCATCGTCGAAGGTTACATTAGCAACCATCCTCTCTTGATGTGTGATTTTTGTGAACAGTTTTAGGCATTGAGGGATGAAAGGTGATTTGCACGTAACAACACAATTAACTAGTATTTTTTTTGCTCGCTTATACATTTTCAATGCAGCATCTTCTTTTACACCATTTGTTTCAATCTCTTCTTCAACTTTTATTTCCTCCATTTCTAATGTTTTTTCTTTATCAAGTGAACAAACCATGTTGTGTGCATATGATGTTATAATATCTCTCTGAATAATAATATGTTGTTCACCTTTGAAATCAAATGGGTTAGTAACATCTTGAAAGTTCTCATCTCCTATATCTTCAAGATGATTGGTTGCTTCTTGTGCTTGGTGAACAGATTAAGGAGAAAGATATGTATTTTCTGTGTCACTATTTTGTTTATCATAATCACCTTCATCACGTTTTCCTATCCCATGGTCATCTTCATAGTGGGCTGATTCAGGAACCCCACCAGTTGAATCGAATTATCTAGCATATAGTGTCTCCATATCGTGCGCTAATGAGGATGCGATTCGCATAATTTGTTTCATATTATGAATCATATGTGTATGAATAATCTAATTGACAAGCAATAAAATAATGTTTAATTTTCCTACTAGTTTGTTGAAGTTATATAGAAAAAGTGATAAGTTTAATTTTAATGGTCAATGTCATTGGAAAGTAATTCAACCTCACTAGCCTCATCTGAATTGCATGATGTTGCAAGTGCTCTAGGTGATGGAATGTCTGTTGTTGTAGGTGATGGAATGTCTGCTGCTACAGGTGCTGCAATTTTTGGTGGCACTTGATTGGGATTGATAACCTATATATATAATTATGAATCAACAAGAATTACTTTTTATTAGAATTATTAGTAAATGAACAATATATTCATCAATGAAACTTACTTCAACATGACCATATGCCCCAAACATCTCTATCTCAGATGCCAAGCGTCTTTTGGTGAGATCATTTGTCTAAACTGAACATAATGGTACTGTCCACTCCACATTAACTGTTGGCATGTAGAATTTTTCCATATAGAAAAACTGGACTATGCGAATAAAAAATAGTTATTTCAAACCAATTGAAGTAAATTAATTAGATAAAGGGATAAAGTTAACTTGTAAAAAGAGGAGACATCCTTGAATATAACTTGGGTTATCGGTGCAATAATCCTTAATGCCATTCTCCAAGTATTGCAAGACAAATTTTGCCCAATTTTTCTACACCCGAATATCTTCATCCCAAATGTTATCCCATAAATCATGCAACCCTTTTGGTTTGGAATTTGGTGCTAAAATGGTTGCACATGAGAAAATTATGAAACTTTTTCTAAATTCATCTCCAATAGGCATACTTGTAAGGTTATCCTCTACAATTGATAAGTTGTATAATCTCCTACAAGTAGCTCTCCTATTATGAACGACGACATTTTTTCCAAATGAAGGAATGCCCATGATCATGGAAACATCTTCAGGAGTGACATCATATGATCTACCATTTGCCATATTTATCCGATGGTAGACAAATTTATGATATTGCATGAATAAGTTGTGAACAACATGAAGTTATGAAAATGCATAATAAAATGAGAGTATAGCTTTAATAAGAATCAAGTCACCATATATCCATCGCACAAAGAATGCTGACTAAGTTAATAAAAGCGATCTAAAATTAGTTGCATCAGTCCAAAACATACTACATAAAGTCATTAATGCATTTAAGCTAATGGATTTTTGCAAGTTTTCCTATTGTGACTAGCTAAATTGCACCACGAGCAATATACTATCCTCTTATCCTGAAATTGAGATTCAATACGTTTCTTCCTTGGTCTTTCGGGAGGTCATTTTGAATGTGGAGGTTGTAGAGAGAAAAAAACTTTCCTAGTTAAGTCACGCACTACACCATCAGAATCTTCACTTGGCATGTCATGAGTCTCTATACCACGGAAAGAACCCAAGTATATCAACTCTTGCTTAGGAAATTTGTACCAGTCATCAACAAAATCAGCAACGTTTTGTCCAATTGATAGTATGGCTACACATGCATGATCACAAGGAATTCCCACCATTTTCCATTCCCTACATGTACAACTACGATTGAACATATCAACATTTACAAATGCCTTCCCAATAGAGATAGTAAAGAACCCATTCATGAATTGACTAACTGGAAGTGCCTCTCCCTTAGCAATATTAGCATCACCTTCTCTTCAATCTTTGGCCTTATGTACCCCTTTCAATTGTTTGACTCTTCTTTATGCTTAACTAGCAAGTCACCCAATTTAAGCATGTGTTCCATTATGAAGCTGCAAATTGATCGATGTCTCTCATTTTTTACCCATGCATTAAATGACTCCGCAAGGTTGGTGGTCATTTTATCCCATCTTTGTTTTGGGAACTTTAACATGACCCAATGTTCAGGTGCACTTTCTTCCACCCATGTGGCTAAATCTTGATTATAATTTTGTAGTTCATACATGGAAACATTGTAATCTGACTCTACCCTTGCATAAGCGATACTATCTAGCCATTTAAGTGCACTTTCTTTACCATTGTTTCCTCTAGTGTTATTGATGAGTGCCTAAAACACTCATATTATACTCGCGTCAGTCTTCCATTTTCCTGTTTATTTTAGAGTAATTTTATAGTTTTTGTGACTAGAATCTGGTTGATGTACGTTGTGAATGTAGGAGCGATTAGGGGCGAAAGAAGCGGCGGGGGCAGTTTTGGGCGAGTGGGAACAAAGGCGATGAAGTATCTGTCGCGTCGGCGTCTCACGTCGCGGCGTCTCTACGTCAGCGACTCATGCGTCACGGCGTCTCCCACGTCGTGGCGACCCGCGTCATGACGTCCGCGTCGTGACGTCGGCTCGAATCGCACCTATCATTTAAAGTCTGAAGGATTCGAGAAGGGGCATCGGGGCGTGCGAGCGAGGCACGAATTCGGGCGAGTGACACGGACTTCAAGGAAGTGCGAGTTTGAGAAATTTGCCTTTGCATTGTTTGGATATTTTCGGATAAAATTGATGTTTTTAATTCACGTATTTCCTTCTTTTTTCATTCATGATGTTACAGATTTATTTCTAGGGTTATATTGAACCTTGTAATATGTTCATGGATTAAAGTTTGAAACTTTATATTATTCAGTTATTTCTTAATATGTTGTAATTATTCTATGCCTATGATTTAATCGATGTTGATGTCGGCCAACATTGGCATAATTACACGCCGGAATCCGAGGTCGAGAGATGAGGAATTATTCGGGGATCACAGGTAGAGTAGACTTCGAGTTGATTCGGTAAATAGAGATGTCGGGAACTGAGAAGGTGGCAATTGGGGTTAGGACATTAATGCATTTCGGAATACTGAGTCGGGATAGAGATATACCCGATTCTATTCGCGAGATAGGCGGTTATACCTCAAGAGAGGATACCTCGTAGAAAAGATCACCTCGTGAATTTGACATATTGTAAATATCTTGAGATAATAACATATTTAGAAGATTAATCCATTGAGCGTGACAAGGGGAGATATAACCTAGGCTTCAAACCAATACTTTAATTGGATGTCAGTTTAGGTAATCTTTGCATATTTGAATTCTCTTCTAGAGTCATCTTTCGAGATATTATCTAAAAGCGGAACCTTTGTGAGTCGATACACACACATCCCCTGTGGATGGAAATATACGTACCCGCAGGTACACTATACTACTTGGGGCGACAGCGTGCACTTGCGCATATAGGCGTATATTTTATACGCGTTTCGCTTATCGAGTTTTTGGCGCCGTTCTTGGGCGAGTTGAATTGATATAGAGAATTAAGCAAATAGATATTTTCTGAAATTTTCTTTACTTTTGTTTATTTTTACGAGTCTTTGGTAATTTGGTTTTGTGGCTGGAAATTATGTTGTGAGTATAGGTTTCGGTAAGTACATGCGACATCGAAGTCAAATAACCAACACTGTTTGATCGAGGCCGAGGAAAGAGACACGCGCAGTTGCGGCGGAGAGCGGAACATATTAAATCAGTAGTCTTGGGAAACAAATGAAGAACAAGATCTTGGCATTGAGCCAGTGAACCACGAGAGAAGTAGAGATTAGGAATCACGGAAGGAATCGAAGCACGAGGCCAGTTTATACGGCCCGGACGATCCTTTCATGTGCTATTAGATGAGTTCGTATTACCGCAGTTGTTCGAACCGGCTATCGGGGCGGCCCGGAATTCAACGAGCAATTTCGAATTGGAAATTCGATCCTGATCTGGTCTTGAATATCTTATTCCATGGAAATTTACCCATGAGAACTTCAGACATGCATTTGACCTTCTTCCTCGAAGTTTGCGATACTATCAAATACAACGGAGTTACTGAAGAAGCTCTCAGGTTACGGTTGTTCCCACTTTCACTTGGGGATAGGGCCAAACACTGGCTAACCAGTCAACCACCAGATTCCATTACTACATGGAATGATTTGGTGCAAATTTACGACCAAGTTAACACACTGAGTCGAAGGAAATTGCACAAGTGGTCACGAGAAATCAATACGTTTGGACAACGAAGGGAGAACTGGCGAGAGGCATGGGGCTGATTTCACGAATTGTGCGGAAGTGCCCACACCACCGCTGACGGGGATGGATGCAAGTCCACACCTTCTATAATGGTCTGAAATCACGGCCCAGAACAATGATTGATGCTTGGTGGAGGAGCGATGAAAACCCGCAGACGAGCTTATGAAATCTTAGAAGATCTTTGCGACCCGACACTAATCGGTGGCACAGAGAGAAGGCTACACACCGGTAAGCGCGATTGGGTGGCGCAGATAACGGTCTCAGCCGTCCCGGTGAATCATGTAGCCTGACTGACTAAGCGAGTTAAATGAGCGACGGGAACCATAAGCGCCGTCAGCCCGGCCATAGGAGTTATGTAGATTACATGGCGGGCCAAATGCAGCGGCACGGAATGTCGATCCGACCTACGAGTAGAAGCGAAGCCCGATGCGTGTCCATGTTTAATCGAGAATCAATCGTGGCAAAGGACCGTATGGGAAGCGGGTTATCAGAATCGAGTCGGGGGCGAGGGTGGCGTAACAATCGAACCCGGAATAGTCGAGCAATCAAGGATATGGGTGGCGGAATCATGTGGAACAATATGCCATCGAATCGAGAATGAGTAGACTGACCTCACGAGAAAAGTTGGATTTAAGACAAGCTCTTTGCAGATGTTAACTTCCCACTTTCTGCCTTTATGAATGAAACAAAAGTGACATACGGCAATGACGACCAGTTAGTGTCAGCTGACCGCGGCTAAAGTTTGGAAACCTGAAATGGGCGAATGGCAAATTCTTGCAGCGAAAATGGCCGGGCTCTTTACGAAGTAATTGAGGTAAACCCGAAAGATGGGAATAGGCATGTTAGCGATCATCTTGAGAAGTGGGAAAAAAAAAATTGGAAATCACGAATTTACAACCGGTCGTAGAGCAGGTTAGGGCGAAGGTGTCGACGGGAGCAAAAAAATGTGCGAGATAAAGGAACGGCCCGGGAGAAGCAGTCATGGGGCTTATTGACGAGGCGGTAATGCAGGTTCCTTACCTAGCATTCTCCAAGCATAAAGCTGGATAAGCAATTCACGAAATTCATGGATGTGTTAGCGCACATAAACATCCCATTTCTTTGATGCCACTAGACGGATGCGAGTTATATAAAATTCATAGAGGAGCATCTTGTCTCGAAGAAGGTCGTGACTTGAGGCAGTGAACTTAGCAGGAATGCGGTGCCATCCTTGGAGGAAGCTACGCGAGAAGCTCGAGGATCAGACGGAGTTTCAACATCAGGTACACGATTGGAAATGCTATTTTGAGAGGCGTACATGCGATTTAGGTGCCGGTAGTAATCTTATGCCCTTATCCATTTTAAGCGTTTGGGATTAGGGCTTCGCTGACTACGATCCCACTCTTGACTTGGGACGAGATCTTTGAAACATCAGAGGATAATAGAAGATGTCTAGTTAAGGTCGACGAGTTTATCTTTCCGGCTATATTTCATTGTATTTTAGACATGGAAGATAAAGAAATACCGATAATAATCTTAGGAAGACCTTTTCTAGCAATGCGAGTGATGATTGATGTCTGGCAGCGGGAAGTACAAGAAGAGGAGTAAAGTTCAACGTGTTTATTGCGATAAGACACCCGTAGAAAGTGATACTTGCCGTGGCGAGAAATGGTTGAGGTTATAGTGTCTAGCCAAAGTGGTCTCATGATCCTTTGGAGTAGCCTAGTGGAGAATGAGTCACGAGAGCACGAGGCGAAGGCGGAAGAATATGTCGAATGGATGGACTCTTTCGGATGATGAGACGGAAATGTCCCTTGAGATCCTACGGGTGGAGGTTAAAGCGGTCCATCGAGTTGAGCAACCACGAAATGGAACAAAAACCTCTACCTATCCATTTGAAGTATGCATACCTTGGGGTAGCATCTACTCTACCAGTGATCATTTCGGCATATTTGGTATACTAGAGGAAGAGAAGTTATTGAGGTCCTCGAATCCGCGAACATGCACATGGATGATACAGGCGATCTCGAGAGGGATTCGTCGCCTCTATGTGCATGCATCGTATTTTACTGAAGAGGGACATAGACCTTCGAGTGGAAGCACGAGAAGGTTCATCCAGGCAATGAAGGAGGTTGTCAGTAAAGAAGTGCTAAAATGGTGAAATATTTGGGGTGATTTATCCCGTTCGGGACCGGTCGTGGGTAAGCCAGTTCGGGTAGTCTTAGAAGAGGGAGGAACAGCGTTATCGGAATTTGAGAACAACATCTTGCGCGCCGAGCCTTGATTACGGTGGAGGATTTGTATTGATTATCGGAAGTTGAACAAGGCCACTCGAAAAGATCACTTTCCTTTGCCGTTTTAGTCGGATGCCGATCGACTGAGTTATGGTCTTATTGCTTTTAGATGGTTATTAGGTTACAACCAAATTTCCATAGCTCACGAAGATCGGGAAGACAACATTCACTTGTCATATGGTACATTCGCATTCACGGCGGATGCCACGGGTATGCAATGCAAGGTACTGGCGATGTATGATGGCCATATTCTTTGACATGAGTGGAAAAAGACAATTGAAATCTTCATGGGCGATTTCATTAATGGAAATTCATTTGACAATTGTTTAGAAAACTTGAAATTTGTCTTTGCGAGATGTGAAGAGACGACTTAGTACTTTCAATGGGAAAGTGCCATTTCATGGTACAAGAGGGTATTGTCCTTGGACATCGGATCTCGGCAAGAGGGATGAAGTGGATGGCGAAGATTGGAAGCCGTCAGTACCTCCACCCTCGTCGATAAATGGGTTCGAAGTTTTCTAGGCCACGCTGGGTTCTATAGGCGGTTCATCGAAGTTTTTGCGATTGCAAAACCCATTTGTCTAACCTACCTAGTCGAGGATCCCATTTGAATTTGATTCACAATGTTTGCATGCTTTCGGTGTTGAGACAAAGTTGGTTTGACTCCCTTTTGTTGTGGCGCAGTTAGTCTTTTAAGGTTTGAACTCATGTGTGGCGCGGCGGCAGCGATTAGGCGGTTCTGGGGCGAGAAGCGAGAAAATGCGGGTAATCCTATTATGCTAAGTAGAACCTTGAATGATGCTCGGCTGAATTATGCCACTACGGAGAAAGAATTTGTTGGCCATTGTGTTTGCTTTTGACAAGTTAGGCCCGTATTTGATTGGCAGCAGGTCGTGGTGCGATCGATACGCCGTGAGGCGCTTGATGACTAAGAAGATGCAAACCAGATTAATTGGTGGGTCCTCTTGTTGCAAGAATTCGATGTAAAATTAAAGACAAAGGCGAAAACCTAGTGGCGGACCGTCTTTCCTGGCCGGAAGGCGAGATGATGTCCCCGATGAATGGCCAATTTCAGGCAGAAACTCTTAGCTATTGAGGAAAAGAGGGCAGTTCCATGGTTCGCAGATTATGTGAATTATTTGGTATCTAAAATTAGTCCCTCTCCCAGAATTTAGCTATCGACGAGAAGAAGAAGTTTTCGCACACTTGAAACACTACTATTGGGAGGAGCGATTCTTTCACATGAACCTTTGTCTTGTCGGGTAATAAGGAGATGTACTTGCAGAAGATGAAATGCGAGCATTCTAAACCATTGTCACACTCATAGTGTGGTGGACACTTTAGTGGTGAGGCAATGACTAAGGTGTCGGGTTTTCTTTGGCCTTCCTTGTTTAAAGATGCTCATCCTTCGTTTCCACTTGTGACAAATGTCAGCGAATGGGGAACATCTCTAGAAGGAGACGAAACCACCCATGCACCCATTTGGAGGTAGAATTATTTGATTTATGGGGATAGATTTCATGGGACCCATTTCACGCATCATCTGACAACTTGGCACATCTTGTTGGCCGGTGGAGCTATGTCTCGAAGTGGGTAGAAGCGATTCTACACGCACCCGATGATGCGAGGTTGTGGCTCGATTCTGCGCGTGATATGTTCTCACGTTTTTGGAACTCCTCGAGGCCTTGATCACGGATAATGGTACCCGTTTACGCAATAAGGTAATTATTAAGGTTTTGCAAAAGTATGGAGTGCGTCATGCATTACATCACACTTGCATACCACCCCGCGATAAAGCGGACAAGCGAGAGGTATCGATGAAATCAAATACATTCCTGAAGGCAGTTAACGCGGCTCAAGGAAGGATTGGTCTAAAAAGATGGAGCGATGCACTGCAGGCATACGGAGTCTGACATTTAAAACTCCTTTGGGTATGTCACGTTCGAGTCGTTTGGTAAAGTGTGTCATCTTCGATTAGGTGGGCACTCCCGAACTGTTGGGCGCTCGGCAGTTAAACATGGATAGTACATTGTGGCGGCTTGACTACTCGGCTTCGATGGCCGGATTAATTCAGAAGCGAAGCTTATGACATCGCATTTATAAGGAAAGACTAAAGCACAGCACGACAAACACATCACCGTAAAGGTTCCTTGCGGACCAAGTTCTTCTATTCAATTCCCGCCTAAAGCTTTTTCAGGGGAAATTGAAGTCTCGTTGGTCCGGACCTTTCCACGGTAACGAGGTCTTTTCACACGGTGGGGCTGAAGTGCACATCACGAAAGGCACATTCTGATCACCGCAGCGGTGGAATCCGTATTATGGAGCGAGTTTCCTGCAGACCAACCGAGAATCATTTCTTTGGCAATGACCAGACAAGATGTAAGTAGCGATCATAGGAATTCGGGTTCCGAGCATGTGCGACTCGGGGTTGTCAGAGCTGCGACATTAAACATAAGCGCTTCTTGGGAGCGGCCAGTGTTCTTGAACCTTTCCTTTTCTTAGTTCCAAGTCCTATTGTTTTATTTTCGGCGATTTTTTAGGTTTCTAGCTTTATTCATGAGTGATTGTTTACACTTATTTGTTTAATTTCGAGGACCGCGGGTGCGGTAGTGGGAGGATTCTCCCGGCTATATTACAAGTCCATAAAGTCACAAGTGGGAGGATGGGCGCAGTTTTATTGCGATATTTGGGCTCTGTCACGTCGCGCGTGGACTTCTCCGCGTCGCGACGTGGAGTTTTTATCTCTGTCAAATTAGCGGCGTGGACCCTTACGTCGCGTGACGTCAATTTTTACATGTCTACGTCACGTCCGGGGCGTGGACCTCCCCCGCGTCGCGACGTCAATTTTACATGTCTCTCCCACGTCGCAACGTCAATTTTACATGTCTCTGTCACGTCGCGACGTGGACCTCCCACGTCGCGACGTCAATTTTACATGTCTCTGTCACGTCGCGACGTGGATCATCCGCGTCGCGGCGTCGGTGTTTAAATCTACATCCGTCGTGGCGTGGACTTCCCGCGTCGCGACGTTGGTTTCTGATCCTGCTCCAGCGTCTTAGCGTCGCGCGCCGCGTCGCGACGTGGCCTGACCCTAAGCCGAGAAGCGGTTCATTTACGGCACACCTCGCCTGATAATGCTTGAAACCACACAGCCTCGAGCGCACTTACCCTCAGGACCTGCAGGAGTACTCCCACAACGGTCGGAGGACCTACACATTCTCTGACCATTGTGTACCCCTACGATATCACCCGCGCCTGATTCCAAGTCATTGGCATTCCCACCACATTGTGCTTTCGGTTCTAGCTCTGGGACATTTCACAAGAGTATCTTTGTACTCAGTTAGTTTAGGGTCTGTGGAATTCTTCGTTTAGGGGTCTATTAGATTCTTCGTTGGGTGTGGGTCGTGTAGGGTAAATTGGTTTAGGAGTTTGAGTCTTGAGTCATAGTTAGTTTTCCTTAGCTCACTAGGTGTTTTTGTTTTTGTCTGAGTCAGAGGTGCCCACTTTGGTACCACCACCATGTGTCTCCTAGTACATTATGTCGGGCAAGAGGCAAAATTTGCCCGCTGACGAAGTCGGACCGATGGACGGGCTCCCACATTGATGCCTCGCGGTTTTGTAAATCACGAGTCTGCATGTCGGTTGCTTTCATTTGCAAGCAGCTCGTTCATTAGGAGAAGAGAGTTCCACCGCCGATGATTTCTTCCGCCAAGACTATCGCGGCTAAGGGATGGCATGCCTTGGTACTTGACCACCTCATCGGCGATGGTGTGGTCGCGCGAGTTCTACGCCCGATCTCGCCTCCGTGTTTTGAAGAGAGTCGAGGTGCGGGAGAGCGTGGTGGAGCCGGTCTTGGTCGATCGATGGATTATTCTGATCTAGAGGCATGTCCAGCCGGATGGATTCGATCGGCTACGTGAACTTCTGACTACCACAGTTATACAGCGTGATGACCCGATGGTCGGGGTGGTGGAGAATCGATAGTGCGGGTCATCTTTATCGAATTTCAAGGCCCGAGCATTTGGCCTTCATTCCCAGTGCGGCTGCTACATCCGTCGCGTCTCATTGACGACGACGTGTGAGTATGGCGCGAAGCGGGCCGTGCTCAACTATGCCATCTTACAGGGTATACCCTTCGATGTTGGGCAGGTTATCGAGGATGCCATCCTCCATACCGGGATGCAAAGATGAACTGGGACACACTTCTGATCTTTGGCGTGCGACAAATGAGGTGCCCTGGGCGACAACGATACTTGGCTTCACCCAATCAAAGCCATATCATCAGCGGGACACACACAGTGTCCGCGCTCTGAGGACCTACGATTCTAGTCATGACCCTCGGGACGAGGGCGAGCTTTATGAGTGTCGGGCTCTGGGTGGATCCCAGGCGATCAAGGGGAGACGTGGCGATCCTCGTCGACCACCTCGCCACCGCAGCGGCCTCGAGGCGGCGGCTCCCTCGATCCTTCCCACGACCTTGAGGACCCGGAGTGCTCTCCCTCACTTGGCGCTTTGGCGCGTGCAGGATGAGACCAGAACCGCCGCGTCCACGTCTCCGCAGAGATATGGAGGCCTCCGTGCAGAATATGCGCCGTGCCAGCCCAGCAGACCACCATTTGCAGCGGCGAGTCGCTGCCGAGGCCCAATCGCCCGGCTCCCTTGCTTTTCATCAGCCTCACCACCACACCGCCCGGTGATCACCGGGGAGTTCCTTTCGCCTCTACTAGCCCCCCATTTCTTGCGTAGGGATTACTTGGCTATTTTATTTGGGGGGGATGATGATCGTGCTATTTTGTTTAGTTATGTGTGTTGTTTAGTGTTTTTTTATAGTGCTTTTATTTTGTTCAGCATAGTTGTGTTTCTATTTAGTTCATGTTTAGTCCATTATCTGAGTCATGTGTAGTTCGTTTGCGTTTGTGTTAGGTCGATCTTATATGTAATAATTGCTTGTGTTTGTGTGCCATATTTAAAAATTGAGGATCACTCTTGGAATTTGAATTCACGATTAACATGAATGTTCAAATGCATCTGATGTTTTGATGCTCATTAATTTGGGTTGAATAGATGGAAAGGGTTAGTAAGACCCGATCCACGAGTAGTCAAGACACCGGTTCCGAAATTACATCACACTCCACACAGCAGCGACCTTGAGCATGCATGGCGCGAGACCAGCTACGTAGTTCGACTAACCTTGGGAGGCTGAACATTCCCAAGTGATGGGACACTTTCAGTAAAAGAGGATTGCCATCGAGGCCCCGACCCAGAGAAAAATACAAGCAGTAGAAAAAGTGAAAAAGAAAAGACAGCGAAAAAAAAAAGGTATACGCATAAGAATAAGCGAGATCATCAATCCCGGAATGGGGCACAGTCTGAAGGGCTGTCAAAGCTAAGCCACCTGGCTTATTTGGTAGGGAGTCATTATTCTTGCCAGCTACATGGAGACCGGAAGATGGATCATTCCGCGTAACTGGGGCCCTCGAGTTTGGTTGAGTGTTGGGTGAGTTTGAAGGAGGCTAATGCAGTGCCCTTAACCAGGCGGGTAGGGAGTCACCAATGGATCCCCGCTACAGGAACACTCGGCTAAAACTTCTTGGCACTAGGTTTTCTTCCATTAATTTTAGGTACGTAGGAAGTTTCTAGGCATTAGGTCATGAATAAAATGGGTGCGTTCCTATCCTTTTCTAGTTAGTTTCTTCCAAATAGGTGAGTTGAGCTCCAAGTTTTGGGGGTGTCGGAACCACAGGCATATCTTGGAGGTCATTCATTATAAACACGTAGGGGTTTTTGGGAAGGCTATTGAATATCATGGGATTTGATGCACTAGTCACTTCTACACATTTCAGCAGAATCTTAAAAGTCAAATATGCGTATGCATTTTGTGAACCGGGCAACCACGATTAGAGTGTGAGTCAATCCAATTTGATCCCTGATTTTCGGCATGTGCAACCTTGTCTTAGTGTTAGTTGCATTAGATTTGTGTGTGTGTGTCTGTTTAGTCGAGTTCTTGCTTGAGGGCCAAACGAGAAACTAAGTTTAGGGTGTGATGAGTGCACAAAACACTCATATTATACTCACGTGGTCTTCCATTTCTGTTTATTTTAGAGTAATTTTATAGTTTTTGTGACTAGAATCTTGATTGATGCTCTGTTGTGAATGTAGGAGCATTGAGGCGAAGAAGCGGCGGCCCGAGCCAGTTTTGGGCGAATAAGACAAGGCGATGGAAATTATCCACGTCACGTCGCGGCGTCTCCGCGTCAGCGGCGTCGCCTATCTCGGCGTCTCCGCGTGCGGCGATCTCCGCGTCGCGGCGTCTCCCGCGTCGTGGCCAGCCGTGTGGCCGCGCCCGCGTCGCGGCGTCTCCCGCGTCGTGGCCGCGGCCCGCGTCGGCGGTCATTTCGGATCTGCCACTGCTCGTTTAAAGTCTGAAGGATTCGAAAGGGGGCGCCGGGAGCGTCTGAGCGAGCCGTTCGGGCGGTGACCACGGACTTGAGTGCGAGGATTTGGCTTGCCTTTCATTGTTTGGATATTTTTCGGATAAGAGGAATGATGTTTTTTAATTCTAAACATTTCCTTAACTTCATTCCATGATGTACAATTTATTTCTAGGAGTTATATTGAACCTTGTCATATGTTCATGGATTAAGTTTGAAACTTTATATTATTCGAGTTATTTCTCGATATGTTGTAATTATTCTATGCACATGATTTGTCATTATGTTGATGTCGGCCCAACATTGGCATAATTACCTTGGAGAATCCAGAGATTCGAGAGATGAGGGTATTCGAGGGATGCAGGTAGAGTGTAGACTTCGAGTTGATTCGGTAAATAGAATTATTCCAGAACTGAAGGTGGCAATTGGGAATTAGGACATTAATGCATTTCGGAATGCGAGTCGGGATAGAGATATACCCGATTATTCGAGATAGGCGGTTATACCTCGAGAGAGGGATACCTCGTAGAAAGATCACCTCGCCATTGACATATTGTAAATATGCGGAATAATAACATATTTAGAAGATTAATCCATTGAACGTGACAAGGGAGATGTAACCCTAGGCTCAAAACCAATACTTTAATTGAATCAATAGTTTGGAAATTAATCTTTACACATATTTGAATTCTCTTCTAGAGTCATCTTCCGGATATTATCTAAAAAGCGAGAACCTTTGTAGTCCAATACACATCCTGTGGATGCGATATACGTACCACAGTACTATATACTACTTAGGCGGCAGCATGCTTGCGCATAGCTCAGGCGTATATTTTATACACCGCGTTTTCCGCTTGTCAGTTATACCTAGTAAGGAAAGCACTAAAATTCTCTTTTAAGTGAGGATAATAGTAGGCATGATTTTCAACTCCAAAAATCTCAGAAACACTTCGCAATAAGGCAGGATGGGCAGGATGCCTATCAGAAAAAATCACAACTTCTCTATTTCCAACCACGTTCTTCATATTTTGTAAAAACTATGACCAATCTTCATAATTCTCACGACCTTCTGACTCGAATGCTAGTGTGGAACAAGTCATTACCATCATATGCACTGGCTAAAAATAATGCACCACCATAAAGACCACTCATGTGGAATGAGTCAATAGATATGATAAGGCGACATCCCATTGAAAAACCTTGAATTGAAATTGAATGAGCAATGAATAGCTGTTGGAAATTTCCATCACTTGAATGTTTCAACTCAACAATGGTTCCCGGATTTGTTTGGATGACTCTCTCACACATCCAAGACAAAAGTTTGTTGTAATTTTTCGGAAGATTGTAAATTCGCTCTTTTGCTTTCTCCTTCATTTGTCAAGCTTGACTATAAGTTAATAGCATCCCATGTTACCTTCCAAAGTACGTCTTTACAAATTTGTCTAGGTTGATATTCAAGAGTGGACCGAATAACATTATCAATTACCAAAGAGGCACGAGTCGATCTAACCAAAGGTTGGCCAGAGGCAACATCTTCTAAACTATGGTTATGAAAATTCCGAAAAGTATGAACTTGAACCACATTAGATGACCTAATTTCACAGCATGTGATTTTCCACGTGCATTCAGCAACTGTACAAAGCACAGTCATGTTCTTGGAACTATTTCTTTTAAAAGAATATCAAAATCGTCAAGCTAAAGACATCATATATACAACATCTTGAAAATCTGAAGCATTAGGGAAGGTATGACCACTACCCATAATCGCATTTTCAAACCACCTAGACTGAAGTTCACCAAAATTTGATTCCACACATCTTCGAGAAAAACCTAATGAATCAAATGCAATAGACTCATTGGAAATATCCATACGAATTTCCACATTGGCATCAATAGGAGATGTAATTAGAGGTGAAGAATTATAGGTGACAATAAGCGTTGGGGGACTGCCAAAAAGTGGAAAAAAAATAGTCAAACATGAAGAACCTTGTACAAGTGAAATACTAACAATGTAAGCAACTAAGGGTATACGATATTTACATTGTCGGTTGACCTGCTATCTCTTTACAAGTAGATACATATACACGACAAAATCGATCGTTGTATCTAAACATTGCCAATCTTGATGCATCATCTGCATCTAATGGTACTAAATATGATGGATCAAATTGGAGAGTGAAGCTATTTTTAATAGTTGAAAGGGCTGAATATCAACACACCACAACGTCGCCACGAAGTCGGTATAGAGATATATTACGATTAACATCAATTGATTTATGACAACCACCACTATATTTGGTTGATCAATCAAGACTCATAATCCATTCACCTCCTTCATGAATGTAGCAAAACATGTCTCCATCCATCATATCCTTAGTCAAAAACATTTGAATAAAATTAATATAAAACTCAAAAGGTTAAGGAGAAAATAAAGAAAAAATTAATGAGAAGAGTAAATTATCAAGATGTGAACTATATCTAAGTAGTTTTCAATCAAGGGAATCGTAGTCCTGAAGATATAAATGTACAATACACTTAGGCAAATTTTATTGCTTGCAAACTATAAGGATTTTCCATTTTGGAAAACTTTTTGGCCTTCATTGGCAAACAATCATCACTATATAACCCATTTACTACAAGTTTTATGCCAAAAGATAGGTTCAAACGAAAGCACCCAAATACATGAATAAAGTAATTATGACAAAAAAAAAAAAAGTCCATGAACCCTATGGTAGAGGGAGAGCATGAAATTAACATAATTAATTCACTAAAGAACAACATAAAGAGGACCAAGAATGTTTCATGATATGATCTTGTTTGTATCATAATCACAACTTTTCCAAGTCAATCACCAATGGCTCAAGAGATTAATACATGGATGATTTTTTTAAATTAATACCAAATATTGTATGCAAATATATAAATATAATATAAGAAAAAATTTTATATGAAAATATTTTTAATGTTGGCAGCATATGAAGTCTTAAAAATAAGGGAAGAATGTTTCATCTTTCAAATAGTAAGGTGGGAGACGATGCCGAGGGGAATCAAATCAGTGAGGCCTAGGTTGTGCTTTCTTGTTAGGGTTATGAGAACTCCATTCTCATGATTTACCCTTTTTGTTTGTATAATTAATTATTGGATATTAATTTTGGTGAGTTGTGCTCTAACATGCGACAAATTGTATGAGTGAACCCTATCCCTTTTTTTAGTCACTTCTTACCTTTTTGTCCACAAAGATTGAACAAATGGTGTTTCTAATTTTTGAATTTAGATTCCTTAGGAGACAGAGAATTCTTGCTTTTTACATATGATGTGAATATGTGTTTTCATGTACAAATTTTTTAGAAAAGTGGTTGTGAAAGAATTGACATGTCTATTAATGAAAAACATCACGAATTTGTTGTCCCTGAAGTAAAAAAAAGAAGAGGTAGACCACGAAAAACCCTCTTGCTCCCCCTCCATTAAAGTCTTGTGGAATGGCCCAGGTACACAATTGAAATATTCTTTTTTTTTTTTTTTTATCCTCAAACACATGCATTTGCACACATACATGTATATACACAATTCACATGAATCTAAGGCATATGGAAAAGATGAAATAGGCATCTACCATCAAAAGGACATTGGTTATCATATATCCCAAAGATGTTTGAGAAAGTTAAAGGGAAAGGTATCCTGAGAAATATTAATGATAAAGACAAATTTATAACGAAGCTATCAATTTCATAGAAAGAAAAAATTCGGTATAAAATTGCAAGCACAAGCAAAATAATTAAAGAAAACATGAACCCTAACCATTAGGGAAAAATAAAAAATCACAACCCACAAACAAACCTAGAAAGAAAAAATTCTTAAATTTTTGTAATATTAATTTCAGATGGTAAGCTTTTACCTTTGTTTCAGTCTTCAAATGGTGAGATGGGAAACGATGCCAATGAAATCAAAACGAAGAAGACTAAGGTTGCTTGAGAGACAAGGAGCAAATTATTACCATAATTTGTTATGAGAACTCCATTCTCAAGATTTCTTGATAGGGTCCCATCGGTGTTCCAAAAGAAAATGGAGCTTAGGGTTTGGAGAAGAGAAGTAAGGGGGAGTTGGGTGTGGTTGAAAGAGAAAGTGGTGTGTTTTTGTTTTTGTTTTGGTTCCTCTTTTATTTTTTTTTTGTCTAGGATTTGCTTAGGTGGCATGTGAGGTGTATTCTAGACAAAGGTATTTTTGTCCAAGAATATACACTCAGCACATAATGTAGCAACACAAAATATTTTTTCAAATTAACATATTGTTATTGGGTTATCAAGAATTTGGTTCTAAAAGTCTCAATATTCTCAAATTGACAGCTCATAACCTACTTTTCACATGCCTTGGGGTAAGGAAAAAGTTTTAATGCTTTTATTTTAAAAGAAACTTAACTCTGAATGTAAAAAATAATAATAATAAATAAATATACCAATAAAATAATGGGTCTTATACTTCTTTGCAGCATTGATGAAAGCTTGAAATCTCATGATACAATTATAGTACCAGTAGCATCATAATGAATGTAAAACGGGAAAAGTAGGTTATGGACGTCAATTTGGGAATATTGAGATTTTTACAATAACAATATATTAATTTGAAAAAATATTATGCGTTGTTACATTATGTGATGAGTGTATATTATTGGACAAAAATACCCTTATTTAGAATCCACTTTAGATGCCACATAAGCTAATCCTAAAAAATATATATATGTTAGAAAAAATAACGCAACACAAATTAGTATTTGAAAATTTCTAAACCATCTACATATGCACCTTAATTTTCCATGGAATGGAGCAAGTCCAAGTTTTCCTCTGTTTTCCTTGTTCTTGTCTTATCTCGAGTTTTGGACATATTTAGTTTTTTTTGAAAAAAAAATTATTAAAATAGTTTGAAATTAAAAATAATAGTCAAACTAGTGCATGAATAGTAATGCCGTAGTCAATAACTACGACATTAATTTAAAAAAATTTCAAAACAATTGTAATGTCGTAGTTAGTGACTGCGGTATTACTGTTTATGCACTAGTTTGAGTATTATTTTCATTTCTAAACTTTTTTTTTTTTTCTTAAAAACCTAAATACGTCCAAAGCTCTATTATCTCTAACTTGAAAAATTCACTACTTCAGGACGTTAACAATAAAACAAAGTCAAGTATGTATGCAAGTGTGAGTAGATTCAAGTGCCAATTCTAGTTATGGAAATAAGTCTGAAAGTGGCAGGCTTCCCTCTACATTTCGTGGAAACTTATTTGGGTTCTGTATAAACAAATAATTTGTTCTTTAAAGTAAGGACTAATGAGCTAAGATGTTTGTAGTTTTGGTGTTGCAGGAATGTCATACAGTAGGGGCTAAATTCATGGCAAGATGGGATTTATGGGACAAACTGTTCAATCCAACCTGGTAAGAAACTGGACTTTATGACTCCGTTTGGAACCCCAAAAGCACTAGTAAGAAAATGTTTGGTTACTCTATGGAAAATATAAAATAAAATCAAAATTGCTCAAAATTTCTAAGTCTTTATATGATAGAGAGAAACAAATAAAATAAGTTTAAACATATAAAATTAATTTATTAAGTTTAAACCTACTTTTTATTTTTCTTCAAATTCTATTTCCTTACACTTTTCTTCACTATTTTCTTTTCTTACTATTTTCTGGGATCCAAATGAACCCTAAATATAATCATATTTCGTGTCGTCCTAAAAACGAGATCGACTACTCTGCTCCACACAAAGAAACATGGGAAAGTAGTGACTTGCTCGGTAGATTCTCTCACCCACGCGCTTCTCTGTGATTTTGGGTTGGACTTCATCGGTAGTTTCCAGACGTAATTCCAGTTATACATCTGATACAGCGCGATCCGTCGAATATTATCCAAAGCGCTGGTACCCACCTAAATTGAATGTCGGATCTGTGATTCCACATAGCGCCATCAGCCTAGACCTAAATGCTAAGTAATTCACCGATGACAGCAGCCCTGTTCCGTTTGAATTCATACAAATTGAAAGAAGACAATATATCGCTTATGGCATGATTCCAATATAGTTTTGGATTGATAAATTACATCTGTAAGATTCTGGCACAAATAGTAATATAAGGGGAAGAAGACTCTGGCACAAATAGTCGTCAACTTACCATTAAAACAGATCAGTGTGAACATTCTATAAGATTTTCTTTCCCTGATCCTTCGAGAAAATGCAAAGGAAAATATTCTACAACTTGGAGATAACCTCTTGTTGGCTTTGAAGGACAAGCTGCTTCCGCAAGATTTTCCCAGCAGCAGACCTTGGGATGGCATTGATGAAATCCACATTTCTAACTTTCTTATACGGCGCCACCTGAAAACAGTCTCAAAGATTTAACAGATGTTTTTCTTATGGGAATAGGTGAAAGAAGGAGCTAAAACAAACCTGGGCAGCTACAAATTGAATGACTTGTTGTTCAGTAAGTTCAGATCCAGCTGCTCTTACTATATATGCCATTGGTATCTGCCCTGCTGCTTCATCTTCAACCCTGGAAGATGTCCTTCTTGGTGGTTAGAAAATAGAGATGATAAATCAAATGAATGCGTCAGAAAATAGAGTTCAGAGAGATATATCGCACGGTATGACTGCTGCATCAAGAACACTGGGATGACTCAAAAGTATTGCTTCTAGTTCTGCTGGAGCCACCTGCATTTGCATTCAAATTATTTACATCAAGAAGATTCAATCACATGGTTTTCTCTCAACTTTGTCTCTACTAGCCTCTTTTTTATTAAGCAAGGATGGGTGATTTTTTTTCATACTTGGCCATTTATTCCACAAGATTTAGGTTTTCATTTTTTTTTTTTTAGTGTTTTAGCCATTGTCTTAGGGGCGCTGCCAAGGAATTGCTGTCAGTTCGCAGATTATTGTTTCGCTACCATCGTTGACAGATACAGGTTTATTTGCATGGAGGATGATTCAAACTGAAGAAAGATATCCCGATCAACGCATAGTTAAATCAAATCAATTGGCCGTCGCCAATACGCTGCACAACTCGAAGCTTATACGTATTCTGGGGCCACAACTGTAAGATTAAATACCGCGCATGTGGTTCAACTATCAAATATACAAACTTTGAACTGATTCATTATGCTATCAACTTAAACGTTGTTTCATCCTTTATGGTTTTTACCAATTTTGATTCTATGTTTCAATCGATTTATTGCTAATTTGAATCAATAAAAAACATTGCAATGAAGTGGGCCGGAGTTGCTAAGTTACCTGATATCCATTGTGCTTGATGAGCTCCTTTATCCTATCAACAATGTAAACGAATCCATCTTCATCGAAATAACAAAGGTCTCCTGTCTTCAGCCATCCATCCGAAGTTATGGTAGCAGCTGTTGCTTCTTCATTCCCCAGGTACCCTTTCATCACAGTAGGACTTTTCAGCCATAGCTCTCCCGCCACATTAGGTGGTAGAGCCAGCCCTGTTTCACCATCCACCACCTTGGCATAAAACCTAGGCAGCAATCTTCCGCTCGAGCCGGCCCTGGCCTTGGCTTCCTCATCGCTTGCAAAGTAAGTAGCTGCTCCACAGCTCTCCGTCAGGCCATAGCCTGGCCTGAGCTCCACCCATGGAAACTTCTCCCTGAAACTTTCAACTACCTCTTTGCTCAATGGTGCAGCCCCTGATCCCACCCTTCTCAGTGACGACAGTTTACAGTTACTGATATCCTTCACTAGCCCAAGAATCACTGGAGGAACTGCCGGGATGTTGCTCACTTTGTAAGCCTGAACTGCATCAACCATGGCCTTGAAATCATACCGTGGCATTACGACAGTCGTCGTCCCCAAACGGAAGAGTCCTAGCGCGAAGAAGGCCAGGCCGTAGATGTGGAACATGGGGAGGAAGCACAGAAAAACGTCGTTGTTTGATAATGTTACATCCACTGACCAATTGAGTAGAGTCATCATGGATATGAAGTTTTCATGAGTTAGTATCACACCCTTGCTAGTCCCGGTTGTGCCTGAGGAGTACAGTATCGCCGCAGCGTCCGACCGGCTCGGGTTAATCTTCGGTAACTCCAGCGCCGGATCGCTGCAGTCGATCAGCTCTTCGACGGAAACCGGGTTCTGATCGGAAGTCCTGTGAGTGAGCAATGTGGGAACTCCAGTTGGGAGAAGCTTATGCAGCTGGTCTGGTGCTGAAATGGCGAATTTAGCTCCTGAATCATCAACTTGTTTGAAAATTTCTAGCTCAGTGTTGAGAGGATTTGCAGTAGTCAGCACAGCTCCAATGGAGAGCACAGCTAAGCAGATGGTTGGATACAGGACAGAGTTTGGGGCTAAGAGGAACACAACATCACCCTGCTTGATCCCAATTCCATGGCACAACCCTATTGCCAGCTTCCTGACCGATGACCGGAGCTCGGCATACGTGATTCGACGGCCGGTGGCGGCGTCTATCATTGCGACACGGGACTCGGCGCATCCCGGGGCCGGAAACTGTGACAGCACGAAGGCTGCAGTGTCAAGGTCAGGCTTGGTCGGGATCCGGTTGTGGCGGGGAAGTTTTATGAGTGAGGTGTAAACGCCGGTACGGTGGTCGAAGCCACTCCTCCGGTCAAAATCCGGCGGAGATTCTCCGAGCTGCTGCTCTCCTTCCTCGGCTGCCATGAAGAAAGAGGTGAGGAGTAGAGGGTTAGCAACATAGGGATCAATGGAATTGAATCAAAATTATATTAAGGCAAAAGCTGGAGGATGAACATCGTTGAATCCGCCTAGGTACTAGGAATATTATGCAACATATGTTTTTGTTTTCTATTCTTTCGGCAATAACAGGCCCATGGAAATCGCTTTCTTGGTTTGTTCTTTAGCCGGTGAGACATTCTTTATCAGGCGACATATGCATTGCCGTCCATCCATGTATTGACAAACATATATATATATATATATATATATATATATATATATATATATATATATATATATATATGTGTCTTGGGCCTCCTGTCCATAGCCCGCTTTGGTTTACTCTATTCTATGGCTCCATGGTTAAGCCATGGGCCTCAAAATATGCTCGGCCAACTTTCGACGCACTAATCGACTCATAGTTATTTCTCCAACGGCCTACCACAAGATGCTTAAATCATAATACGGCTGAGACGTCCTCAGAAATAAACGGCTTCTTGACGGCAAAAATAACCTCGTCAATTCAGGGTCGCCTAAAATAAAAGTTCCCCACGATTCGACTCTTTCAAAAATGTGGTTTGGGCTGTTGGCACAGTCATCTTACGAAATCCCAGTTCTTTCACATGCTAAGTTTTATGAATTACGTATTTCAAAGGATTTTTTTTAATGTGGATAAACGATTAACTTTTAAAAAAAAAAAAAAAAACATAATAAAATATTATAGCTTATCTTTATTTAAAGAAAATAATTTACTGGATGAACTAAGAATACATCAATGTAAAACATATAATCAAAATCGCAAAACCATATGGGTGACGAACAACATTTGCGCTTAATAAAGATAATAAATCGACTCAAATCTTATATATTCAATAGTTGAGCCAACAAAATTGATATTACTATTGTGATAGAATAGTACTTATGACTCCAACTTCATAGCATATTGACAACTATTGATTTGTTTTCTTGCCCCTAATCGGATATACTTTACTTTTCTGAATCACTCTCATACAACAACGCCGCATACGATTTACGATAAAACAAACGCCATATCAAAACAACATAACCAATGTGCCCACACCAGCATCGACGACAACCACGGTCATACCCAAGACAATGACTAAATCAATAAAAATAAACGTAAAACATGTATCTATATACTAATAACTACTTTATCGGTAAAAAGACACAAAGAAAGTATAAATAAAGTTATTTGCCAAGAATGGTAAAAAAGAAAATTACTCCTCCTTGCTTAAGGAAAAGAGTCAAGAAAGAAAATGTTGAAAAAGATTATAGTTATTAACTGAGGTTTTAATTTAAAATTACAATCGTGGATGCTGACTAGAGTTTTGAAATTTATTAAAATGATTAAAGTTGTAATCATTAATAAGGGTTTTAAATTAGAAGTTAATGGAAACTCTATATGCATCTCCATTTCTATTTTTTAGCTATTTTTGGTCTAAAATCATCTTTTTATATCTCTTTGTATCATTTTCTTTTTCAATAAAGTGATTATGCCACATAGATCTTGGTTTTTAATTTGTTTTTTTTCGTGATTTTGTCGCCGACTTGTTACTTCGCACTGCCATTTGCCTTTATGATAACACCATTACGTCCCGCTGCAGATTTACTAGCCGCAGAAAGAATTCAAACGATAAAACATAATGCGATCAACATAACAAAAATCATTGGCCAATTTATCAGAACTAGCCATAAATATTCTAGATATTATAGGATTATCAAATCCATAGGTTTTGAGCTGATTCATTGTGATATAACCTTGAATGTCATGTCATTCTTTAAAGTTTTTAGCAAATTTAATTTTGTGTTTCTATCAAATGTATTACTAATTTGAATCAATAAAATTATCTTTTTAAAAAAAATAAAAGTTAATTGTAATAATAATAAATCAATCAATTTGTATTTTATAAATTTTTATTGAGTGGATATTTGTTTTTTAATAATAGAATCTCTTTAATAATTACAAAGTTATTATTATTTTTTTCTTTATCTCAAATTAGTTTTGGAACATTTGGTTCCTTTGTTATGATTTTACATAATATGTTATTATTTTCGAATTTAAGTTGCATTGAGGACAATTCTTTTTCCTTTTTAGTTCGGTTTCACAAGAAAGCTAGTCGGCACCATTAAATGGCACTCACTGTTTTTTTTTTTTTTTTTTTTTTATTGTAAAATTACATTTTTGTTATAATAATTTATAATATATTTAAGAATAAAAAAATGAAAAATTTTAAACCTAAATTGAACTTATATGCCTTTTATACAATATATGAATAATTATACTATAGTATCAAAAATATTTTGATAAACATTATTATATCAAATTAGAAATCCTAACTATTAAATTTCATATATTATTATTTTTAAAATAATCATATAAGTTAAAGTTCATCAACTACTCATATTTTTGATAATAATCTATCAAATATAATTATTAAAAATTTAAAATTGAGTATCTTATATGAAAACAATAATAAAATTTTTAAGACTAAAAGCATAGATATCAACCATGACTTTTAATTTAAATTTAAAATCATAATTGATGATTAGGACTTCTATTATTGGTCTGGTTGTAAAACTCGAGAAATTTTAATTTTTTTGAAAAATGGCAAAAACTATAAAATTATCGAAATCTGCTCAAGCCAGAGCTCCGGAAAATTTTATGTATCTTGATGATAAACTAGCCACCGTCTGGACTAGTCTCTCGAATCTAGTTACCCAAACGAATCTCATTAATCTAAAATAGCCTAATTTTCACGATTTTCAAGACATCGCCTCATGATCCCAAAATGGGAGCCTTTGAGAAAATCTCAAAGCGGAAAATAAATTAAGAAAGTTTTGTTTAAAATAAATCGAACTTAAAACTCGCAAAAATAAATAGCTTCGTGACGCGAAACGTACTCAGATGTAGTAATTTACACTACGACGCAATGTACATGTTCCAAACTTAAGAATTAAGTTAGACAAAAAGATATTTTGAGGGAAAATGTCACATTTTCCTTATGTTAAACCCTTGAGAGAGGAGTAGTTATAGAAGTAGAGAGGTTCCAACTTCCTCTACGCATCTACTTCTCAAATTGCCTGGATTGCCACGAGCCCAGTTAAATAGCCTCATCCACACAACAAGAGTTATGCGTGGGTATCGGAAACAAAGGATTTCGCTAAAAATTTACGCGAAGAGTTCGGGAGATCGTGGGTTTCGGGTCTCCAGGACTTCCGAAAGTTTCGTCTTCGCTCCAAGAGATAGGAATTCTTCCTACTTTGGTTTATTTTTCATTCTGAGGGCTGTTTAGTTGAATTTTAATGTCCCAAGAGGTCGTTGACTCATTTTCATTCTAAGTACAGTTTTTCGAAAAATAATAAGTTATGGGAATAGCGCCTGCTTTCACCCTATATGATGTCCAATTTTTCATTGATTTTCGATTAGAAATATGAAGAATTTAGACTAGTATCCTTCAAGGAAATTGTAGCTCTATCTGAGAAATATTAGGCTTTTGAATCACCTACCAATTCTATAACCTGCTATCTGCTGATTGCCACAGGTTGACCTGTTTTGGCTAAACCTACTGTCCAGATTTTTGGGACTAATTTTCGGTTAGGAAAAAGTGAGAATTTGTACTAGTATCCTTCAAGGAAATTGTAGCTCTATCTGAGAACTTGATGTTAAGCTTTTGAATCACCCAAATTGGACATCTATAACCCAAGTTATGGTCCGTTTTCCGAGACTGCCACAGGCTGCCCTGTTTTGGCCGAACCTACTGTCAAGATTTTTGGGACTGATTTTCGATTGGGAAAAAGTGAGAATTTGTACTAGTATCCTTCAAGGAAATTGTAGCTTATCTGAGAACTTGATGTTAGGCTTTTGAATCACCTAAATTAGACCTCTATAACTCTAGTTATGGTCTGTTTTCCAATACTGCTACAGCTTAGGTTGTTTAATGGTTTTTGTCCAAATTTTAGGACTGTTAAGGGGCTAGTTTTCTAAACGAAGTTCAGAACTATCCTGTGGTTTGTTATGACTTGTTGTGTGGAATGTTTTGTGGGCATCTCTATGTCACAATTGGTCTTGCAGCCTGTTGTTAGCTAAGTTTGAAATGACATGCTCTGTCAGAATTGGATGATGTCAATATGTGTGCCCTAATGTATTGACATGTGTTGAATGGTGTGTGTAGACATGGCCATTACATGACATGTTGTAGGTTATTTTGTGGACATGTTATGCCATAATTTAGCCTAGAGGATAAAGTGCGTCGTTGCTTAACAAAGTAATGATTTGATTGTGATATTGATATATACGCGTATGATATATTGACATGAATGAAATTTTGTAGAGACTACATGCATGTTTGATATAATTGTCCATGATGCATGAGTGATACGCATTTGAAGAGGAATTGTCCATAAAGATTCATCATATATGCTTACAGATAAAAATTTAAATGGCACATCGCATTACATACTTACTTTATTATCGCATGAAATGGGTGCAGTGCATAGTTATAATCAACATCAAGGCTTAGTTTGATTTGTACTTCAATACCTGCACAATGTCTAATAGGGTCTCACAAATGCCAAATTTAAACGAAAAACGAAAATACGATCCCAGATACAAGTGGGATAGACACTTCTGGGTGAAAGCCCCATTAGTTTCCGTTATACATACGTGTCCAACTATGGAAAGCCCAATGAAAGTGCTGCGGCGTTTGCAAAGCTCTCATATGTAGATTCTAAATTCGCTTACCCACAAAGACACATGATTTTGAATATAAATTATTATTGAGGTGTAACATCCATAACGCTTTTGGTTTGAAAAACAAATGAAATTTGTTTTGTAAAATGATCATCGAATGTAATCCAAGAATGATGGATTTTATCACGCATGGGTTGCAGACATGCGACAGAGTTTGGCCAGACTCTCGTCGATGCTGCCTGCGGAGACAGACATGGTATATACTGAAATGATTATCTACTAGATGTAGAACTTCATTCTAGTTTGCATAATTTGATGTGAATGTGTTTTTTTTTTTTTTTTTTTCAGGACATGACCATCGTGACAGACTGCATGTGGAGTAGCCTCAGAGTGAGCTTACTTTATTGCAGACGCTTCACCCCGTCGTGACCCCTTCGTGCACAGTGGAGGCAGGAGACGACGCCACTCGAGGTCGCCATTGCAAGAAAGCCGTACACGGCTTTGGCTCTTACTTTTGTAAAATATATTATAACAAACTGCTTGATATATGTTTTTTACAGAAGAGTATCAGAATATAAACTCTTAAGGACTATGGTATTATAGTTTTATGCATTATATTTGAGTATGGATAAATAGACCCTATGTGGTCACTTTTACTCGTAAATGAACTCGGAGAGGTCATGATATGATAATTGGCCTCGGATGGGTCATGTTATTATTTATTATACAGGTTGTATTTTTTGCAACTTCCCGTACAAAGTTTGGAGACTTTATTCGATTTTTTTATTAAATTACGTGGCCCTAAGAAAGTGACACACACGCAGACGGCTACTCCAACATCCACAAGCTTTTTCAAAGTGGCCGACGGCCTAATAATGACCTGTGCAAGACCGATCTTATGCTTGCTCTAATAAGAATCCTTTTAGGAGTTCCCTTAAGGTTATTAGAAAATTTACTCATCATAAATTCAAGGTCTCATAAGAATAAATCGAGATATACATAAACTGTCAATATCTTACAAAAGAATATCAATGTTATATTTCCTCTGGAACAAACTACCCTTATAAGTATAAAATAAATCAATCGACATAATAACTAAATCTCACATAAGATTTGTCCCACCTCTACTTATAACTAAATTTCAAAAGGTATTTTTGTTTAAAATGTTTTTTTTTTTTTTGTACTTTTTTTTATTTTAAAGAAAAGTCGGGTAGATAATGCTACCTAACCCAAATGGTTGCGCCGCTAGACAGAAAAAAAGATACGCAGAGGTCCACAAGTCTAATCGAAAAATTATATAGTTTAACATAATACTACGATTAATATAAGAATAAATGTCTAAATAAAAAATGTAAATAGTTAGATTTACAAATATTTTAAATGGTTATCCCCTTTCCTTTTAATCAAAATTTTCATTAGAGTGGAGAGATAAACATGTAATTACAAAGAGTAAGAGGGTAGAAATTGGAATTATGAAAAGAATCACACTGTGTTGACACGTGTCATTTGGATGACCTTATAATATTTACCTGTTTTTCAAAACACCCATAATCCTACTTCGACCTCCTTCATGCTTCTCCCCTCCTCTCCTCTTCTCTCCTCTGCTCACTCTCACCACTGATCAATCACAGCTTCTCACCTCGCCACTTGGATAAGTATCTATATTCTATCTCTCATCTTTCTGTACTTTCAGCTCTCTAATCTCTCTTTCTCTTACCGCCATGGCCGTAGCAAACCTATATCATTCATACACCAACACCCAGCTCCACTCACATACCTCCCACCTCTCTTCCCTATCAACCCATCTTTCTTTCCGCCGCCGAAACTCTCTCCGCCCGCTTCCTCGAACCCGGAATTCCGGAATCTCCTGTTCCGTTGCCGCCAAGTGGGATTTCCGCCATTCTTGATTTTATATATGTCCTTTAACTGTATTTTCCCCCCTTTGTTTTGATTTGTTTTCGCGTGTTGATTTCGCAGTGAAGCTCCGGTGGCTGTGCAGACTCAAGATCTAAAAATCAAGTCCGAATGCTACGGGATCTTCTGTATCGCGTACAGATCTCAAGGCGGTAAGTTTGATTTTTTTTTTTTTTTTTGATATAAATGGGTAAGGGGTTTCACTTGTGGGTGTTATTTGAACTCATAAATGGAGTTGGAAAGTGGGTCTAAAAGTTTAAAGTTGTGTGTATTCACAGTACTCTGCCCTTGCATATCCCATCATAATTCTTGTTCTCAGTGGTTTTAGCTTGAATTTTATCTTTATTTTCTTTCATAATTTTCCTTCACTATAATATGTCACTGAAGTTAATAAAATCTTTGGGGAATAGTAAGGAAACTTTTCTTTTTACTCATATCAGATCAGAATCTCTTGGTTTTGCGGTATGTAAGAAATGTTGATTATGCAATCAGGATCAGTCAAATTTATGAGTTCCTAGTTTGTAGGATTTGGCTAATTGTTACATGATTGTAGCTTTTCTTTTCTTTTTCATTTTTTATTTTTCTGTCTTTATATTATGGGCAAATTCCATTTTTTAATCGGAATAAAATTCCCAAGTTTTCATCATACCTCTCCCCTCTCAGAATTCTCATTCCAGGAAATTGCTTTTTCTGCTCTTAAACTAACAAACACAAAGCCAATGTCCAAATCCCCATTAGCCTTTTTTCCCCTGTTTTTTTTTTCGTTTTTTTTTCTCTTTTTGGATCAGTATATATTACTTCTAGATGACAAATGTGAAATATGATTCTAAGAGAGGGTTTGTCCGGGTTTCTGTTTATTTGGCAGGATATGGTCTGAAAACAATCAGTGTTACTCTACCTTATGGATTTCTAGCTGAACATTGAGATTGAAGAAAAAGAATTTCAAGAGCTGTCAATTAAGGGTCATCATAATCAGCAATAAATTAAAAAAAAAAGCAAAAATAAAAAATGAAGGAAGAACTTTCTCTGACATCTGTTGTCTGTTTTTGCATGGTCAGGACGTATCAAAGAACTTTGTTTTTGTTCATTAGTTTATCTAACAGGTGTTCTTTTATGTCTAAGGAATTTATATGAATGTGTTCACAGGAAGAGGAAACAAAATCCTGGAAGAAATTAATTAACATTGCCGTTTCGGGTGCTGCTGGGATGATATCTAATCATCTGCTTTTCAAAGTAAGGAAACCTCGAATCCAAGCCTTCAATCTTCTGTTATTTACTTTTCTTTTTTGTTCTTTATCTCAGATATGATTGAGTTTTCCCTTTTCTGGATTCTTTGTTGCTGGTAACTTTAGAATACTTCCAATATAATCTTGCAAATAAATTGGTTCCACGGTAGTAAATATAAAAGAAAATCAAATATAATCAAAATCTTACATATTTTAAAATTTAGTCCATATATAATAAAGAGAAACAATAAACGAGCTCAATAAACATATGTAATTAATTTATTAAGTTTAAACCTATTTTTTACTTTCCTCCAAATTTTCTTTCCTTATACTTTCTTCTATTTTCTTTAGTATTTCTTCCTCGTTCCAAACAAAGCTTAATGCTTTTCAGTCCCTTCCATGTGCTTCGAACATGTTAGAAGCAATCATGCTTCTTGGTGGACTGTTCAATCATCAGATTCTATTAACCTTCCATTTCAGGGTAATAATATTATATGAAAGAATATGATTTTCACCTAGGTGTGCTGTTTTGAGATGTTAATTCTGATGAAGGAATACCATTCCAATTCCGTCCTTTAGAAATAAGTCGCCGCCGTGGAGAATAGAATCTGAATTACAAATTACTAATGACAGTGTAATCTATCAGTGGATTTCCTTAAGGGTGATAGATCATTGCGAAGCCGAGTTTCATTAGATAAGATTTCCTAACATGGCATGACGATATGAAATGAGTTGGTTAATGTGTCGGTCATTGGCAGATTCGTTCATTTTCAGACCTCTTAGTATATACTTTTTTCTATAAACGACAAAGGAACAATATTAGATTCATTTGTTAATCACATTCCCCATGATAGACAGTTTCCTATCTTATATCTCATAATCAACCACGCTTAAGTCTCTCCTCGAGAAGCTAACATGTTTTGTCATGGCAGCTTGCATCTGGTGAGGTTTTCGGGCCAGATCAACCTATTGCATTGAAGCTATTGGGATCCGAACGATCGTTTCAAGCTCTTGAAGGTATGATTCTGAAGCATTAGTACCAAAAACTTAACACATGGATTCTTGAGCACAAAATGATTCATATCACGAAAAAGGATTTTTTTCCTTTTTTTCATTTATAGTTTCATTTTGAGGAACATATCCAAACCTGCCGCAACAATTATGCAATTGAGGCACTTCCATCATCTTCTTAGCTTTCAATCATCTGTTTCCATACTAAACAAAGAGCTCGGTTGATGAATAATTCCCGTCAATTTACATAAAGCTTTGGTATATTATACACATGCACCAGTACTATATTGACGTATTCTTGTGGATATCGATGATATTTTCACTTGAAAAGACAGCCATATGCCCTTCTTTAAATTAAAAATCTAAGCCCGATGTTTGTTGCAACATCAAACTCAATAACAGCTGGATTGGATGAAGAAATCTGCTTTGCGAGTTCTGTATCAGAGTTGAATCTTCCTATAATTCAAGTTCATCATATTTCAAATATTTTCCAATTCTTCATTAAATGAAAAGGAAAACAAATAATTCAAGAATAAAAATAAAGACTTCAAATCGCCAATCTATGCTAGGTTTGCATCAAGAGTGAACTTGTACTTCTCCAAGATAATGGCTGAAATATTGCTCTGATCTTTGAAATGATATCATGCAGGAGTTGCCATGGAACTGAAGATTCTTTATTTCTTGTTGAGGGAAGTGAGCATTGGCATTGATCCTTACGACGTGTTCCAAGATGTAGAATGGGCCCTTCTGATTGGAGCTAAGCCTCGAGGACCCGGGATGGAACGAGCAGGCCTGTTAGATATAAACGGGCAGATTTTTGCTCAACAGGTACTATAGGTATTTAGATTTTGTTATCACACATAATTTACAACCATTGTCAACAAAAAAAAGAAAAGAAAAAAAAGCTGCTCATTGGTGTTTTTCTCAAAACAAACTGTACATAGGAAAGCTCTGAATGCTGTCGCATCCCGTAATGTAAAAGTGATGGTAGTGGGCAACCCCTGCAACACCAAGTAAGAACCATTGATTTTTCTTTCACTCTTTGTTCTTTTTACGTGTGTACGATGTTTTTTTTCTCTTTTGATTGATGTTCTTGCTATGCAGTTCTTAGTCCTCCCTGACATTTATGATTGCATATCCTTTTCATATTCAGTGCATTGATATGTATGAAAAATGCTCCGAATATACCCGCAAAGAATTTCCATGCTTTGACTAGATTGGATGAGAATAGAGCAAAATGCCAGGTTAAGTAGAGCTCGTAACCATTACCCGTGATACAGTCATGTTCATTATGAACAAAAGGAAATCGATAACTGTTCTGTGAATTGGATATGGTCTGTGCAGCTGGCTCTCAAAGCAGGTGTCTTCTATGATAAAGTGTCTAACATGACCATTTGGGGAAACCACTCGACTACCCAGGTGATCAAATCGATTCGGTTTTAAGAGCATTGAAAGATAACATTCTTTCTATTTCTTGTAAAGGAATGCTCAGCATAATTTTCATCAGGTCCCAGACTTTCTAAATGCTAGAATCAATGGCCTGCCTACCAAAGAGATCATCAAGGACATCAAATGGTTGGAGGAGGAGTTCACCGAAAAAGTCCAGAAGGCAATATTTTCCGGTCTCAATGATTAACAAATCTATAATAATTTGACATAGTTTGTGACTGTCACTAAAGGTGGAAAACCAATGTTTCAGAGAGGTGGTGTGTTGATTCAGAAATGGGGGAGGTCTTCTGCTGCATCAACCTCTGTGTCCATCGTTGATGCCATAAGGTCTCTAATAACTCCGACCCCGGAGGGTGATTGGTTTTCTTCTGGAGTAAGTTCTCATCTCTCATATATGGTTGCTATTCTAATTCTATTTGGTTAGTTTTATGTAATGATGTTTAAGATCACATATAATAATAGAAGACTGCTGCTCTTTATGATTAATTGTTCGTCTCCAAACTCGCCATTTCAAACCTGAAATATAGGTCTATTCCAACGGAAATCCTTATGGTATAGCAGAGGATATTGTTTTCAGCATGCCATGCAGATCAAAAGTAAGTCCATAAGTCAGAAACTTTCATGTTCTACTCAAATTAATTTGAAATCATCATCCTCAAAAAAATAAGTCCTTTTTCTTCAGGGAGATGGTGATCATGAACTCGTCAAGGATGTAATATCTGATGACTACCTCCGCAAGCGACAGCCAAGGTATCCGTCCTTTTCATTAGGGTTGTACTTATGAAGAAGGAATTATTTTCTTTACAATTAGTTTCCAATGTCCAAATGTTCTTACTTGCAGACAGAATGAGCTGCTTGCCGAAAAGAAATGTGTAGCTCACCTTACAGGAGAGGTAGATTTTTTTTTTTTTTTTTTTTTATGAAAGAATATTACCGAACAAAACTTACAAAACGAATCAGCATAACTACAATAATCTACGAAAGTCGAATATTTATAACATCTTTAAAAAAATTTGACCACCAAACATTCGAATGTAAACTACTGCTTTTTTTTTTTTGCAAGACAATTAGCTGTTTTATTATCAGATATGACGACAAACATAAATATTTAAATTTAAACCTTATGATAAATTCCAAATATCCTGAATTAATAAATGTGCTTAAAGTGTTAATATTAGCCCTGCTTAGCAGTGTATAAAATTTTCTCGTTTCTCCATTCAAACTTTTCGAAAAACAGCGAAAAACACGCTAAATATGCTAATCCGATTAAAACAAATTCTTGAAAACAAAGAAAATGAATTCACTATTTTCAACATTTTATATACTTAATCAAAACTGTTCTCGTTGCCTTGCTGAATTAAACGAAAAACAATGGACGGATGACGATAAAACGAAACACTGATTGCGGCTATTTTCTTCTTTTCTTCGCCTTTCATCTTCTACTTCGATTTTCTTCATCAGCCACGTAAAACACTGTATCGTAATAGTAACCTCGTATTTTAAATGCCATTGTTTTTACTAACTTCATTTTCAAGAAAATGGTTTTACAAAACTGGGATTTTCTATTCTTATTTTCAACCAAATTCAAAGACGAAACGTATTTTCCGAAACGAAAACTAAAGACACATCAAATTTTCAAGATCGACTTTGACAGCTAAAAATTCCCTTTAACTAAACGCCTTAATCTTCTTATTATTAGAAGAGGGGAGGTAGATTTGACTAAACCATAACGTTACTATGTTCTTTTGGAGTTCATATCACCCTCCTATTTTAACCATGTTGTGTTCTTTCAGGGTATTGCTTTCTGTGATCTACCTGAGGACACAATGCTTCCTCGAGAAGTGTAAGTCTTGCTTAACCGATACTCATAAACCTAAAACCAAACTGAAACCTAAATCGAAACCGACGCCCAAAGGAAAAAGCGGGATGTAGTTACAAGTATGCTTCTTTAGACCATCAAATTATGATTTAGTAGAAGGTAGCAAAAAGAACACTTGTAGCTGTTTGTTCCTCTTTGCTTTGGCTGATTTTGATTCCATGCCTCCTCCACCCCTTTCTCAAAAGGTTGTTTTTCCCACCTATAATTTCTTGAGTAAAAGTGTGATTTCTTATTTTCTTTTCTCGTTGGGTTGTATATATTTTAATGGATCGACGAAAAGTAAATATCGGGATATCTATGACTGAAAATAAATTTAGGGCAAAAGGAAGAGTGGTTATTTAAAAATATATTACTACTATCAAATAAAATCAAAATAACGTTCAAAATAACGTGTTTCCGATCATATGATATACACATCACAGATCATACTAAATTACAACATTGAAATTTTTTGAAATTAATGCTGGTAGCTGGACTACAAATATCAATTTTTTTAAGCTAATATCGTAGTCGATAATTAAGGTATAAATTTAAAAAAAATTTAAATTTTTCCAACATAATAGATGCATTCCTTTAGGCTTTAGTTTTCTTTTCAAACTATTTTGGTAATTTTAAAAAAAATTCCTATTAGTTTGGAACAAGACTCTAAAAAGAACATACATGTAACACTCTAAAAAGAACATACATGTAAAATTCAAGAACATTTGTACATTTTATCTCATACTTTGTTTGTTTGAAAGAAACATTTCCTATCATGAGATGATTGGGGTATCTTTAACTTAACCTAAGGTCTCGAATTTAAGCCTTGAAAATACAATTATGTTATATACTAGAATCTTATCATCCTAACAATCCATCTCAATTATAATGAGTACTAGATTGGGTTTAATATATGACTTAAAAATATCTTTCATTAATGCACGAGCTGCTTAAAAAAAAAAAAATATATATATATATATATATATATTTCCATCATGTGGCTGTAAAAAGACATGCTTTTTTAAAGAGGGATATTATTTCACCAATAGAGAAATCTAAAATGAATATACCAACAATAAAGTGGTGACAAAGCTATAACCTTTATTTCTATTTTCCAATTCAATCCAGTCCATTCGATGCCGAACTATTTACTCCATCGCATGAGTTTTTATATTTTAAGATTTGGAAACATGTTTTTATATTTTAAGATTTGGAAACATGTTTTAATTAAAAAAAAATATTGAAAATGTAAAATTATAACTTAAAATCATTTCAAAATTGAAGTATTAAATCTTCAAAGTACTTAATTTATGTAATTTTAAATTATTTTTATCGCATTTATTAACACAAGCCAAGCATAATTTAAACTCATGATTATATATCTATAATTCATTATTTTATAATAAACATTATGGTTATCAAATATGTCTTTAGTACTTCAAATATGGAATTTTTTATAAATAATTTATTATTTAGAATTAATAAAAATAAATATGAGCTAAAATTTATACAAATAAATATCAATAAAAAATAATAAATGTGATAGACTTTATTCAAAATTATTTTATTGAGACTTCTAGGACATATTTACAATAATATTTAACAGTTAAAAAATAAAAATAAATAAGTAGTTAAAATAAAGTTTCCAACTCAATTAAAAATTTCAAAGCAAAGATAAGTTGCATAAATGCTTTATCTTATAGCTTTATGTCCAATTTAACCCCTAAGTATTTTTCGATTCACGAGACAACCTAACATTTAGTATCGTAACTCATTCTTACCATATCGTCACATGCTTGCACAAATGTGAACAAATAAGCATTTAAACACCGTTGACATACCGTGGATAACTCCATTGGGACCACTTATTTCACCCAAATTTAATATCATAATTGCCCTAAATCCTCCCCAAATTGAGATCGAAATGAAAATGACTTCAACCTGAGACCTAAAGTTTTTCCCCAATTTTATGATCAAAACTTTCGCCCAAGTTTGTTTCTCCCTCAACCCGTTTGATTTCTAATAAAATCCAAAGAAAGAATAAGAAAAGAAACAAAACAAAAATGTCGTTTTATATTTCTCTCGACCCATGTTTGGTTTCTAAGAAAATCCAAAGAAAGAAAATAAACAGAACAGAACAGAACAACGATGTCATCCTGTGTTTGATTTATAAGAAAACCCAAAGAAAGAAACATAACAGAACCAAAGATGTCGTTTTATTTTTCTCTCGAACCTAGTTTGGTTTCTGAAATAACCAAATAAATAGAAGAAAAGAAACATAATAGAACAAAAAACCTTCGCTTTCTTCTGAAGGAAACATCTTACTGCAACCAGATCCATCCAGTCCAGTAGGCTTAGTAGTATAAAGATTCTGGGATTTGAGCCCCAAATCATAAAAATTTTCAGATTCAATATCATATTTCCTTTTCCTTTCCCACCTTCTTTCAACATCCAAAAGAGCTCCGAAGTCTAAGCATAAAATACTTTTCATAGGTTTTGATTAAAAATTTACTTCTTGATAGTTGTTTTTGGCTCGTTTTATGTTGTTTTAGATTTTCTGGGTTTTGGGTGTAGGGAGAAAAAGCCCAAGGAGCCATTTAAGAAACCATTTGAAGTTAGGGTTTTCCCCCCTTTAATATCGATCTCAGATTTGGGTTTAAGGTTTAGGGTTGAAAAAAAAAATCAATCTCAGGTCAAGAACAAAATATATAGACGCTGCATCTATGCAAGCTCGTAACAACAGTAAGTGGCTAAATGAGCTACTAAATAAAGCACTCAAACACGAGGCACCTATGATTTGAAAAAACCTCAAGGGCTACATTAGACATACGACTATAAATCGAGAACATTTATACACCTTATCCCATTAAAAAGCACATAAGAGCTAATTATCAACTGAGAAGTTCAAATAAAGTCTCGAACTCAATTAGAGCTAAATATATAAGAATAACAGACAAAAGGTATAACCCATTTCTTCAATGAGCATTCCATAAGTACCACTTCATTTCTCAAAAAATAAACATGGACTGGGGCAATTTAAAAAAAGAACAGAAACAAATTCTAATACCTCTCACTAGCTTTAATAAACATGGGTGAGTAAAACCCATGCATCCATAAACAAGAGTAAAAAAGAAACGACCTTCACACTGCTCCCTAAATTTCTAAAAAGGAAAAAAATGACATTGCATCATAACAGCTCACAGGAATGTCTGGGCTTTTATATTCTTTTCTAATTTTCAACAGGCAGTAGATCTCAAACCCAACTCAAATTTGTAGACGGATAATGAGTGTTTTGCTTATGTTTTTATCAATAGGTGACAATGTATGGAGTTAGAATGTGAATTACAAGTCCAACCAAAACAAGAAGACTTAATAGAACGCTAAAAGTTTATATCAGTTTGGTAGGTAATACATAAAAAAATAAGCTAATAATAATGAAGTGTTTTCAAGACCATTAAGGGTTTTTTATCCCTCAACAACATGCCTGTATTTCATTTTAACCCAGAACACTAAGTGTGGGAGGGTATGTTATGGAGTGTATGGATTGAGAGTCTTTCTACCTGCTACAAAATGCAGGTCCCGATTTTGTAACTCACTGAGTGATCAGACCCAAATGAATATGAGGTGGTGAACCCGCCCGACATCACTGTTCCAGCCTTGCCCGAGACCAAGCTAGCTATCGGTTCGAAACTGGCAGAGTTCATATCATCAACCTCGGGCAAGCCAAAAGAAAGCACGAAGTTTATATTCCTTGATTTACCATATGACCAGTCGTCTACCCTGTTGCCACTCCAAGTAGTGTTTCTTATTTGGATCATTCCAGCAGTGAGATGAACTGAACTAGAAGCTTGCTGCATGGCTGAGTTCAATCAAGAGAGCTACTTTGTAGCATCCGAGGCAGATGCAAAAGGAGCGGGGATACCGCCCAACAACTGATAGCTTGCCTGTTTGATGAATGGATATGGAATATCTGCACAAAATTTACAGTGCATAAATTTCTACCCAGCGATGCCAGATTGAACTAAAATACAGTTTGTATGCTATATGCTACCAGATTCAAATTCTGTAGCTCGGGATTTTTCCTCTTGAAGAGGATGCACCACTGTCTCCATATGCTTCTGAGGTCTGCTGGACTGATAGGCACTTTCTCAGCTCCTCCACCATTCACAGGCTGTTGGATAGAGTAATAAGTCAGCCAACAGTTTAACAAGTATTCACCTGATAACTGGTGCACTATAGTAAAGTAGTATTACCTCCTGATCGAGCGGTGCAAGGTCAGAAACAGGGTTTCCACTTTCCATCATTTCGGAAGAACCAAAAATCATTTGCTGTAAGTTGTCACCATCTGCATCAAGGTATGCAAGGTACTCGTCAAGCATGTCAACACCTGGATCTGCCTCAACAGGGTTTGAGAGATCATCCGTCTCTAGGAAAAATCCATCAGCAAATGCAAAGTTATCAGAAGCATCCAGATACGGTTCATCAAGTAAGTAATCTACTTCCACAGAATTCACATCATTGTTTTGTTCAACATAATGTTCCTATCTCACTGGATTTTGCATCCACCTCATTCTCCTCTGGGAGATGAAAAACTTCTGGTCATTGGGCAGCTCTTGGACCACATTGATTTTCCACCATACCTATGAAGGGCTTTGTTCATTTCTCATTAAGTTCTCTGAATCCTCAGCATACTTGCTGCAGTCTCCATAATAGAAATTTGATGGGAGAGGATTATTTCTGTGAGGAAGACCTTCTGGCTACATAATTGGAAAAAGAAAAACCTTATACTCGGGGCAAAATAAAACTAATTAATCAATGGAAACAGACATTGGAAGACATTAGGAGATATTTCTTTGTCCATGTTGGACTTCATCAATTGACCGAGCTCTAAGTGACACAAGGGAGTTGCTCTTCCTCCCTTCTGGGAGTGTGTGTGTGTGTGTGTTTTCCTTCTTAGCACCATTTGGCCTTTTGTATGTTTGTATTAAACATGTGTACCGATCATCATATTCTATCTCTTTTGCTTATCAAAAGAACATGACCTTGGAAATATGATTTTTCTGACTAGAAACAAACAACATTACATAATCAAGGAAGAGTGATCTTCCATAGCATAGAATGCCATAACAAAACCAAACATAATAAAAACACATTTCAAGGCTCCAAGATGTTCTCAAAGAGGTAGAACAATTACTTGGCATTCTGCAAGTAAAATGTATATTCCCACCTTTTTGACAGAAACTACAAACCCATCTTTTTTTTTGTTGATATATCTGCTGGTGCTTATAAATTAAAAGTGCAAAACCACAAAATCGAAAATTGTGAAGAATGGGAAGGAGTATACTGCAATGTTCCCTTAACTAACTGGATGATATCTACTAAAATTGAAGGGCAAAAGAATAATGAGATAAGCTGCTCAATATGCAAACAATTATGAACTGTTCTTGATTTTGGCTTCACAGTGATCTAAGTTTTCCTAATTTTTTCCTCATTCATTTCTCAACATTTGATTCTTTTTCATCTATATCAATTGTCTTCTATAACACCAATTTCATTAATCTTTACTTAAAATACTTTAGTAAAACTTTAATTTAATCTTATTAGTTATATAAACCAGAAAGTAACTTAGTTCTAGGTTTCAATTTGTACATATATACATATATACAATCAAACATACAGACACATACACACATATTCACTGTTATTAGTTATATAACCCCAAAAGAAAAGAAAAAACAAGTTTTGAGCATCAAGGTATATATTTGAATGCACATGTGAGCCCATACATACCAATATATGTTCATGTAAGGCTTGTGTAGGTACATTATGTGCTTGTCGCCTTTTTTATGGATAAGTCAGCAAAAGGCAAGAGCTACAAAGCATACAGGAAATATATAGGCAGCACAAAAAAACAAAACAAGAGAGGGAAAGAACACACCAGCCCCTCATTTTGAAGCCAGCCACTCCAAGAAACCTATAAGTGAAGAAATTTCTTCACCTATGTACAAGTTGTTCCAACCCACAAGTTAGAAACAAAAGAATGCATTAACCTATGTATAGCTAAAGACCCATTCGGCCATTCCTAAACATATATACACATAATGTAATTGTTTTGGAAAACATTCTTAACAGAATAAAGAAGATAAGGAAGATGTGCAGAACTCTTTATGATTTCTACAAGGACCATCTTGATGGTACTAATAACTTGAAGAACTTTTTTATAAAGTGGCTACCAAAAAGACTCCACCTATTACTCCCTCTCTAACAGTCCTTATTTATTGTCTAATTTTGTAACTTTTTCAGAAGCCAAGATCCTTTTACTAACATTGTTGATTGCTCTAGACCACTTCTTCTGTTTATGTCCTATGACTCTTATCCATCTGCTTGACTTCCACTTACTGAAGTCAGGAAGTTACCACTTACGATCTCACAATGGTTTAAAAAAACCAAAAATAAAAATATAAAAAAAGAAAATCAGGAGCTCAGTGGAGATCTAAAGCCCATATCTTCTCAGCAAGAAACTGAAAAAGACTCCCCAATGACAATGAATCATAGAACAATCTGACTGAATACCTCCCACCTTCACACCCCTCTAAATCAACCTATCCTTCCTTCACCCCTGCAAAGACAAGGAATGGGCATCCACTAGGAACTACCTCACTATTTGAAAAGCCCAATCTTAAGCAAGGATCCTCATGACCTCACTGAACTTTTATGTGCATTTGATTAATTGAGAATGCAATTTAGTCACTGTTGGATACAAATTAAGCAAGTCCAAACCAGAGAGAGAGAACCTGGAACCTGAACAAGTTGTTGTCAAGTTTTTGCTTATCCAAAAAAAAAAAGTCGGGTATATGTTTGGGATGTGTCCTTCCATGTATGCTAGTTGATATTGCATAATGTTGTCCAAAAAGAAAATAAACACAAGTTTCATAAAAGAAATTAAAAAAAAAATTTGCCCACTATATGTTTATCCATGCATCCTTGATTGATGTATCCAGTTAACTATCCATATGGACCATATCTTATGCGGGATTTTATTTATGAACTTCATTTTACTCCCCTTGAATATAAGGGAACCAAAATTGGATGCCACAATTTTCTAGTTGTCCTAAGAGTTAAGGATTAATGTAAGTTGTCCTAGATATTCTACATCAATAATCACGCCAGTGCCTAAAAGGCTACAAGGCTTTCAACACATAATTTATCTCCCACAAACCCAGCCAACCCATCCATCCATCCATCCAGAACTTTCAACTTATATGAAAGGCTTTCAGCATACAATATTTAAAATAGAAGGGTTACAAGTCACTTCCCATACAGAAATTTGATACTCACGCCATCATCCATCCATCTACGAGTCCTCAATGATCTCGCCACTCAAAGGCTAGATACTGAATGCAATACTTGGAATTATTCTTTGTCATGTAAACATCATCATTTAATCTTGGTCAAAAAATCTAAATATCCAACATCAAATGCAAAAAGAGTCTCCCCTAAAACATAAACGAATCTTCTCGCTTCTAGAACATTTTCATTTGAATTACACCAATAGAACAAGGCATTTTTTGGCCATAAGTCAAACTGTGGCAGGTAGTTGATGCAAATCTTCTGTCCTTTTAGACATAATTTAGCCTTTTTTTTAAGGATAAAGAGCAAGATATTGACCAAAAAAAGAGTACATTGTGGAGTATATAAAAGAAAATATTGACATTGACATATACATCAATTAGTCTTCAGCTTTGCTTCAATACAGACAACAAACTCCAGGCCTCCTATTCTCCAAGAAAGCATTCCCATCATTTCTGCTTAAATAGTACTCCAAAAAATAAAAATATTGCATGTTCAACTCGTCAATTTTTCTAAAATCTAGATTTACACGTGTTTGGACTCAATAATATGCATATAGTGCTCCCTTAACACCCTCCTCCCTATATGTGACCCTATATGCAAATGTGAAGAGACACAAACAAATAAATATCTTTTCCGATTTCCAAACAAGTGAATAGGAAACCCAAACATGCAAACCGTAAAGGTAACCGAACCTACAACCTTCCAACACCAAACTGAACTTTGATACAACAATGAATTATCAATTTTTTTAATAGATTAAAGTCACGGGATTTGGCTTCAATATGCATATCATGTTTCTTAACAGCATGTATAGACATGAAGAACCTAACCAAATTTGGTAGCACTTTGGCTAACCATCAGCACCCAATACAACATTCCATTCCAACAGTTTTATTAGACAATGCATGTAGAATGTCCCACCATTTTTAAACATTTCTTAAGTAGAGAGATTATTAGAAGTTCAAGTAAAGACATATTTTCACAGTCATGAGTAATTCTAGTTTAATTGCTGTGCTTGTAATTCTGCCATAACTATTTGCTCTTACCACTTTTCAATTCAGTAATTAAATACATTACAACACGGCACAAAAGGAATACAGAAAAAACAAAGACTAAAATCACAAACCTGAACAAGATCAACTGCTTCATCAGAGGGTTCATGGCCAGCTACAACTCTTCTGGGGCTAACTCACCTGGGACAAAACTCATCTCCCTCCTCATCCCCATCCCTATCCCACTTCCTCAACAATGAATGGCTTCTCCCATACTGCTCGTCATTCTGGGTCCTGAGCCACTCTTTGAAAGATCTGACATAATACAAAAGCATCCTTCTCCCATCCAAAACAACAAACAAAACAAATCAATAATAATCCCAATTCTAAAAAACAGCTCTTGACAGAAAACTAAATAAACACCAAGCCGTTTCACTCTATACAGTCTCACCGCGCCACGCCCATTTTCTCTCCAATTCTTCATCCATAAGCTTGTATTCATGCATCACCCAATTGGTCCGATCTCCACGAGGAGCTCTCCCACTGTGATACACAAGGGTTTTCTTCATCCCAACGGTTCGAGCTCTGTGGCGAACAACCCGGTCCTTGCCCGTGGTCTCCAGTAAATTTCTCTGTCCGTGGCACGATTCGTCCTCGACCCGCCCCCATACTTCTATCCAGAACACTGAAGAAATACCACCCCAAGTCCCTACTTTCAGCTTCGACTTACCTAAAACACCCACCCACCTGAAGACCAAAACCAATTCTACAAAAAAGATCTAGAAAATCGAAAAAGGCATACGTGAATCAGAAATTCAGAAAAACCCAAGGCTCGGACTTGTAGATATCGATTTCAGAGATGTATCAAATCGGGCGGCTTCCGCAGATCTTGCGCTTGAGATAGTACCACACGAGTTCCTCGTCGGTGGGGTGAAATCGGAAACCCGGAGCCAACGATGTTGCCGATCCACGTCCCATAACAGAATGATATCACAGAATTATCTTGAAAAAAAGAAAAAGAAAACCAAGACGGAATTCGAACAGAGAAACGAACGAAACTAGGGTTAGGGTTTTGACGGAAAGGATAATCGAAAAGGGTAGTAGGCCATTTGGTCAAGAAGTCGTTCTCTCATTCCTGGTAAAAAATTGTTTTGGTGGCAGTAGCGCAAGACAAATATATCAAGATGTTTCCGGGAAAGTGAGGGAAAAGGTGAGAAATTTTCCAGGCGCCATGGTGACTTTCGAATATCACCCCGCCACGTGTCGAACGATGCGTCTTGTTGGGTCAACGTGGCTTCTTGAAATGAACGGCTACAGATTTGGACACTACGGATCACGCTGCACGGTGCTGGCATGTAGCTGCGTCCACATGGAATAATGCTTGGGAATCTTCTAATCCAAACACCAACATCACCCTCACAACTAATTAATCTAATTTTTCATATAAGATATATATATATATATATATATAATTATATATGCCTTTTTATAAATAATAAGAATAATATTAGGATTATTCATTAATTAGTTATGACTTTCGAATTCAAATTTCGATCAAAGTAAAATAAATAATTAAAAACCTAAAATCATGATATATCTGTAGACCCACGAGTCTTTTTGAAACAACAAGTCTATCCTTATTGGAAAAGTTTGACTACAAAAATTAAAAATTAATGTCAATATCGGTTCGTTGGCCATTTTAATAATGGCATTTATGACAACTTTCTTTAAATGCATTGTTTAGCAAAAAATGGTATTAACATTTTATATTCACTATTTGATGGTGAGATTTTCCTAAGTATATTTACAAATATTAATTATGTACCAATGTGGTTCTCCCTCCTAATCCATTATAGAATATTTTCATTCTTGAAAAAAAGAAGAAAAAAAAAGGAAAGCTGTATAGCCATATGTCGTGAACAATGTGATAAAGACAATCTTGATCCCTCTCGGAATCAGATGCTAATTGTATTTTACGTATTGAGCTTTTTTTTGACTTAATCATCAGTTTTTAAATACCATCAAGATTAAGCTTATTTTGCTTTTTTTTTAATTTTAACGATTTATCGTCGAAATTTTTTTTAAAAGCTTCTAATACAAAATATAAAATATTCGACTTCTATTCAAAAGCTCATTTTCAAAAAATAAAAACTTAATCATTTGGGTTTCAATGTTACAATGACTAAGAATAATTAATAGTGGATTTACTGGAGTGGTTTCTAGATGTGCTGTCTTCATCTCAACTAATTTTATCTTTCAATTCTCAAACTCTGTCTCTTACTTAAAATTATCAAACTCGTCTCATTTTTATATTTTTATTTTTTGCTTTTATTTTTAATTTTATTTTTTTATTTTTTTTTTATTATATTAAAATTAATATTTTCATAAAAATAAAAATATTATGAATTTTATAAATTATTTATTAAAAAAATATAATAATTATTATTATTTATATTAGAAAGATTTGGTTTAAAATATCCGATATATCCGTCGATATATCTCCGATATATCCGTCGATATATCTCCGATATATCCGATATCGGTGATCTTCAACATGATATCGGCGATGACCGATATATCACCGATATATCGGTTTTGGACCGATATATCGAGAAATATCAGGCTCATGAACACCGCTGCTACTTAATTTTTCTGAAATATCTCGGGGATATATCTGGCTGGCATCTATTGATATTTAAACGACCATATTTGAAATCCTGACGACTAAACGGTTATGATCGATCATAATGTGCTTTAATTTCCGATATATCGCTATTCATGTAAATATTCAATCAATATATCTCCGATATATCCGTAAATTCAAGCATCGATATATCCGCTTTAAACCGAGAAGTTTTCTAATCTCAGATAAAGATAAAAATAAAATAATAAAAAAATTATTCTTAAAATATAATCGCGCTTATTATTATTATTATTTTATACACTATTCATATTTAAGTTTCATTCGGTTCCGTTTCTTCCCTAAATAATTTATTTATTTCAGCCACTTTATATTAAACGAACTTAAATTTCAAGATATTTCACGACTTTCAGATTTTCGTAAAATTCATCCTCGAAATATCGACAACTTATCACCTGAAAATCTTAAAAATTTCTACTATTCTTGGGACCAACGAAACTTTCCTGGTCACTGATTTTGCGGTGATCTAATTTAATCTACAAGCAATCGCTTTGTCATCCGGCATCTTAATTTTTCTGCGCTTCCTAAACCATTAGCTGCACTTATTATTTTTATTAACATTTTCATTATTTTTGAAATTTTTAATTTTTCTTGCTTATAAGAGTAACAATACTGGAACTCCGTTTACTTAAATAAACCCAACCTGCTAAAACCCGATTAAAATTATACCAAATACGTGTCATTGTAAGAAATGGCGCGATTTTAACTCGAAATAATCCGTCCCTACGCATCCTCATTTACTACCTAATATTAAAAATAAACAACTTAATACTTAATGTTATATTATTATTCAAAGATGTTAAAAAATTATTTAAGATAAGAAAAAAAAATAAAACACCACCTTAGTATTAATATGGTATAATTTGAAGACTTATTTTATTTGTGGATGGACCAACCTCATGATTTGACTAAAAATATATACAAAGTTAACAATTTAGGAAATTGAAACAAAATAAGATATGGTTCAAAATTGCAAAATAAAAAAAAGGAAAATAAAAAGAGAGAATAAAAAAAAAGTATAAATAGAAAACTTATTTATATATATATGGTATTGACATTCAGGTGACTTCTTGAGTTCTTGGCTTAATTTTTTAAATCATATAATTAATATAGTTCTAATTTCAAATTCCATGGGTAATCACCCATGTCTTTGGAAGTTTTCGCAAATTGGTGGGACACGTATGATGATATAAAATTGCAATAGACGCCTACTTTTTTCCCTATTTATAAATATATTTTTTTATAGGTAAATTCGAAGTTTAATATAAAAGTAATTAATTTTTTTTAAATGACATATATAGACTTTTATTCAAAATATTTTACTAAAATAATATTTTTTGCTTTTAAAACCGACCCTGTGATATATAATTAATTTATTAAGTTTAAACCTCATTTTTATTTTATAATGAATTCTATTTTTTTTTTTCTTTTTTTTCTTTAATATTTTGGCCTAAACGGAACATAACTAAAAGAGGGCTCACCGGGGTAATGTATCAAAAGACACTTGCTCTAGTCATCGGCAAACCTCTTTTTTTAAGATGCTTCAAGATAAGTACTTTTACCCACCATACTTCTCAAACATAAATGCACATTTTAGAGGGCAGACAACTATTTCAAATCTTATTCACAGGAGCTATCCTACCTATACCTATAACGACCCGATTTAATGATTTTAGGTTTTATTCAATATTTTAGATTTTAGATAAAATTCTAATTGTATTCCTTTTCTTATTGGATAAGATTATATTTTTAATGGGATTCCTTTTATTTCTTATTTGATCCTTTGTACGATTATATTTGTTAGCAATAAAAAGGGACTAGTCCTCTTCTTAGAACATGGAAAATTTATTACTCGTGGGGTTCGATTAGTCACCAACCGTCATGAATGTGCGTTCTAAAACGGAATTGACTCATTCTAAATCCTACATCGCTAAGTCAGACAAAAACATAAAAATGGACTGCATAAATGCAAACAATATCAAATATCAAATCTAGGGAATAAATCATATAGCATTTGAGTCCAAAAGAAAAGGAACCCCACGCCATGACTCTCGTGAGCTTTTCCTTGTATTGATAAAGAAAGCTGTTTCTTCCAACTTGTCAATTACTTAATTAGACTTTATTCACCCATGCATGGGCATGACTCAGTTCCTTATGGAGGAAGTTTGCTTGGAAAGGAAGCTCAAGATAAGAAGCAACTTGCTGACACATTTCCTCCATTCCTATGCTATAAAGTAGAGTTTTTAAGTCAAAATAATTCTTTTTTTTTTTTTAAAAACAAAATACACATATAAATCATTGCTTTTTAAATATTCATCAAACTAATTTTTTTTATTTGAAAATCATGACTGCAATTCTCAAAATCGCAGTTGATAAATACGATTTAAAAAAGCGATTGATTAAAAGACATTAAAACCTAATTTTAGACATTTGACTCTTTCAGTTGGAATTTTTGCATTTATTTAGATAAAATATCATTTTTGTTTTCTTACAAAAATAACCCCCTTCTCTTTAAAAAGATAATGCAAATACATGAAATGAACAAAAGAGTATTTTTGTCTAAAAGAGTTATTTTTCAAGAAAAACACGATTGGTAAAATTCACTTATACTTACATTATTTGACGCTGAGTTAACAATACATTGGAAACAATAGCCAACCTGCTTAACCCAGCCAAGATTTGACTGTAAACAAATAATAAAATCGGTACTAAATTAGTCTCGAATTTGTTTTGATTCGTAGCTCATGCGTTTTGTCTCGAATTTTTACTTTGATTAGGCCCGATTACTCAAAATCATTATTTAATATTTTGTAATAACTACTTTCAGACATATTTTATATAATATATTATTAATATATTAAAGTTTGTTTTAATCATTTTATTTTCAATTTTAAATGTAACTTTTAATATAATTTATATAATAATTTAATATTTTAAAAAATCTTATATAGAAAATTATGAAATGCAATTAAATAAATTACAGCTTTAATATCAATATATTTTCATTTATCTCATTAAGTCTATTTTAAATATTTATAATTTCACTTTTTATCCTCAGAAATTTTTATTTAATTATATATTTTTAATAAAATAAAAGTTATACTTAATTTATAAATTAAATTAAATTTAATAACTAAATTATCAATATAATTTAAATAATTTTATTACTTAAATTAGTGTTAATAAGAAAATATTGTTAATTTTAAAATAATTCACAAAATTATACATTTATTTATTTCATAGTATGATTATATCTTCCAACAAAAATAAAATTTCAAACAAATAAGATATTTTATTACTCTGTAATACATCTTATCATTAGACATAAATAGAATGAGGATATGACATAAATATACGAGATTTCATTTAATACTTTCAAAATTTTTTCCAAAGATCATGTTAAGTTGTTACTTTATTATTTTGATATTATTTAACTAATTAGTTTAATACATTGAATATAATAGTATTCTAATATTATTTATTTATTTAAATTTGTCTAATATTATTATATCGTTTAGACTCAATTATCTTATATATTAATTATTATTATTTGAAATATGACAAAACTTGTACAATTAATTTTTTTTATCATTTTTAAGGTTCAAACCTGTTGGACCAAGGACTCATATGCTAATCGAAGCAATTCAATAAAATTCGGGCGATTAACACAACTCAAGCTAATTCCATGACCGAAATGGGTTAAATTTTGACTTGTTTAGCAGCTATAATTCTAATGTCTTTTAACCAAATATTTAAAAAACCAAAAAGACTAGTTTAATTATTATTTTGAAAAGGCAGGTGTTAATTTTTTTGAAAAATGAATTACTTTGACATGGAACTCTATAGTAAAGCTTCATGCTTGAAGCACTACCAACATCCAACCACCTGACGCATGCCCAACCGACCAACCACTCACTCAATTCAACCTAAAAATGATCTCAGGAAAAGGAAAAGGAAAAGACAAAGAAAAACAAAGGGAAAAAGGGTGGACTCCTAGTGTGAATAGCACTGGTCCCTCCACCCTTGCCATTAAATTTCCATTAAAGGTCAGTACTTTACAACACCACCATTACTCATTTTACTTCTAACTTAAAAAAGCCCCCAAAAAGGTATGAATGAAATCCCAACCATTTCCATTTGCCTCGCCTGCATGCCGCCCAGGATCATGGTGTTCTAATCCTCATATCTGTTGTTTAGGTAGGGTCTACATCGTTTGGAGAATTGTGGCATTAAGAATGGACTGTGCCTTCATCATATCAGATTTCAATCTTTCCCTCTCCGAAGACATCTCCCGGATCTTATCTTCCAAATAACTGATATACTTCAAATAGCTAGGAGGCAAAGTTGCATTATCATCGCTCGTAGTAGGAACCTCCTTTTTGATCCCGCTTTCTTTCATCCCATTAAGTTTTACAACTGTAGCAGAGGGAGGAGGAGCTGTCGAAATTTTCTTTTTGATTTGGCTCTCTTTCTTCCCATTGAGTTCCATAGAAATGCCAGAGGGAGCTGTGGGAACTTCCTTCTCCTTTTTAATTTGGCAGTCTTTCTTCCTATCGAATTCCACAAGGGGAAATCCGAAGATAGAAGGAGGAGAACCCCTTTTCGTTATCGTACATTCTTGAACGGTTGTCAGCGAGCTTCCTGAAGAATTTGAATGTTGAGGGCTCGGATCATCATGTCTTGATCTTTTATTAGGAAAGAGCGTCGTGGACGACGGATAATCCTCCAACTTCTTTCTAGGAGAAAGAGATAAAACACTCCCAGAATTTTTTAGAAGCTCACTTTGAACAAGTGTAGTGGATTGAGTATCCTGCAACAATAAACCAAAATTAAGATGCATTTTATACTTCAAAATTCAAGTATAGTTTAAAGTAGATAGAGAAAATGTAGGACCTGGTATTCGAAATATTGAAAGAATAAAATCAACATTTAGCAGTGCAAGAACAAAATCAGTTGAAAAAGGAATTCCCTTGCTAAGTTGGCAATCTATGTTTGTTTCAATGAACCAAACAGACATATGTGATGAATGCAACTTTTAGTTTAGGCATTTGCCAAACCCAAAAAAAATATCAAAATGGTGAAATAAGGGGTAAAACTAATTTGGCATTTTTTTCAAATCTGTACTAGATTGGTATTTTTTTTAATTTTAAAAGCACTATTCTAGGACAAAACTCCATTAAAAAAGCCTCCTAGAAGGCTTCAACATAAATAGTACAAAGAATATGGAGTTTCAAATAAATCCTTCAACAAGTCAAAATTTTCTCAGAGAAAACCATATGGACACACTAATAATTGTATCTCACTATTAGTGCCACAAGATAGAAGAGAAACTTAGGTTTATCGATGTCTCTTGAGAGTCGGGTTTTCTTTAATTCTTATCTTGTAGTTATAGCTAGTTCAAAATTGGAGAAACATTCAAACAACTCCCAGGGAAAAAAATGCAGCTAGCTATCAGTAGCCAGGCAAAATCATTTCTCATCACATCCAGCTCAAAAGAATTTATGAATCATAATGTAAGTTCAATTGGCCTAAAATGTTTGAAATGTGTGGATAGAAGACAAACCTGCTCAAGACCACTCTCTTCAATGGATGCTCTGCTATCAACTACAGCTTCATCTCTGAGATTTTATTTCTTGAGACGCCCATCTTTGTCATCATCCCATTCCCTCAATAAAAAGGCGCATATCGGTCTTTGTGGGAGACCTATGTCAATTCTTAAGAAAAACTTCTACACACCACGTATGAATCCCACTCCACCAAAACAAGAACAAGCTACAAATGATTAACCTAAGATTTACAAATCCCAAAGAAAACAATTGCCCTAATTTGATTCCGAAGAGAACTGATGAAAAAAGA